>JBAIZL010000005.1:42073616-42673616 GCA_036971475.1 Prosapia bicincta | reverse complement strand
AATTTATAAAACTTTTAAAGAAGAACAGAAAATTGTAATTTATTAATAGAATTTATAATTGCTAAGAAATTGTTTTATTTGATACATTAAACTTGTTATTAAAAAGAAAGCTCTAGAATATTTATTTCTCTTAAAATAAATTAGAAAATTTACTAACCTACCTTGAACTAAATAACTGAGAAATTTTATTAAAGGAAATTTATGAGATAATACATTTTAAAGAATTGTAAGAAAAGGATATTACAATATATGTCGAAAATGTATATATAACAAGTACAAATGCTGCCTGCTGGAATCATGTTATGCTTTTAGAAGTCTTTGCAAGTACTGAGATACTAAATATAAGGATTAATTGGCCCATTAGATTAATGTAGTAATATTTTAAATATATTATATAGTACATTATAATTATTAACTTTGTAATAAAGTTTACATTTTAAATATATATTTTGCAAAACAATTTGATTTTCAATAGGGTCTCAAAATTTGATATTCCATATAATTTGATTAAAAAATAGTCATAATTGTGCCTATAAAAAGCACAAAAGGGTCTATGAAACCAAATGCTATTCAGAAGTAAACAAAGGAAATTTGGTGATTTCTTCTAGAGAATGAAAAGTCTGCTAACCCTTAACTTTAACAATGATTATTAACAAGTACTAGCAATTCCTTCTTCTTCTCCTTTTATACAATGGCTGTTAGGCCATTGCACCATCCATTACAGCCTTGCCTATACCTCTACTGTGTCTTTCTCCCTCTCCTGACAGACAGTCAGGTGGTCGGGTCGGTGGTTCATTCCCCATTGTTCCACAAGGGACAGATCGAGGAATCCACGTCTGATCTGGTAAAGGAAGCTTTGTAGATAGTCATATCCGGTTTTCATTCTAAAGTTAGTGACGACACTCCTTGGTAGAGTACTGAGGATGGCACTTGTAGTAAACGTCTCCCATTTCTTACCAATAGCTAGTCTTCTATGCGATCTGTAAGTCCTTTTTGATAATGATTTTATCCAACTTGGCATAGAAGAGAAACTGACTGGGAGCCTCTCATATTACAGCAAACATCCAGCTTATACAGGTCCATCAGCCCACCTCATTTGCCAGTAAAACCCAGTGACCAGGAACCCACTACAAATTTACATTTGTCTTAGAGTGCTACAAGAGTCGCCACTGCCATTCAATCACAGAAATCACACACTCTTGGGCAAATCAATTTTAAAAACTTGTTTTTAAGAATTTGTTGCAGAAACTAAAGGTTTTTAAGGAAGAAATATTTGGCATGTACAGAAATTTTAATTGTAGACAATGGGGGCTTACATCCTGATGAAAAAGAACCAATCTGCAATGAAACTCTGATTTTTTTGCCACTAAAGTGACTAGCCTACTTTAATATATGGATCAAAAACCTTAGATTTTTGTGGAGTGTTGAAGAAAAAACTACTGACACCATTCGCTTCAGTTTACGACAGAAAAATAATCACTAACAAGTTTTTTGAATAGAATCACAGTTTAAAGACGTTATTTGCCATGTTATAAAAGCTTAAGATGAAATAAATTTACAGACAATTAAGAAATCATGGGCCAAAATTGGACTGTTATAAAAATTATTTAATCAAATGGAAAAAGTAATTCAAGAATTTAATGAGGACAATAGTCTGCTCTATTTAAATTTATTAAGAAACTCAAAGAATGTGAAAAATCAAAATCATTGAAATTTCTATGCGGTTTGTAAAAAACTAGGTAACAGGTAAAAACCCCATGATATTAGATTCAGTTTTTGAATGAATATCACGTAGACCTGTTTTTTACAGTTCAAAAAATGCATTCAATTTCACCCTCCACAGTCTGTCAATGTGTGTAATAATCATCTTGTGCCTCTTTTGAGACGGGCTACCTACAGCCCTCAGCAAATGGTCTTTTATGTGACACCTTCACTTTCCTATGGCATCCGCTCTTTCATTTCTTAATCCGTCAATATTTGCTGGATAGGTTGAGAAATTTGAATTTAACCAGTTCTGATAAAAGAGGCTCCAATTTCATTCTTCACCAACCAGCTTGTGCTGGATATTTGTAAAGCCCTCAGAGCTAACTAACTACCAGAGAAAATCTAAATAGTCTTGCTCCTCCTACTAGTCCCAATTAATTCCCATCACAGTTCCACAGCAAACATCCCTCCACGGAAAACTGAATTGTAGTCCCCCGAACATAGGCAGAACCTGACTCAGTCCATTAATGCCAACTTAAACTCCTCTTTTTCAACTTAGACACATGTTTCTCTCTACACTCTGACCATGCCTCTCTTTCAGGAATGTGGATTTTAAAAACCCCATTTACCATTGTAGTGGCAGTGTTTTATCTTGAGGTTCTATCCAGAGCGCCTTCAGTGCAATTCCAAATATCAGTTAGTCTTCTAATATTTGTCTTCCAATACCAGATACAATTCAATTGGTATGTCATTTTTATTACCTCCAACATAATGTACAGTGCCAAGAATAGAAGACCCAGCAAAGCCCTTTTAGTTATACATGGGGTGCTTATACTTATGGCTATTATGCCTCTAAAGAAGAGCCCCTGCACCTGTTTTATTTTCTGCTTCGCCAGACAAAGACTGATCCCAATGCAATAACAGCAGAATAGATTCAGCTCAACTTTTGCTGACACATACCTCACCTCTTACCTATTGCTCCACTGCATTTCATTCTTATGGCTTTTTTGCATTTATCCTCTAAGTGTCTACACCAGAAAAAACTTCCTTTCATCCAGAAGAACTCGCAGGTAATTTTACTCTCTATGTAGCTTATTCCTATATAGTTCTATCTCCCTGGATGCGTAGTGCTTTTTCCCTGCACCATGCTTTCATTACCTTCAGTACCTCCTGAAGCAGATCTTTAAGAACTCTCCTCAAGCCCCTCACCCTTAACAAGGATAGCAGTCATCAATGTTTCCAACTACTACTACTACTACTTGAACACCCATCATCTCACTCATCAGGCTGTCCACAATCAGTCCCCAATAAACAGAGGAGACAACACATCACCTTGACAATCCTCTGAGACCATCCCTCTAATTGTTTACCATATCCAGATGCTATGCTTTCTCAGTTCTCTAAGAAGCTTATGATCCAGTCAATGATTTCACAGTAAATCCCATATTCCTCAACCCCTATTCTGGTGGCCAACCTATAGATGCAATTAAACACGCCCTCTACATAAAAAACCTCAATATATTTCGCTTTGTTCAAGAATACTTTTTGTGAAAGTGTTGAACATTTTTTTTAGCATTATATAATACTACTAGCATTACCCGGTGCACGTTGCTGCACCCAAAATCATAATTTTTGCAATAAGAAAAGCAAATCAAACATCTAAATAATTATATTTCATTTACTGCAATGCTAGAAGATTGACAATGTTTTTCTTCATTTTTTTAGGTGAATAAACGTACACATTTTAGGTGTCTTAACACTTGAGAATGCAACATATAATTATCCATGGTAAAAGCTCGAATGTTCCAAATTTAATCCAGCAATGATCAATGATTGTCTTTGTGCCTTGTTTATGGTTATTGTAAATGCAAGTTGTATAAGAAATTATAGTCGTTTGAAATAAATAGGTAGATCTGATGAAATCATTGGTATTCATGGAATTAAGACTATCTCTCCTTTGAACTTGCCACCTCTGATTTCTGCCCCCATCAAGTTGGGTGTCAGTTTTTTTGTGGTTATTCTGGTTTTGTTGCACACTTTTGGTTGATTCAAGAATGCAAGAATATTATCAACAATCCTACTTTTAATATAAATAAGTGTGATAGCGATAATCTACACCAAGCTTCACATGCACCATCCTGCAAGTATGTTATACATAAAATAGCAACACTATTCTCTTGTATTCACTTATCACTTACACTTTAATGTACCTAAACAAGAATCTTACTTGGTATATTTGCAAGTCAATTTTTGAGAGCTCACTAATCACTGTACTTTCATTTCTGAGCTTTTTAGAAGACTGGAGGTTTTTGTAGTAGACAGGTGTGTGATAATGTCTTTTATCCCATGGTATAACAGTATTGTTCTATTTTCGGTTTCACTGCACTGTGGGTTAGTTTTGGTATGTTGTAGGGTAATTTTGTCTATTAAGTTGAATAATCCATAATTTTAAAATTTTATTTGTACTTGTTCCTTTATTATATTATTTTTATAAATTTGTAGTGGTTCCCAGAATGTTATGTTTAGCCATTTTTGTTCTTTCTTTATTAGATGTAGGTTTTCTATTGTGGTGAAGGGTGGTTTTGATAATGTGTTTGGCTTGATATCAATTGTAGCCAAATAATTTATACTTCAGTAATAAAACTCATTACAACCAATGTAATATTTAAATAATAATAAAAACAAACCCTTAATCATTGGAAAAACAACCAGATCCTTTAAAATAAAATTTTAAGAACATAAGAGCATTCCAAAGTAATAATAAAAATGCATCAAATTTAGCGGAACACCTAATACCACATAACCATACAATAACAAATTACGAAAATAACCTAACCATACTTGAAATAAATAATAATCCAAAATAATTATTCAAAGTTATTTTTTGAAATAACTAATCTTACTCAATAAATCCACATTTATAAAAACAAACAAAATAACCTAATTAACCAACAGACAACATACTATTCAAAAATATATGAAACAAACGACAAAACATATGTGACGTCAACAACAAAGTACCAACATCACAGACCAGAAAACGCCATCAGTAAAATAATTCAGTGATTCAACAATGGTCAAGAGATTGAAAGGTGCCTCATCACTCATTAAAAGGTAAAAATTAATTGCACTTATGATGGAATAATTGTTTACAATTAACATATAATAACTTTATAGAAGTAAAGAAGACTGACAGATTTACCTTGAAAATAATGTGGTCAGTAATTTTAAAAGACAGAGATAAACACTAAAATAATAAAATTTTGGATAAACTAAATTCTTTGTCAATCAGCAAGAGAAACTGAAGTCAATAAAGTTTGTTTAAATCATGTCATTATTATAGTGTTTATGTATATCTATTTTAAGACTACAGACTGAACTAGTACCAAGGTAACTAGTTCAGATTAGATAGAAGTCTGAAATATTTCCTTTGTTAATAATCTGGTCTGTTTTCATAATATAGACACTTGGAAGAAAAGAAACATATATCACAGGGTGTGGTTCAACTTTTTACAGAGTTGTATTATTTCATATATGTGACACTTTCTTATACATGTGTAAAAAGTGTAAAATAGATAATTTAATGATACTTATTGTAAAATAGCTCCATTTATCTTCTTCCTGACACATATATTCATTTATGTTCCCTTGAAAATAATGTAACTTCTATACCAGGTAAACAGATAAATATTCAAGGAAAATCTATTTTTATTTACCTGTTTTTTAAGGATCTACCTACTACAACATTATATCCACTATAAAATCATGACCTAGTTTTATAACACAACATTAACTTAAATGTTAAATATAAAAAAAAAAAACAGTTATTGCACAGTTACAAATAAACAATAGACATTGATTTCACATTCAGGACAATGTTTCTTATGAATAGAAACCTACTTGGCAGTAGATGAGATCACGTAACTCTTGAGGTTCATATGACATGTGCATTACTCGTCCATCTCGACACACACATTTTAAAGCCTTCACGCCAACATGAACAACCAATGAAGTACGACATATTGTGTCATAACCATGTGTCATAATATTGATCTTGACACACGACTGAGTCGGTGAGTTTAAAGCATTCCAATGTGAAATGATGAGTGGATCCTTCACCTCCTTGGCTATTGTATCAAGTACATACTCAGTTCTTAGTCTTTGAAAAAAATGTTGAGCTTGCTGTATTATTTCTTCTAATAGGGTTTGACTGAAAAAATTATTATTATTATAAATTACAATTATAGCATTAGACTTATATCATCTCAAACAATAAAACTTTTACAGGATATATAAAACTAATAAAAAAACGTAAGCACATGAAAAATGTGAAATAGTTGTAATAAAAATATCCCTCTATCATTAGATGGCATAAAACTGTGAAATTATAATTGACAGATTTGACTGATTGACATATTTTTCAATTTTCAAAAACATAATATGAAAATTTTACTACTTGCTACATCTCAACATATGAATCTAAATACTTCCCAAAAGTATGGAAGATTGATTGCACCTACCATAAAAAATTATTTTATGATCGTAGATTTCAGGGAGAAAAACTATTTTTATAATAGAACTATATGATAAATAATATTTTTATTTAATGTCTGTTAATAATTATTAATTTTTTATATAGACTAATGACAGATCACAGACAATTTTGCTTTTTCAAACACTCGTTTCGAATTTCTTTCCGAAATTCCTTTTCAAGAGCTCAGTTTTAATTAAACAACTTTTGTAGGTTTTTTGGTCACACGAGGTAATGTATATACATTAGAATGATTGTGTGATTTTTAAAAATTAAATGTTGACTCTGTTATTAATAGTAGATATGTTAGTGTATGTATCTGCAATTTGTCTGTTTTATTGTGACAGAAAAAAAATTGACTTGTAAATGAATATTTATTTAGAGTTTTGTAAATTGTTGATGTTTATTATGTTTTATATAATGTTATGTATTTTATAAATCGTAAGTTATGTTGTATAGTTGTTTAATTAAAACTGAGCTCTTGAAAAGGAATTTCGGAAAAAAATTCAAAACGTTGAGTGTTTAAAAAAGCAAAATTGTCTGTGATCTGTTATTAGTCTATATAAAAAATTAATAATTATTAACAGACATTAAATAAAAACATTATTTATCATATAGTTATATAAAAATAGTTTTTCTCCCTGAAATCTACAATCGAATCCTCGAGGTTAATGTTCAATAAATAATAAAGAGCTCATAATAAAGTGTGTGAAAGGTATTGTGTTGTCATAAACATCACACGCAAAGAATTTAGGAGATGGACAACTGATTGAATTTTTAAGGTTTAAGTCAAAGTAGAAATGAACCTCAACTAAAAAATAAATAATATTTATGTCACTAATTTTATAAAAAGGAACCATAAACCTTCAATATTAATAAGCGGAAACAAAACTTTCCTTCAACTTTCATTCTACTGATAATAATGATGGGTATGTTTGCTTTAAACTCTCTCAGAAGCATCTTTATGGCAGAAATATAATGAAAAAAATATGAACTAAACAATTAAACATGATTTCTTCAGATGCTTAAGAAAATATTTCTTAGTATTTCATAGTTAAATGTAGACTTGAATGAATACTTTCTATTGAGTACTTTAATGAATGTAAAATGTAGATATTTAATTGGTTTCTTAAACAGTAAGCACAAAACTAAAATTACATAAAACAAGGATGATATTCAAAATAGAGAAGCTGTTCTGTATTTACAACTGTTTTATTGTTGATGTTACAACAATGAAAACATTTCATGGACAAAAAACTTTACATTTGTTTGTAATAAACAGAATGTATATTTATAGGTAAATAATTTACCAGAAAAATGGCATTCCACACAGGATTTTGAGTCCAATATCCGGGTTTTTATAAAGGACTTCTAGAGGTTAACTCCAGATTATTATTTTTCATGATTACATTGAAAAATGTATTAATTTTAAAAAAAACATAGTAGTATTTGATTTCCTATAGATATAGAAATCTTTGTCACATTTTCATATTATAATAGTGAAAACATAATTATTAGAGATAAGTTGATGAGACAGTACACCAGTCTTGATTTTCACACTCTTCTCTTTCAACACTCATTAGTAAGCTATTAATTATATTTTCTTCAGATTGAGAAATTTTTTTATATGTTAAGATTTAAGAAATAATTTTAAACTACCGCAAAATAATATATTTATCTATTAATAATTTTAAAATATCTGGTGAGAATTTTAATGTCATAAAGGCACATACACCAAAATAATAATTACAACACATGAAAGTAGTCTAATAGTATGGGACAAATTCTAATTCCCTAATACAATCAGGTGCAATTTGAAGATACTACCATCCACATAAACAGCTACTTCTGGTTGCTACCTCCACTTAGGGATAGTCAATATTTTCTGTCACAGTGACTTGTCATTGATATTCGTTTGTCGCTGGTGGTATCAGTGACAAAATATGGAAGATGACAATTCCAGTGATAATGGATCGATCAGAGGTTGTCTCTGTTGTTAATGACCAAAATGTCCTATTGCTGGCTGAAAAGTTACTGATATTTTACCATGGCTGCCATGGGTTCATTTGCTGCTATCACTGGCTCTATTCTCACCCCTCAGCTCATGACACCGAATGATTTGCAGTGTTATTGACTGAAGGGGGAGGGGTTGTTTCTGTTTTGATTTGGCAAAAACGTCCCTGTCTCTCGCTGAGACATTATTGATATTTTACCACAGCTGTCATTGATTGATCTGTCACTGTCACTGGCCCTATTCATTTACGTCGTGTGTGGGTGGATTTGTCAGGTTTCTTAACAGTGACAGTGTTTTAGACAGTTGTCACTATTTCACAATCAGTAATTTGTTCTTAATTTCATACGAGTTTATTTTTAAATAAAATGAGCCTTCAAAGAAAGAAAAAGAGCAAGGTTTGGAATCATTTCCCCAGTGTGATATGCCTGCTTGTTATTGGCACATACAAAGCTATCTTAGTATCCCTTGACACCAGTACTAATGTTACCAGTAAAATTCACTGATACTAGCCTGGCGCTGTCACTAAAATCACCAATCGGTTAAAGTCACTGGATCAACCATCCCTACCTTGACTAACTGGAAAACTGAGTAAACTATGTTAAAACAGTCAAAATACGAGGACTAGAGCAGCCAACTTGTCATCTGCACAACAGTCAATATGCATCCAGCTGTGTTTGTGGGAGTGCTGTACTGCTTCTACCTTGTTCATAATGAATTTTTAAAATATAAACTGCAATTGAAAATTCCGATAAGGTATGAGGTCCGTTTAGATTTTTTGCTGTTGCCTGATTAATTTTTGTTCACACAATATCACAAACCCATTGAAATTTATCAAAAATCTTATGAGGTGTATGAGGACGGAATAATGAGTGAAGGTGCCCGTACCGATGTTCATGACAAGGACCGCAGGGAGTGGCCAAGTCCTATGACTAAAGAATTGTTGTCAATAATCAACAAGGTTCATGAAAATCACTACTTTAAATTTTCAAAAGTCTCACTTTTTTCACACTAATCCACTAATTTCAACTAATTACACTTGAGACCTCTTGGATGAGAGGTGATGTTTAACTTGTCATACAGCCCGGACTACCGCCTATTCCCAAAGATGAAGACCTGATTTGGAACACAGTGCTCTAACACCGATAAAGGACTGCATACCAGCATCATTAAATAGCTAAAATTTCAGGCGGCAGAATTTCATTACAAAGGTATTTGTAAGTTTGAGCACCTGTATCATAAGTGTTCTAAATATGTTAGGCGACCATGTAGAAAAGTAGTATAAGAAATTTCATATCAAATGCATATAACTTTTGTTTATTACTTTGTATTCATTTCATTCTAAAACATAAGTTAATTTGTGAATAACACTTGCAGATTATGAGTCTGTTCCTAGAAAGAGGCTCGTGAAGTAGGGCAAGTGCAAGACTGCCAACCGCACTCTTCCGTATTTCACCACCAAAAATTCACTAATATGGAGGTAGCCTTCAGTATGGACCCGATGGAGGGTTAAGGTTAAACTATCTGGGATAACATAATTAATAAGAATGTATTCATGAGGATTGGCTGCAATTGTTACATGTCTAAAACATAGAAATAACTTGAAATATTTACTTTACCTTTTTGTCATTTCTAACAGTTGATACCTATCAGAAGCAGTGGGTCCAGCTAAACACCTTCTCTTACTAGGACCAAGAGGACCCGATGAAGGATGAGGAAATGGATGATGTGTGTTTTTATGGTGAACTTCTCGTAATAACTGATGTAATGAATGCTCTAAAACGTGATCATGTTCAATTTTCTGGTGAGGAGGAGCACTGGTCGGTTTTTTGTCACTGCCAGTGCTGTGGCACAGACCTATGATTAACTGTATTCCTGGTAACACCTAAACACATGAACAAATTCTTTTATCAAATGACTTTGATGTAACTGCACTATCTCAGTTACTCAAATATATTTAACCATAATTAGAGGTGTATAGATATATAAACACATACAAAATACAAAAATATATTTTTAAAATATTTAATAAAAAAGTGTTAATATTTTTATATACTAAGTAAAACAAAATCAAAGTTGTTACCATAATAAATTAGAACACTTCCTACCTAAAACTAAAAAGTAAGATACAGTACTACAGAGAAACATAGTGAAAATAAGTATATTTATTACTAATTTATAGTCCTTTAGAGAAAATTAAAAGTAATTTAAGAATCCAGATAATATCTCAGCCTTCTGTGTCTTTCAAGGCAAGCAATAAGGCAACCTTAGATTAAATTACCAATATTGTTTAGCAATAAATAAATTCGGTCACAAATGAATATTCAAGTGATAGTTTAGTCTGGAGATAAAACAAAAGAGGAAAGATTTATTTAAAAGTTCAATCAATGAATTAATATTAATTAATTAAGTAGTAGTTTAAGCACCTACATCTTCTAAACCTGAACTTCATATCTTACATTTATTTCCTTACCGTAGCTGTTATTTGATTGCCTACTACCATATGAGGTATAGGTGCTTGTAACTGTACCGCTTCTTTAGCCAACTGATTAAACAACTCCTTGCAAAACAAAACATTTTGTGCTGCTTCCAGTCTCTGCTGCCAATGTACATCAGGGTTAGAGCTTAGTGGAGTAGAACCCAACAGATTTATAGAGGAACTGCATAGATCTTCTTGATCTGAAATGTTACGTTTTATATTAACTCTTAAAATAAGACAAAATTAATAGTAGAAAATTTACCACAATGTACAGTTTTGCTCGGAATATAACTGTAACTTACACAAAATAATTTGTTCTGTAAAGAATATTTGACAAGTCAAGAATCTATAGACTATTTATCAAAATTTAATTTGTCGTTATCAATAGATAAATACTTGCCATAACAATCAATGGTTCTTATTATGATATAATTTCTTGCTCTTTAGTCAGTTGCTATGCAGGTGTTTTAAGTGAAATGTCTCTGAAGCGTTAGTGATTATTAAAACATTATTAATTTATAAGAAAATTTTATTTATAAACAAATATATGATCACACTGTTTATTAGTTTGGAGAGTTGTAAAATGGTTCATTCCACACAATCCAAATTAGAATGAATTTATCATACTTAAGAGTTACAGTTACTATAGCCTACACACATTACTGTATGTGCGTAGTTGAGAGACTATTTCATAATTTTTTTAATAGAATTTTCTGGTAAAAATTTTATTAAGGTCCATGCCTAAGATCCAGAAGCTAGGATTGAGTCCTGCCTAATTTCTGTTATCAGGCTTAAAACTTCAGTAATTCTAAGCTCATAATTACGTGATTGGAATCATTAATTAAGTTAATTAAATTAATATTACTAAATTAGGATTTTAAAACATTTCAAAATATATACAATCTGTAGAAATTTAGAAAAAAACTATTCCAAGAAAATTGGGATCGACATTCTAAAGAAGAAACAATAAATTTAGTTATGAACTAAATATTATAAGATTAATTAACTTTCAACTTTTCAACTATTATGTATGCCAAATTTATTGTTAAAAATATTTATATTTCAATATCAGTTAGGTTTTTAGTTGATTAAATACAAGCATATATTTTTAAATAATTATGAAATATGTCATTAATAACCCTGTTAGATAATAGAATAATTCGCAGATCATAATTTATGAAACATAGAAACAAACAGCAACATACAAATGATTAGTTATGACATCACCAATATTTACTTTAACTTTCCAATAGAAAAAAACTATAGAAATAATAAAAAAACACTAATACATAATAACAAGAAAGATAAAACAATAAATAACATTATTACATAAAACTACTTCCAACTTAACAATAACTACTATAAACAAACAACTGGATTTCCCACGGGATCACCCATATCATCAGTCATGTCAGAAATATACTTACAACACTTCAAAGAAATAATAAAACCTATACTACACACACATGACATTTCACTATGGACAAGATACGTAGATGATGTACTTGTAATACATCAACCTACCATTCACAATGAACACATCATAATACTAAATAAACTAAATGCATACAAGGAACACATACAATTCACATACGAAACAGAAACAGGCAGAACAATTAACTATCTGAACATCACATTAAATATCAACAATAATAAAATATAAACTACAGTACACAGAAAACCAACTTCCAGCAATACCACAATACGCAACAAATCTAACCCCCCCCCTTTCTGGATTCGTATATTCAACCTTTGATGAAAAACCTTCCTTCATATATTCAGGATACAAATCATTTCATAGACCGGCTGTCTCAAATACCAGTACCTCTACCTCTTGAAACAAGTTTGGTCACCACAGATGTTACCTCTCTTTATACGAACATCCCTCATGCACATGGACTATCAGCTCTCGAAAATTTCCTCAACAAACGCTCAGGCAATCCTCACCCCACTACACCTTTCCTTGTTTCCCTCACCAAATTCATTCTCGAAAAGAATAATTTTCAGTTTGATGGAAGAATTTACTTGCAAATAAAAGGAACAAAAACTAGGATGGCCCCGTCATATGTAAACCTATACATGGGTAATATTGAAGCAGAATTCCTAAAAACTCGAACCCACCAACCATTATGTTGGTACAGATATATAGACGACATCTTCATAAGTTGGACACAGGGAATCTCAACACTGGAAAGTTTTTGAAGGGCTTATCACTATTCTCTACACTTCAATTCACCTGGGAGATATCTACAACAACTATCTCCTTCTTGGATGTAGATGTATCAGAGATGGGAATATCTATACAGGTGTCCACATCAAACCGACAAACCATCTACAATACCTACATTTCAATAGTAACCACCCTATGAATATAAAAAGGTCTATACCGTACAGTCAGGCAATCAGAGGCAAGAGAATTTGTTCCAACAATAGAGCATTGGAGGACGTTAATAGAAAGACCTTACTAGCTTTCCAAAAAAGAGGATATCCTAAACAATTTGTTGAGGATCAAATCCGCTTAGCTCAATCATCTGATGAACCCAGACCACCTATAGAAGACAACAAACTGTCTTTAGTTACAGATTACCATCCAGGCCTACAGAAGCTGAACAAAATATTAAAGGATGGCTTCAAGATTCTTCAAGCTTCCAATCACACCAAAGATCTTTCTCAAATCTACCACATATTTGGTTCAGACAATCTTTTAAATTAAAAAATATTTTAGTACATCCAAAATTACCAGATCCAAGTACTGAAAAACTGCCTAAACTTCCTCATGGCTCTTTTCCGTGAAATATACCTAGATGCAAGTCATGCCCAACAAATAGTTTTCTCAACCTAGCAACCAATGTGGACTTCAAGATTCAGGGTTATCATACCTGTACATCCAAAAATGTAATATACCAGTTGCAATGTAAATTTTGCCCAGCACAGTACATAGGCCTTACTACGGACGGTCTGAGCATCAGAATGAATAGCCACAGACATGACGTTGGAACCATGAACGTAGACAGGCCAACTGTCAACACGCTGCTAGTCACAACATCATATCTTTCAATGATTGTTATACCACTAAAATAATAAAGGCCCTCCCACTGATTGCAACGCTTCATAATTGAGAAGATGGGAGTTGTCATATCAGTGGTACACCAAATCTAGAGAACCTCCTAACCTCAACATCACATAAAAATCCTTTAACCGTCCCCCTAACTTTTATAATTTTTAACAACTATATTTACCTTCCTTTTCTGTCAGACTATTAATATCTAGTTTCAAATAATCAATATTTATATGAATCTCATATAGTACTATATCATAAACTATAAATCTGTGACATTTGAATATTTATACACATCTGTGGTTCACTTCAGTCTTTTCTTTTCTTTTTCTCTTTTTTGATTGATAAAGATCATTGTGTGATCGAAATATTTCAATAGTGTGATATGTTTTTATATGTGCCTATATATTTATTTCCAAGAGATTGCAGTTTTGGACTATTGCCTCTAGGTAAGTCTGTCAATTTCCTATCTAGTCCAAAAAGTATTATATATATATATATATATATATATATATATATATATATATATATATATATATATATCAATATGTTTTCTTGTGTATTAATAAAGAACAAAAGTCAAAATACAAATACAAGAATTATATTTGAATTTACAATTCAAAGCTTTTCGTTGGCTAACAGTACCAACATCATCAGGAATATTAAACAATTAAAATTAACATATGTGCAAATTAGATCAAATAAATAGTTATGCCAAATCAATTACAATGTTGTTACATTTTTTATTTTTTTTTATTTTGCTGCCCTAACATTACAAACACTGAATATATTATCGAATTTAGATTTTACTTGTATTTGTTCATTTATCAACTCATTATTAGTATTATATTTATGTATTTCTAAAGCTTCATAAATATTCATTCTCAGGCCTTTGTTAATTTCTTTTATAAGTATCATATTATCTATATTAGGAAATAAGTGATTATTATTAATAATTAATAATTAGAATTATTAATAATTCTAACCATCCGTATAATCAAAAAATGGTTGCATTATACAATTTATTATATAGATTACATAAAATACCTATGAATAATGAAAATAAGATAAGAGAGAAAAACATTATCTATCAAATTGCAATTGAGAATGGTTATAAAAAGAAAACTGTTGATAAACTTAATTATAATATTTTAAAGAAACAAAATAATAATCTAATTTACAAAAATAACGATGAAAATGTCATATGGACTTCATTTACATTTTTTGGTAATGAAGTAAAAAATATCACAAAATTGTTTAAAGGTAGCAACATAAAATTCGCTTATAATACTAATAATAAATTAATTAATATAATGAATAATAATAATATTATTAATATGCATGAAAAAAACGGTGTATATAAATTAGAATGTGATTATTGTAATAAAGTTTATATAGGACAAACTAAGAAAAAACTTAAAGATAGATATAAAGAACATTTTAATGCATATAAAAAGCCAGAAATTTATAAATCAAATTTTGCTAGTCATTGTATTAATAATAATCACTGACCATTGTTGAATCACTGAATTAATTATCTCTATTTTTGTGGTGTGGATGTTCGATCCGTGATGTTAGTATTTGTTAACATCATACATATTTCTTGTTGGTCAAGTGACCGAAAGGTGCCTCATCACATAAGGTAAAATTATTGCACTTAGTGGGGGAAAAAATTATTTACAAGTAATAATAACTTCATATATATATAGATTTTTTGGACTAGGAGACTGGCAGACTTACCTTGGTAAGAGTCCACACTGTAGTCTTGAAATAGAAACACATAAAAGCACTTAAATCCATTCATTTATTTATTTATTTATTTATTTATTTCAAATAGCCTTATCTCTTTTCCCCTGACAGACTTATATAAACTATAATCACTCATATGTTCATGGAAACAATATATATATCTTTAATCTGTGCATCTGTGACATCTGATTTCTACTCTACACAATCTGTGATTACAATTATTTTATTTCATTCTCTCATATTTCTTTTTGTGTTTTCTCTTCGATTGACAAAGACCACTGTGTGGTTGAAATATATCATTGTTTAAGTGCCTTTATGTGTTACTATTTCAAGACTACAGAGTGGACTCTTACCAAGGTAAGTCTGTCAGTCTCCTAGTCCAAAAAATCTATATATATATATATATATATATATATATTTTTAGGTTAGTTTTGGTTGGTAAAGATTATTTAGATTTTTTGGACTAGGAGACTGACAGACTTACCTTGGTAAGAGTCCACTCTGTAGTCTTGAAATAGTAACACATAAAGGCACTTAAACAATGATATATTTCGACCACACAGTGGTCTTTATCAATCGAAGAGAAAACACAAAAGAAATATGAGAGAATGAAATAAAATAATTGTAATCACAGATTGTGTAGAGTAGAAATCAGATGTCACAGATGCACAGATTAAAGATATATATATTGTTTCCATGAACATATGAGTGATTATAGTTTATATAAGTCTGTCAGGGGAAAAGAGATAAGGCTATTTGGGGGGAAAAAAAAAATTGAATGGATTTATCTGATGTTGAGGTTAGGGGATTCTCTGGACTTGGTATACCACTGGTATGATAGTTCCCACCTTCTCAGTTCTGAGGGATTGCAATCAGGGGGGAGTGATTTAATTATTTTTGTGGTATAGCAGTCATCAAAAGTTGTGATGTTGTGACTCGCAGCATGTTGAGCTGTTGGTCTATCCATATTCATAATTTTAACATCATGTCTGTGGCCATTCATTCTGATATTCAGACCATCCGTGGTCAGGCCTATGTACTGTGCTGAGCAAAGTTTACATTGTAGCTGGTATATGACATTTAAGCTGGTATAAGAATTTCAGCTTTCCTCGACTCACACCTTCAACCCTTAGTAAAGAACCTTCCATCACATACCCAGGACACCAATCACTTCATAGATCGACTGTCACAAATATCTGTACCTCTACCCCCGGTAACTATTTTGGTCACCATAGATGTCACCTCTCTCTATACCAACATCCCTCATGCACATGGCCTATCTGCAATAGAGAATTTTCTAAACAAACGCCCAGGCAAGCCTTCTCCTACTACACCTTTTCTTGTGAACCTGACCAGGTTCATCCTCGAGAAGAACAACTTTCAGTTTGAGGGAAGGAACTACCTTCAAATAAAGGGAACAGCAATGGGTACCAGAATGGCACCATCGTACGCAAATCTGTACATGGGATTGTTGGAAGAAAGTTTTCTAAAGACACAAACACACCAGCCATTATGTTGGTATAGATATATAGATGACATCTTCCTAATTTGGACACAGGGTGCTTCAACACTTGAGACATTTTTAGACAGCCTGACACAATTCTCCACACTTCAATTTACCTGGGAGAAATCTACATCAGCCATCACCTTTTTGGATGTAGAGGTAACACTCCAGAATGGAAATATCAACACAGGAATTCACATCAAACCTACAAACCACCTACAATATCTCCATTTCGACAGCAACCACCCAATAAACATAAAACGATCCATTCCATACAGTCAAGCAATCAGGGGTAAGAGAATCTGTTCGAATGATAGGGAATTGGAAGATTTTAATAGAAAGATATCAACAGCCTTCCAGAGAAGAGGATACCCAAAAAAACTCATTGAAAACCAAATTCATTCAGCACAATCCTCGGTTCACCATAAACCACAAACAGAACAAAATAAACTGTCTTTAATAACAGACTACCATCCTGGTCTACATAAACTCAACAAGATATTGAGAGATGGCTTCAAAATTCTTCAAGCTTCCGTCCACACCAAAAATCTTTTCACCGATCCACCACAAATTTGGTACAAGCAACCTCCCAACTTGAAAAACATCCTAGTACATCCTAAACTACCAGACCCTGATGCAGAGAAACCACACAAACTTCCTCATGGCTCCTTCCCATGTAATAGACCTAGATGCAAGACGTGTCCAATACACCCCTCAGCAAATAGTTTCAACAGCCAAACAACAAAAATGGTCTTCAAAATACAGGGTCATCATAATTGTACATCGAAAAATGTCATATACCAGCTACAATGTAAACTTTGCTCAGCACAGTACATAGGCCTGACCACGGATGGTCTGAATATCAGAATGAATGGCCACAGACATGATGTTAAAATTATGAATATGGATAGACCAACAGCTCAACATGCTGCGAGTCACAACATCACAACTTTTGATGACTGCTATACCACAAAAATAATTAAATCACTCCCCCCTGATTGCAATCCCTCAGAACTGAGAAGGTGGGAACTATCATACCAGTGGTATACCAAGTCCAGAGAATCCCCTAACCTCAACATCAGATAAATCCATTCAATTTTTTTTTTCCCCCCAAATAGCCTTATCTCTTTTCCCCTGACAGACTTATATAAACTATAATCACTCATATGTTCATGGAAACAATATATATATCTTTAATCTGTGCATCTGTGACATCTGATTTCTACTCTACACAATCTGTGATTACAATTATTTTATTTCATTCTCTCATATTTCTTTTGTGTTTTCTCTTCGATTGATAAAGACCACTGTGTGGTCGAAATATATCATTGTTTAAGTGCCTTTATGTGTTACTATTTCAAGACTACAGAGTGGACTCTTACCAAGGTAAGTCTGTCAGTCTCCTAGTCCAAAAAATCTAAATAATCTTTACCAACCAAAACTAACCTAAAAATATATATATATATATATATATATATATATAGATTTTTTGGACTAGGAGACTGACAGACTTACCTTGGTAAGAGTCCACTCTGTAGTCTTGAAATAGTAACACATAAAGGCACTTAAACAATGATATATTTCAACCACACAGTGGTCTTTGTCAATCGAAGAGAAAACACAAAAAGAAATATGAGAGAATGAAATAAAATAATTGTAATCACAGATTGTGTAGAGTAGAAATCAGATGTCACAGATGCACAGATTAAAGATATATATATTGTTTCCATGAACATATGAGTGATTATAGTTTATATAAGTCTGTCAGGGGAAAAGAGATAAGGCTATTTGAAATAAATAAATAAATAAATAAATAAATGAATGGATTTAAGTGCTTTTATGTGTTTCTATTTCAAGACTACAGTGTGGACTCTTACCAAGGTAAGTCTGCCAGTCTCCTAGTCCAAAAAATCTATATATATATGAAGTTATTATTACTTGTAAATAATTTTTTCCCCCACTAAGTGCAATAATTTTACCTTATGTGATGAGGCACCTTTCGGTCACTTGACCAACAAGAAATATGTATGATGTTAACAAATACTAACATCACGGATCGAACATCCACACCACAAAAATAGAGATAATTAATTCAGTGATTCAACAATGGTCAAGTGACCGAAAGGTGCCTCATCACATAAGGTAAAAATTATTGCACTTAGTGGTGGAAAAAATTATTTACAAGTAATAATAATAACTTCATAAAATCAGTGCAACGGAAAAATAATGGACAAGATGAAATATCACGATATATATATATTTAAATTAGCAACACTATTTTCTTGTAGTTACTTATCAATTACACTTTAATGGACCTAAACAAGAATCTTATTTGGTATATTTGCAAGTCAATTTTCAAGAGCTTACTAATCCCCATACTCTAATTTCTGAGCTTTTTAGAAGACTAAAGGTTTTGTAGTAGACAGGTGTGTGAGAATTTCTTTTATCATGTGGTATAACGGTAATGTTCTATTTTTTGTTTCACTCCACAATGGGTTAGTTTTGGTTTGTCATAGGGTTAATTTTGTCTATTGACTAGTCCATCATTTTTTAAATTTTATTTGTACTTGTTCATTTATTATATTATTTTTATAAATTTGTAGTGGTTCCCAAATTATCATGTTTAGGCATTTTCGTTCTTTCTTTATTAGATGTAGGTTTTCTATTGTGAGGATGGGTGGTCATTTTTTATAATGTGTTCTTCTAGATATCAATTGTAGCCTATATGCTTCAGTAATTAAAGTCATTAAAATCAATGTAATATTTACATAGAAATAAATCCCTAAATAATAATAATAAATAAACACAAATCTCTAATAATTCATTTACTTGTCAAACACATTTCAATGACATCATCAAAGAGTTTTAATGCAACATCTAAGCTATAACTACAATTAGTTATAAATTTCTATAATTAGTTATAACTTAGATGCTGTATTAATTACACTCAATGATTGAGATGACCTTACTACTGAAATGCATTTGAGACATAGTATGTTGATTGTGAGTTTGTGTTTGTTACTGTTTAACATTTATGCTCAAGGTTTGGTACAACCAATGTATTTAAAATTTTAAAAAATTACTGTAAAATCAATTTGTATAAAATATGGTTTAAAACTTGCATTAAATAAACATATACCTTTCTGGCAAAGTACTTCTATATAAGCAACACCTTGAAGTTCACTTGGGACAGTTACTCGCAAAGCAGTAGAAGGTTTGCTAGACTGCGGGTTGATTCCTGGCGATGGAGGCGGACTACTAGAGTTAGTTGGCTCTTCTTCTGCTTTGGTCACTTCAAACATTCCAGTCTGAGCATACTTTGAGCCAGCTACAACATTAATTTTTCATAAAAATTGGCAATAACTATGTCTTAACAATATTAAAAATTATTGTAAATCTCTACACAAAAACAAATCTTCAACATATACAGAAAATCAACAATAATAAATCGGTTTATTCACTACACTTCGAACTACCCACTCCATCATAAATATGTTGTGTCTATAATCTACAGACTTAAAGAGGTACCAATGTTCAAAGTAAACCCAATAAAAGTACCCTATCACACAGAAATAGATAACAATATCACGATAACTGATTAACTATTGCACAAAGCAGGGGAAAATTGTTACACTCATGTACATAAACAAAACATCAAATAATATCAAGTTAATAAGAGCTTAGATAGTGAGAACAATTCACAACAGAAAAAATTAAAACAGTTAACTCTAAATCTCACTACACATTATTTTATTAAAACAACCAAACTAGTTTCGATGACGATATCGCCTTAATCCGTGCTTGGTTACTATTCAGTGCCTAGTTAGTAGTAGCCTATCACTGATGAAGGCAACATCGTCGTCAAAACTAGTTTGATTGTTTTAATAAACTAGTGTGTTTGTTTTAATAAGCTAATGTGTAGTGAGATTTAGAGTTAATTGTTTTAGTTTTTACCGTTGTTAAATAAGATTGATAAAAAATTCCAAAAACCGTGGTACATAATACTGTAACATTTAAAATTAAAATCAAAATGCAAAATACCATACCATACAAAAAAAAAGAATTCACACACTCTATTAAATATAACGCTGACTCTGTTTTTGCTAATCGTATACCAGAAACAGGCTATACTTACATAGCCAACAACCTAGAAATTTTTCATACCAATATATAAGGATAGCATCTAAACATGAAATTTTCAAGTACAAGAAAGCACAAAACCAAATAATAAATGAACAAACTCTTTAAAGATTACATATATTTTTCCACATTTCAGAAAACTTGCCTTTAAAACCATTGTGCCTAGCCAAACAATGCTTCCAAGCAGCTAGACGTGACACTGATGATTGTCTAAGTAAGTTTTGTCTAAGCAAGTTTTTCATAAATTTACTTAAATTTATAAGTTCGGCAAGTTGTTGATTAGTATAATATAATATTGAAAATTTATTCTTAAAGCCATTAATTTTAAGAGAACTTACAAATATGGTACACAAATTAATAAAAAGCCACGGCCACTACATGGAATTTTGCTATAACATATAAAAATTGGCAAAAAGAACTTTGAATAAACTACTTATCATATAAGACGAATTTTGAATTTCTAGTAATCCTTACTTCAAGAAGGATGAAAAACTAAAATGATTGCAAATAGAATGGAATGTTACTTGACATAAATCCCTTTATCATAGTGGTTCACATTCAATTGTATACTATGATTTATACAAGATGTTAAAAAGTAAAGTGCTTCAAATAAAACTGGATGGGGAAATAGAATCTTAAACATACTTGACCATTTTTTTTTTTTTTTAATATGAACCAGATGGAGGAATGGAGATGAATGTTTAAATTATAGAGATATAAAGAAAAGACTATCACAGATCCATGTATTACATCATTGTTTTATAGACCTATCAAAAATAAGAAAAGGATCAAATTTCTTCTTTTCTTGTTTATTCATTTATTTACTGATTACTTTTTAATCTGGAATAAGGAGAAAAATATTAACAAAGATTTATGCAATAAGCAAATAAGAAAAACAAATTATCTTTTTTGAATAATATAAAGAAGCATTTTAGTCCTCTATATATTTCATGAGGAACCATTTTTAATAGCACAAATTATTTAGATTTTTAATACATATTGTTAATATTTGAGAAGTTTTAAGTATGGTTTAACACTTTTAATTACTTTGGTTGGCTTTACCTAACAGTATTTACTGGCATTTATATACTTACTAATTTTCAGATTAGATAATATTTTAATTATTGTTTATAACTTTATATACTTTTTGTCTAACCTCTTTTTATTATTGCATATTATTTATTAATATCGCCTTTATATTGCTTATATTTTTTGTCACATTTTATTTATTATTAATTAATTTAAATGCAACAATTACTTTTTACTTTAGCAAACTAGCAACAATTTGTAGGCCTAAAGACCTTGATTTGGACCTACACCGTCTAATCAAATTTGCTTATTTGTATAGACTGAAGGCTTCTTACAAGCCACGGCTTTTACAATAAAATATTAATTTTAAACTTATTTGGGCCTAATTTGCTACAAACCATTACTAACACGCTAAAATCTAAATTTTTTTTTTCATTTTTTAGTTTTAAGGATTAAAAACACTGTTTAAATACGTTTGATGTGTATATATGCACAAGCTAACATTGGCTTATTCTACTCCAGCTGTCGTAGAGAACAGATCATAGCTTGAATCGCTGAATATGTTATTGTCTTGCCACACCTCCTGTTTCATTGACAGCGTGGACTTAATCCACGTGCGTCAAATTAATATGAATATTGCATCAACTCATCTGAAAATATGACTATTATCAAAGTGCATTTAATGTTAATCATCGCTAGAGTGAGAGTGCATAACAGGACAAAACTCAAAATCATCATAAAAAGTCTAACAATATTTCATTTTATAGAGAATGAACTGAAAATCATAGAATAGATAAAATTACAATTAAAACAGTAATTATAATAATATATTGAAAAAAACATTTATTTTGATAAGTTTCCGATCTAAGACAAACGATATGATATAGCGGTGTGCAAAGTTCAGTTAAAAATTAGTTTTCACAACTAACCTATAAGGTTTACAGACACTGTCATTAGTCGTCAAAATAAAAATGTTGTAGCCCACTTTAACAATCTATAAAAAACTCTGTATTGGGAACACATCGAGGCTTCTCTAATAAACTTTTATGAATGTTACATCAGGAGGCTGTTTTATTATATCTGAATGAAAAGTTTAAAATGCATGTCAAGGTCAAAAGATCTAACACTTGGTACGACTATCATGAAGGACGTTTTCAGTTAGATTCCCCATCTACTGCCAGAATTACAGCTTCTATTTTATACAATGTAACTTATAATGATTGCTAAATATAGTAAAGTAAGAGTTCACTTCAGAATTATGACGAAATCACCAGACATCGCCAAAGAGGAGTTCAATGGTCCTAGCATAGTTTCTGAAGGGGCAACTTCTTTCAGTCAAGATAGCAGCGGTCCAAAGGAGATCCAAATTCAGATTAGAGATAAAAAACCAGTGAAAGAACTTAGTAGAAATATATACTGAAAACAGGTAGAAATACCATCGAAGGAAAAGTGTTTGGATGTTTTAATTGACAAAATGATAAACAATTAACGAAACTGACAACCATTAAAAAAACCTTTTGATTTGTAAGTAAAAACTTTAAGTCAACTGGATGAAACAATGCAAATAAACTGAAACCGTTTTAATCAAAATTATTAGATAAGACAGTTTGGACAACAGATCAAATGAAAGATGAAACTTTGAACAAAAAACTATATTTATTATAATATAATGTTGTATGCCAATATCTGAGGATAATCTTAACTTAAAAACTTTGAGCGTGAATACAAAATTGTTGACCCTTAATATTTTTACTTAAAGGCTTGATAAGGGTAGCCAGAACATTTCGTTAACTTACAATGTGTGAGACTTTCAGTGATGGTGTTAGTAGATAATTTCAATAATCATGAAAGACCCAAAGAATCCAACTACTTGACTACACATTTATACAGATTGATATTACAAAGTCCAGAGTTAACTTCAGAACTCTTGAAGATAGAATGTTATTTGACAGGGTCCATTACGCCAAACGAACTGGTATGCGAAAACATATGAAGCAAAGAAACAAAACTTTAAAAGGGGAGAGACAAAAAGAAGGTTATGTCTAAACAAAAAAAAAGGTTTACTTGTAATTTCTTGGCAGGACAAAAGGGTAGTATACTTACTGATTACTAAAAGCAAAGGAACCCACCCACTATCAAACCCAATCTCGGTTTGGATGACATAAAATAGGCGAAGTGGACTGGAGCAATCATTTTATATCGAGCTACCATATAGAAAAAACCAAAAATGGTAGAAGAAATATTTCTTTTGGTTCTTGAAAGTGAAGCTTGTCAATTTCTGCATTTTATACCTGGAAACCCAGAAAAAACTACAAAAACAACTAATGAGTCATTTGAACTTTCGAAGTTTCTTGTTCAGAACTTAGTTCTGACAAAGAGGTTATAAAGACAAAACAAAAATTTGTATCATAAAGACCTTTATAGCAGGTATTTCTTAAATAAAAGGGACAAAAAGTGGGCACAGACGTGTCCCACTTCTCGTGACACAAAGTTTCTATGTTCGCCTGCAAAATCCAGCTCCCTCCACCCTGCATTAAAAAACCACCACCATTATAAACTTTATTATTATTTTTTAAACTTCAATTATTCAAATTCTTAAAAATTCAATTATTTTCTTTATGATTTTATTTGTAATATTACTTTTAAAATAAAAACAAGTTGTTTTATATAAGTTACAGATATTTTTAAATCATCCTGATCCCATCCTTTCTTTTTAATGTGGGATTTTTTCATATTAAAAAATTTGACCATAACATACTAAAATATTTATTTTCCAAACTAATAGTTATATTATACAAGAATTATACCAATTCAAATATAACACTCAAAATGTTAACTTTGTTTCTTTCCAATGTGTCCTCATCATTCCAATTTTTGCAAAATACCTAAAATAAGTTGTTGAATATAGACAAATTTGATTTTAGTTGTAATAATTTTCAAACATTGTAGACCAAGAAGTGATGGGCTTTTACTTTAATTTTATCCATCTTAACAATCCTTTCCTACTTTTCAATGGCAATTAAGTCTGATTGAGTCCCTTAACAAAGAAATTATCATTTCACAGTTTACAATAATACAACTATTAACATTTATATAATAAATTAAGTATGAAACTAACCTGTCCTATAACTGAGGTCACCAATAATAGAATTTGACACTTTTTTCAACCTCCAATTCTGCCTTAGCCTCAAAAGCTCAATGTGAAAATCTGGAGTGGATCTGTTTCTTGCTGCTTCATTCTGACATATTTTGAGACGTTCAGCACCTGTCAGTAATACCGATGAAGCACTAGCTAAAGCCTAAAAAAAACCAAATATTTTAATTTTTTTTTCAGAGGTGGATATGTATATTTTTATTAAGTTTACCTGAAATGTATTCACTAAAATTCCAGTCACTTCAAAATACACAAAAGCATTCAAATTTTCAAAAATTGTTGTTACTGCTTTCAATAATTGGAAAATTGATCCAAAGTTTCAGACAGAACCTTCCAGTAAAGGTGAATGTAGTTTGTAAACTGTTATTTTAATAAGTGTTAATAAATATGTGTATAACAAACGTTTTTTAAATTTTGCTTCGATGGTTCATCTATTGTCCAGATGTTCCTAATTTAAATATATTACCTCTTTAGGTGTTCAGCATATAAAAAAAATGTGTAACATTTTTTTTTCTCCAACGTTAATAATAACATGTTTGGTTATATAGATCTGTAACCATTTTTATGAATTTTCCTCTGATGACTGTTGCCAATTATTCTTTTTAGGATTAAGAGGAAATATTTAATCTGTTTACCTTTTTTATTTTTACCAATCTCCTTACAATGTGTGACGTATCCATTCCAAAACTATAAGGCAATATTCTTAGAAGTTCAATAATTAATTTCCATCACACCTCTTGTTACTTGGTCATCGAAATTGTACAAATGTGTTTAATTCTATAGAACTTTGTGATACTAATAACTATTTGATTAATATTCTTAAATTATCTTGCCAAATGGATTCATTTCCTTGAAAATTCTGTTTTGTTTTTATTGTCAAGGTTTATTAAAATCATAATATTTTAATGTATGCAATAGTTATTTTGAGTTTACAAAAATTATTGAATCCCTACCTTCACTAGCTAAAATATAATTTATCATTATTATTTTTGTTCAACTAGCAGTAATGTTCTGCATATAATCTTTGTAACATTTCAATTAGTATGTGATGTGCAACACTTTTTAATCACTCATAAACTGGTGAGCGACCTCGAAGAGTGAGCATAGGCAGGGGGAAGGGAAGGGGAAGTAAAAGCTGTTCCACAGACATTATAATATGAGGTGTAGTATTTATATTACAATCATGTAGATCTGACAAGGTCGAAAGGCCAAACATTATTTGATTTGTCATATTAACCATATCATTTACATGAACATTTAAAAAAAATTAACTTATAACAAATTTCTAAACAACCACAACACCTGAAATTCTTAGTGCTGGTCTTTGATGCAACACACACTACAAAAAATAATGTTTTTTAATAGAGCTACTGCAGGTTCTCTACTGATCGATCGCACACCACCTTACGAGTGACCAGCTGTACATAGTTGTTTATTATTAATTCTAACAGAATCAATTTTAATACTCCATAGAAATACAGCGAAGGAGACACTTTGCACAGTTTTTGATATACTAATAAAAATAAAAAAAGATGAAATTTCATTAATGAAGAAATTATACTAAATCTGCTATTGTGTAATCCTAAACATTGAAAGCTATATAGTAAATGACACAACATATTTATTACTTCTAAACAAATTATACATCAACTATTATTAAATTTGTTATCCAAAATTATGTGTATTTACCCGTTTTCTAGCATAAACTTGTGTCATAGGTTTAGTTTCAATTATTTCTTGTTGGATAGGGTCAAGTACCATGTATCTCTTATCCTTAACTATTGACAGCACATCTGCTAGAACACAAACTTCGGTCAATGCTGCTCTGTGAAAAGATAACAAAATAGTCTAATAATTCACAATTGGACATATTAAATTAAGACTTTTTTGTTTCATTTGTGCTTGTGTGTATGTAATTACACAGTATAGGATAGCTTTATAGATCTGGAAATAGTGCAAAGTTCAAACGCCAAAAACATACTCAGGTGTAAACAAATTAAATTAAAAAACTCTAATGAAAAAAGTTATTAAGAACTTGAAAAAGTTTCATATTAGAATCAGAAATAAACAAGTGTTATTGAATTAGAGTTATTACTGTTGCATAAACAGTTTATCCAGATGGAAATGAAGGAAATAACTTTCTTAGCTGGATAGAGTTTAAATTATTTTAATTTGTAAAAAAAATATTTTTTTTATTATTAAAAATAAAGTTATTGAAATACAATCAACTTTAAATTAAATTATGAAATAATTCTATGGTGACAGAAGTGAGTCAACAAAGGGTATAATAATAAATATAAAGTTTTTTCCTTATGAGCAGTAAGATATAATACAAAATTAAATCAAAGGTGAAACAAAATATAAAATAAACCAAATTACTATAACGATGTAATAAATAATTAATATAGAAAAATTACAAAGATACAAAACTCGAAAATTTTACAGTCCAGCATAGTTGCAGGAAGAAGTCAGTACCCAAAAATAAAAGTGAAATTAGAAATTAAACCATCAAAAATTATCAGCAACTGCCAAGCCTATAACACAGAGGGGAACGGTTGTTAATAGGATAAAACAAAAATCTTAAAAAGCTCGAGGTGGATTTGTTACTAAATTTGTTCACGGAGAACGTCACTATACATCTGTGGCTAGATACAACATTTGGACCTAGGATGGGATGGTATAATATTTTCGCCTTCATAATCACTTTATAGTACCTTTTATGAGATCATGCATCTATAAAGTGGCGGTAAAATGTAAATCAACTAAGAAATATTAACAGAGGTTCTAAAACTTTTAATCTGTAAAAGGAGTCATTATGTTTCCTGACAAACATCGCTCAATAACATTCCAGAGGAAGATGAAAGAAGGGTAATTGGTATTAGTAATGTTTGGGGCAAGTCATAATGTTAATATTTTTGTCTTTAACCATTTATTATTTTTTTTTCAAAATTAAATTTCTATTGATTAATTGCTAAAAAATGTAAATATATATATATATATATATATATATATATATATATATATATATATATATATTTCTCCCCCTCAATTTCTAATTTCTTCTGTTATACAGACTCTGGTACCATCAGAGAATCCGCCGCTAATGAGACCCACTCTAAGAACATCAACTCTGCAACCCTTACGGACTTCAAGGCAGATCAACACAAAACTGCATATTCCTCCTGACCGACTAGCCCACCTTGAAAGGATCCAACATCACAATGTTTTAATTGCTCTGCTATACATGTCTTTCACTGTGTTACCTAAATACACTAGTCTATGTAACCTGCCATCACTCGCACTGTAAGAAATCACACCATTGGTCCTGTTTTAGGTACAACTTAACATAAGTCTTTTACTTGATTCCGTTTTATACAATTTAGCAATTCCAATCATCAGAGGTTGTTTAAGATATTTTAAACGGGATAATAAAAATAACTAATTAGAAATATAATAATATAATTAATGGTTTTGCCAAGATAAATCTTATAACAAAATTAATAATACACAAGCTAAACAATACATTTTAATCATACTCTTGAATATTTTTCTGATATATGCTATCAGGGTACAAATAAAAACAGTTTTCTAGTATATTTATTCATCTGTGTTCATTCGTAAAGTTTGACAGTCACCACAAAGCACTGTGACTGAAGCAGTGTGCTCTTTGCATACTACCTTGCCTAATTTGTTGAAACAGGTCTGGGTAAATCGGTTTTTTGATACAGAACAGTATTTACAGCAAAACCTCTTATTGGCAGGTCTCACGTAACGAGTAGTTGATTTAATTCCAGTGATGCCTTTTATCTTCTGTTTTAGGGGTATTGATAGACTGTTAATAGTTGCCTGTCACAATAAATGTGGAGTTACTAACTGTTTCCCTAGCTGAGTAATAAAAGTTCTTCTGATCAACATGTTATCAGTGTTTGAGCGGAAGATTATTTGAGCATTAATTATTATCACCCAAATTTGAGCTACATTCAATAATACACAGAATACATTTGGAGGTTAACAGTTAGCTGAAGAAACAAGAATTGGGTGCAGTATTTCCTCTGTTTCCACATATACTTCATGACAGCCTTCTTTTAATTCAGATCTGTGGCCACTAAAATGTTCATTGGGATCATCAGATTGCTTTGATATGACGTTTTGTAAATCACTGAAAATGTCATCACTTTCAGCAAGCCACAACAAAATTTTTAAATGATTTTTCGTTATGTTGTAAACAAACTACCAATAATATTATTACAATAAAATGTAACAAAAAGTCCAAATAATACAATCTTAAAAAACACGATAAACGAACTAAAAACTTATATTTACTACAATAAGCAAAAACAATCTCTCAGAAAAAGCCAATCGAGGAATTTTTAAGCAGAATAGTCAACAGGATCTTTTTTTACAATTTTTAAAACACCTGGAGATTTTTATCGATAACATGAAGTTTCTGTCATGTAAGCACAAACAAATCCTGCTATATCATCTTTAGAAAACTCGCTGCTGACAAACTTTGTGTTCTTGAATTTTATCTGAGCTCTGTAAAAAGTACCAGTTCCAACCCATTGAATATGTCTTTATCTTTGTATGATTTTATAATTCCTAGGCAAGTGTTTTCCAATTGTCAGTTACTGTTATATCAACAGTTTTAGCTTCACTGTTAATTTTACCAAAGGAGATAAAAAGTCGAGCTTTAAAACGGTCAAGCCATCCGTATGAACAATCAAATTCAGTATCAAACAATTAATTAAATTCTTCAGCTTTTGCATTCATCAATGAATTGCCTACTTACTGGCAAGTTCAAAGTTCTGCACTGCTTAAAACATTTTAAAAGCGCCTCAGTTGTTAACAGTTTAACATTTGATATCAGTTTTTCCCATTTTCAAATTTTTTTACATAGTGACCACTTTTTTTAAAATTGTTTCTTAATTTTCTAAAACTGTATCCACAGTTTAATTAATTAACCCAAATGTTCTACACAAGTCAACCTTATTTTCCCTACTTTCATGTGCTCTGATAACAGAAACCTTCTCTTCAATTGATAGAATGTTTCTCATAGCACTGCACGTGTCTATACTGTATTAGCATGTGTTACCAGTAAATAAAATTTTTAAATAACTCAATTACAACTACTGTATGCTCAATTTGAACAATAAACCGTGAACAAATTGATTGAAGAATATTGTCTGTACAGTTTGATATATGATAACAAACTGAATAGAGTAACCAAATAACTGCTTTTATGGATTTATAACGCTACATCCAGTTGCAGAAAATTTCTAAGAAATCGGCAGTACTATTAGAGTATTGTGTATTTCCAAGAATGCCGTAAATCCAGCATACTGTACTCAATTTCATTTTATTCTTGAAACCTGAACAATAAAAATATTGTACCGTAACAGATATTTCAGTCTTCTATTTTCATTTTCATGAAAAGTAAGAGAGTGACATTTTGACAATACATCCGAAGTTAAGATATTTTCATGACACAAAACAAAGTTTTCCATAAGAAAATTGAACTATCAATAAACTGACATTACAGCTGAGATGACATTATATTAGAGGAATAATCAAGTTCAACTATGACTGCTAGTGTTATGTTCAAGGTACCAGTTACAATTAAAAGATTGTAAACACATATAAAATGTATCTAAAAATTTATCAAAATATTGGCAATTACATGATAAACAATAAATGATAGTTGGCAGCTAATGTGTTTTAAAAAATGTCTGAAAAAAATTACCTCAATTGGTTTCTAACAGAATCCCATGGCCATAGTGAAGACTGAAATGTTGTAGGATCTTTTGTTCCCCCTTCATCATCTGTTTTATCAACAGTCTCTTCTTTCTTGATTTCATCACCCCCAGTAGCATTCTTGCTGAAATCAATCTTTTGTGCCAATTTCGCCAAACTCTCTGACATTGAGAGTGGCCTGAAAGCATAAAAATACACAGATAATAATACACTCAAGAAGACGCATTATAATAATACACAGTTTTTTGTAACTAAAATCATTCCTTTTTATATGTAAATGTCAAAATAACGTAAATAATACTGAAAACATTATTATAAACACTAACTTAATTTGACCTTATCATATTCATATCAAGTAAATAATGACAATTTTACATGTCTTATTACAACTAATGAAATATATGACTTAAATTTCAAATTATGCTCATATTAAAGTTAATAAATGTTCAATATTACACTGCTAGACAAATATCACCAAATATCAATAGCCGATTGATCCAGTAAATTCTTCAGTCCAGTATAGTTGAATTTGCGCCAAACCTTAATAAACCTCTGAGTTTTCTGATGTTGTGATACATGATTTTTGATAACTTAATTATTGCTTCCAGTTGTAAACAAACTTATTTTTTTACAACCGAACTTTTAAACTGAAATGAATTTGAGCTCCATCCTGTTTTGAAATGAAATATTCTTGAACCTTCACTTTTTGAGGAGAAGGTTAGTGTTATAAAGTATCAACATATCTTACTCATTCATCAGCTTTTCAACAAAGAAACAAAAATCTATAAAATTACTAAGGGACAAATCACAACTGTTGTATGAACTTCATTATGTTGAAGTTTATGAGAATTGTCATAACCCTTGTTTAAATTTCAAGTCAGTTTACTTCACAGCTTATATGTTTTCTAGCAATTGATCATAAATTTCAACAGGTTTCCCATTATTACATTATAACTTGTACGAATTTTAAAAAACACAGCTTGAATAAGCTTGCAATGTTCTTAATAAAATACTATACTCAGGAGCTATTTGTCATTCTCATAATGGTATGCTCAGAAAAAGACAATTTTTGAACATTTTCTTCAAGTTAAATTGCATTATTACATAATACATAACATATGATACGATTATAATGTAATGTATTATAAATATGGTTATTGCAACATATTATGTAAACAGACACAAAAATGAAAATATTTTGTAATGAAAAATTAAATACACTTTTGAACTACTTCTATTTATGCCAAAAAAAAAAGAATAAAAACTTTACATCACACAGATAACTTAGAAAATGGGTATTGTTTCCGGTATAAACAGATCATAAAAATAAACAAAAAAAATCCTTCACTCGGAATGATATTCATGCTACAGTAAAACACTAAGGGGTGAATGCTTCTTTGTAAAACAGATCAATATTTTATAATTCATTAAATTACTTTGTAGACATATACAATCAAACAACTAAAGTTATAAAATAGATCTCATTTAGTATTTTGTTAACGTGTGCATCAAATGCAGCTTCTGTTACATTATTTTCTTATAAGTAATTCTTTAAAAACCTTAGTAAGAATTAATGTTCTGAAAGTTTTGAAACGCCTCAAAAAGTAAGTTAATAGTTTTCACTTAGTATTTTAAATAATGACTTATGATTTTATCAGTGAAATTAAGAGGATCACAATTAACTAACTATAATTATTTTTTGCTTATTGTTATAACTTATTGAATTTTAGGGAAAGTCTATTAAAGTAGGATTTAATCAAAATCCACACAAAATGTTTGTTTGGAAAATAATTTTTTTTATTTATTTGATACATATATCCAAAAATAATTACAGACAACTTTATTCTTGAACTATGTACAAAAATTATACATATATTAACAACTACCTTTCCTTTTTTTTTAACAATTACAAATGTACGGGCACAGATTTAAAAACTACTTGCACACAAACAGTTGTTACATGATATGGACTCAACACTCCTCCTTGAGTTACTTCATAAGTCTTTTTCCCTTTAATAGTTACCTTTTCATCAGCTTTGTTACCAATTAACAGGGTAATGGTACTGAAATTCTTAATATACTTATCTTCACTTCTATAAGGAATATTTGCATTTATTTTTCGGCTTTTCTAGTATTAAATTATTTTCCTTTGTTGAAGCTTTTCAGAATAACTCCATCCTAAAAACTTTAATAGTACTCCCTTAACTTGAAGTAGAGAGTACTATTTAAGTTTTGAGAATGGAGTTATTCTGAAACGCATCAACAAACAAAAACATTTTTATGTTAGGAAAGAAAAATATAGTAAAATGTAAAATTGTTTGAAAAAATTTCTATCTTGATCATTTTCATGCGTTAGGACCACCATACTCAGCTAAGTACCTGTAATCTAGTTAATGTCAGTTGAATCTCCTCCATAGTTTGCATTATAATAAGCTCTTAATGCTTCATTTTCATTTTGAATAAAATGTCACTTCAAAGTACCTTGTGAGTATCTCAAAAAAAATATGTTCTACTATTAGACTTTTTTTGTATTAACTTGGCAAAAAACCACTACTTACTGATTTATTCAGCAGAAGCGTTTCGCACTAGGTCAGTGCATTACTCAGTTTTGTTAGTCACTGACTTACTGTTGCTCAAGTGTGTTGTGTTGGTGCGAGTCTGTGGTATATTTCTGTTCTAAGGTGTGTTATTGTTCATAAATTAGTTGTTAATTATGTGCTGAAATATACAAGGGTAATTCATAAAATAAGGTTACCTATGCTGCTAAGAAAGAATGTGATGTGCTAGGAGAAATCTGGTAACACTGTATTACTCATCAACTCCCCCTCTGTCTGTCTCTACCACTCCCGCCTCGCTACATTGTTCAGTTCCAGGCTAGCAACCTTCGACTGCTACCGCCAGTTCCAAAATTTGTGCTGTAATATGTTTTTAAATACAAAACAGATTTCACCTATTGACATTTATCGTCACTTAATCGAAGTTTATCTGTTCGACAAGTTCGGAAATGGTGTAGAAAATTCAGTGAATGCCGCACGAAAATTCATGATGAAGAGCAGAGCGGAAGATCTTCAGTTTCAGACGAAATTGTTAAGAGAATATTTCTTGAAGATCGGAGGATCATCACAAACAAACTTTCTTTGCGTATTCCTGAGACTTCCAACGCCACAATTCATAACATTTTAATCAAAAAATTAGACTATCACAAAGTGTGTGCATGGTGGGTACCACAAATGCTTACAGAAAACCACAAACAGAAATGTGTCGGGGGTGAGTGTGCCCAGCAGTTTATGCAACAATGTGAAGACAACAAAGAATTTTTGGATGCCATTACTTCAGGCCATTCACAATACCCCCGAAACCAAGCAGCAGTCACGTGAATAGCGTCACTCAACTTCGCCGAAGTCGAAGAAGTTTAAACAAACACAGTCTGCTGGAAAAATCATGGCAACTGTCTTTTGGGACAGGAAGGGCCTGCTTTTAATTGACTTTTTGCTTCATGGAACAACAGTTCCATATAATTCCGACAGATATTGCGACATATTAAGAGAACCGAGACATGTGATTCAGTACCGCCGGAGCGGAAGATTTTCCAGTGGTGTAAGCCTTATCCATGACAACACTCTATCTCATGTCTCACATCACCCTCAAGAACTGCTGACAGATTTTGGCTGGACTGCTGTGCTCTAACCCTACCTCCCCCCATACAGTCTGGACCTAGCCCCAAGTGATTATCATTTATTCCTTAAATTAAAGGAATACTTGGGTGGTTTACGCTTCAGTACCGATGATGAGGTCAAGGAAGAGGTTACTCGATTCCTCAAAGATTTGGCGGCAGAATTCTGTAACACAGGGATAGAAAAGTTGGAGCATCGTTTTCAAAAGTGTTTGGACAAAAATAATGATTATGTGGACAAATAGCATAAGTTTTAAGCTTTAAAATGATGTATTACATTAAAGCTGACTAAGTTTAAAATTCATGGGAACCTTATTTTATGAATAATCCTCGTAGTATTTGATTGTGAGTGTGTTTCCTCGTTTAGAATGTGTTGCGGGTAATATTTATGGTGTTTGTATATTTCGCAGTTTTCTACTGTGTTAAGTTTTTTGCTTTTATTGATGTAATGTAGGATTTTTAGATTGGTGTCTATGTCAATCTGTGAGTGTAGTGTATTTTGTATGTATATGGCAAAATTTGATGTGGGTTGTGTCTTTCATATCTGTATCTTGTGGTAAATGTTCTCCCTGTTTGTTCTATGCAAAAGCTGGGACAATTGTTGCATGTAATCTTGCAGCTTTTACATAGAACAAACAGGAAGAAAATTTACCACAAGATACAACAAACACGTAAAACTGAAAAAAGACACAACCCAAAAAAATTTTGCCATACACATACAAAACACACTACACTCACAGACTGACATAGACCCTAATCTAAAAACCCTACAATACATTAGAAAAAACAACAAACTTAACAAAGTAGAAAACTACGAGATATACAAACACCATAAATACTATCCAAAACACATTCTAAATGACAAAACACACTCACAATCAAATACCATATTTTAATACCACATAATAACAACTCAACTACTCTATGAACAATAACACACCATATAACAGAAAAACACCACAAACTCACACCAACACAACACACCTGAGCAACAATCTTGTCAGTGGCTCACAGCATTGAATAATGCGCTGACCTAGTGTGAAACGCATCTGGTGAATAAATCAGTAAGTAGTGGTTTTTTGCCAAATTCATACAAAAACCTCAAGATGTACAACACAAAATCTGCATGTTCTACTGTTTTCCAGTGACTAGTTTTTGAACTATTTACTTGGTGAATGATTTAGTTGACCGAATAGCTTGAATTAAATCTACTAACATTAGAAAAATATAACAAACTTCCAAATGCTTCATGATTAGGCTTTTTTGCAAATCTTTGCCATTTGTATACCTATCAGTTACTGAACTGGATTCCTTTAGAGTACTTGTTTCAAAGGGTTTACAATAACCAAATTTTTTCAAAACTTTATTTATACTCAGCTGATTTCCACAAGTAAAATCATTACTAAAATTTACATCCATTCTTACATAATATAGTTTTCTAACACTAGAGCTTTCTAAGGTATAGCAAATCCAACCGAGATCTTAGATATTAATATGCTTTTTTTATAGCAAAAAAATACATCATCCACAAAGATTGCTACGATCAGAGTATCTTCTTTATCCCGGCTAGCTGGCCTGAGCAACCGGGCGGGTCCACAGGTGGCGGATAGTGAGACGGCCTACAGATATGTAGGTTACCTGTGAATAAGGATTCCGGAAGGTTTCTGAATAAGCAGGCCTGGACCAAGGCAATGGTTCAAAGGTGATGAATTATCCCTCCTCGTCAGTCAACCGGTTGGGTGTGGTAGAAATAACTGCTCTGACTGGGGTAGTTGGGAATTAAGCCCTCACAATGCTACTCTCACCTCCCAGGTGAACCAAGGGCAATGCAGCAGTGAAGTATGGGCGGGAAAATACCCTAACGACACAATTGTAAAAAAGAGAATAAAGCAGGTTGTTCGCTCCATGAGCAACAGTTAATAATGTCCTGAACTTCGGGTGTGCTTCAAGGTCAGTGACTGAATACCCAATCCAAGGTGTAAGGCATCGTGCCGATGGATGAGTGGCTGCAGGGTATAAAATGCAGTAGCACACGATCCCCTTGAGGGACCAGACAAAACCTCATTGTATGTTGTCTTGCCAGGGCAGTGGGGGTTCTGCTCTGGTTGACCGTTCTTTCCCCCATACTTGGGAAGCCAATGGACCAAGTAAATACACAAATTGATGTTGAGTCTGCACAGACAGCGGGAGCCAATGAGACGGCAAACCGTGAGTCTGTAACAGATGTGTCAACGGCAAAAACGGACGTGTGGTCACTTCGGCCATAGTCAGGGAGTGCCTAAATAACTTAAAAGCCCTGGCAAGGCACAATCAAATCAAGATAGGTTGGGTGCCAGGGCATAGGGGAATATTTGGAAATGAAGACGCAGATGTACTGGCCAGAGAGGGGTCTTCAACTCCCCTGATTGGACCGGAGCCGGCGGTAGGTATTTCCAAATCTATGGTCAAGATGGCAGTGCGAAGGTGGATGGCTGAAAGACACTGTTAGCACTGGATCAGGGCTTAAGGGATGAGACACAGTAAGCCAACTCTTAGGAAACCTTCCTTGGGGCTGCAGAAGAGTCTCATCTATCTGTCTAGGCAGGAACTGAGGATAGCCATAGGTCTACTCAAGGGACACGGTGGACTAAGGAAACATCTACATAAAATGGGTATCTACAAAGATGAACCAGTGTGCGGATTATGCGGGCAGGAACTGGAGACTGCCACACACATTATTTATAGATGTGAAGCACTTGCCGAGAGGCGCTTCAACCTCTTTGGTGATGGGACAGCTCTGGTGGATGCTGAAGGTAAAACACTAGTCAGGAAACTCCTAAACCTGGTAAGAGGGAAGGGGCTATTTGACTAGATCAGGGAGGTAAGTACAATATACCTTAAAGTAGCATGCTTCGGGCAGTTTAACCCGCTCCCAAGTTAATAAAAAAATCTTCTTTATTGTAAAATATACAAGAATCATCTGTAACCTCCAAGTTTCCATTCTTAAAGAAATTAGTGACTTAATGTACCATGCATTTGCCGTTTGCTTCAAGTACTTTTCAAAAACTTACATACTCTGTTAGAACCATCACTAAAATGTTAGGATAGAACCAGATATATTTCTTCAGTTAAATCAACATTTAAAAAAGTATCTTTGTTTCAAAGGTTTCAAAATAAATGGTTCTCAAGCAGTGTGGCTTAAAATTAATCTATTATGATCAATATCATTTTCCTAGCTACGGGGATAATATTTCATAATAATCAATACATACTGATCACAATTCTTTACATCTAGTCTTACTTTAATTTGATTATTGCTTTTTGTATAGAATATCTACTTCCATGTAAGGGCTTCAAAATTACTAGGAAGATCTGTCAATATCAAAGTACAGTCAAACACCTATTTTACAAACATATGTTTTATGAAATTTTCTATTCAACAAAATTTTTATAGGGATTTTGCCACTGGACAAAATTACTGTACTATTTGTAGTCTAGTTGACTAAATAAAATTCTACTCAACAAACTAAAAACTGAAGGATGAGAAACTTTTGCCTTTTGATGATTCTTGGAGCAGCTACAAAACAAAATCATCAACATTCAGGTATTAGCAGTAAAATTGTGGTAGCACTAAAACACAAGAATACAGTAACCCATATTGAAAGAGGATTGCTGTAGTCATTCATCCCATTGTTATGTGGGTCAGGCAATTAAACTTCTGGATTTAGAATTTTTGTAAATGCCTATCAGATAACAAACCATTTGGTACTCATACAGTACTGGAATTAGCCTACACTTCTTGGAAATAGCCAAAATTCCAAGATTTACAGAAAACTTGGAACAAGAAGTGGATTTTACCTTCAGTCTCATTTAAGTTACGCCCCTGTAGATTACAACTTTTTTTAATCAGCTGAGATAACAACCAAAGTATCCAAGAAAATGTGCCAATTTTACATAAAATTAGTAGTGGTGTAGAAAAGTATCTTATGATAAATGAAGGTATTCCGCCAAGCGTTTTATCAACTATTTTGAAAGATAGAGAATGTATCCTAGCGTGTTCTATTTACTTAGACCAAAAACATGCAAAATTATACCTAAACAAAAATCTATATATGAGTACAATTAGATTGTCTAAAACATTCCTCTTTGTCTGGTACAATAGTACAAGACATGGCACCTGAATTTACCAAAGCTTTTGAGTATGACAACTCTACAGCTAGTAGGGGTTGAATAAATAAAATTTAAACCTAGGAATAGAATTATTCAAAAATACTATGTTAGAGGAAAGTGAACATAGAATACTCCACTATATGACTATAAATTTTAGTGATATACTGTACATTACTTATTGCAGAAGTTGTAAATTTATCTTTCTAGAAATTTTTCCTCAAAGATGATGGTAGAAAACCAAAAAACAGTTGGGTATAAACAGTAAAAAAAATTTTTATTTAATTATTTTAATATTTATTAATTTTAATATATACATATTTTTGTTTGTGTGTTGTGTTTAAATATTTTATGAAACACTTGATATAGAATACCAATTTTATTTGTGTTATTCACCCAATCACTACCAAAGACAGAATTTGTCCGCCATCATTGTTTGAGCATCGTAAATACCAAGGAGGTACAATGTCCATCCTGTTTTCAATGTTTTAAGAAGGTTTTCTTATACTATAACAGATAGCGTCAGTGTCTATTGATTAACAGCTGTTTTGTATACTCTTTGTTTGGTATTCCCATAAATATAAATCTATTTTAGTTCTGTTTGCGGTCTTATTTAGAAGTGTTCGCACACATTTTTAGGTTATGTTCGTTGTTTAGTTTACATTTTATAATTGCTAATTGTGAACAGGTATTTCCTGATTCAGAGGAATTTACAGAGTTCATAAATACTGTATTATTTGACAGAGATAAAGAAGTAATGGAAAATACTGACTGTCGGGTTAGTGACATTGATAGTTCTGCTGAAAGTAGTAATGAGGACGATGAAAATACGATAATACCGAGTTGTGTGTCTAGCGATACTGATTGGTTGTAGGTTTCTAAGTATAATAATGTAAATAATTTAATATTTAGTGGTAATTTAGGAATTAATCCTATAATTTCACGTTCATTCGACAAATCCACTGAATCAATTTTTAGGCGATGATTTTTTGATGCGTATTGAACAATCACATTGAAGAAATAGCTGATGTGAGTGTTAATAGTTAATTTTTGGCAAGCTAATCAATTCAAACTATAAAAATCAAAAATATATTCGGTACTGAGGGTAACATTTTTTTATTATTAATCAGGTAGGAATAGGTTAATTTATTGATACGTTTTAATTATTATGACGTTATTTATTGTTGTCTCTATTATTGTTATATTGTTATTTATTATATTTATTGTTACGCTTTTTTTTCTGGATATTTTTCATTATTTGTACCAATGTATCTTTGTTATTTATTTTCGTGAATTTATTTCATACTAATTTTAATTTCCAACATGCTAATTTAGTATGGTGATGATGACCTAAATTGGTTTTTCACCAGGAAAAAATCCAAGAAATCAGCACACATTTTGGCCTTATCCTCTAGAGTAAACCAGACTGCGCTAGCTATGGAGCAGATTTTATGGCGCTTTGGTGGCCAAGAACTGGTGATTTAGTTTCTACAGACATCTCTGTTCACTGATAGAAATTTAGACATTCCTCCTCAGCAGGATTCTCTAATTTGTATATTGCTGTGCTCATGCAGGTCTGTTTCACTGAATAATGCAAGTGTGATTTATGTTACTTGTTAATCCATAATCGTCTAGAGTTATTATAAATACTCAAAAGATAGAAACATAATAAGTAATGTTCACTAGACGTTTTACTCGTCACAGGACAAAGGTTATTATATTATTGTGTTATAATTAAAAAATACAAAGAACATTGTAAGAATGATGCCATGTGCAAGATTACCATTATAATTTAATAAATATCTTGATTTTGTATCTATTATAGGGATTAGCATTAAATAGTTATTTTTACCTCTGAAATTACTCATGGTTTGTATTGATATATTTCAAAAAAGAAAATAAACATGAATTCAATAAAGGAGAACAGTGTTTATTGTGTACAAAAAACGACATTTACTCAAAAAGTTCATTTCATTTATGGATTTTTTAATGAAACAAGACAATAAGTTCCAACACTTAAAAACACTTGTCTTGTTTAAAATTTGTATGTAAATTGGAAAAAATAATGGGAGTTGACTAGCACTTGGTCAATTATTACTGAAAGTAGTTTTATGAAATCATGTTACCAATGAGCTTTAGTTACTTTAATCTTTGAAATTATTTATATTTTGTAGTAAACCACATCTTGTAATGGTGTAACATGTAACTTGAATTTCATTTTGTATTTTGGTACCTTGTGCATACTTTTACGTCTCTATTTTTAAGTAATTAAATTTAAAAAATTAATATATATTTGTTCGGATATCTTTATTACAAAAAAAAATAATGGTAAAAATGCAGAAGCTCGGCGCCATACGATATTTTGGGAAATGGTTTAACACCATCAAATAGGACGATATCCACAAGAATTTTGTTTAAATTGACCTCGGAAAGTTACTTTTTTCAATTTAAAGTAGCGTAAAAAATTCAGCGCGGATGTAGAAGTTGTGAATAGGCGCGGAGTGATACAAATGCTTCGTGATGTTACAACTGTATTTCAATGTATAAAATTAAAACCAAATCTAACCTGACTTGATACTTTTTCGGTAAATTTTATTATAGGTATACAGTATTGTATAAATTTAAAACCAAATCTATCCTAACTGGAGACTTTATAAATATATTTAAATATATGTATAAAAATTAGGCGAAGTTGTGAATAGGCGCAGAGTTATACAAATGCTTCGTGATTTTACAACTGAATTTCAATGTATAAAATTAAAACCAAATCAAACCTGACGACACTTATTCGGTAAATTTTAATATAGGTATACAGTACTGTATAAATTTAAAACCAAATCTATCCTAACTGGAGAAGTTCTTTCTCAAATATCTACATACGCAAGGTTGCGTAACGTACCGCGTACAACCTTATGCGCAGCACTGTGACGTAAGTATCACTCCACGCCTATTCACAACTTCTACATCCGCGCTGAATTTATTACCCTACTTTAAATTGAAAAAAAGTAACTTTCCTACTTCAATTTAAAAAAAATTCTTGTGGATATCGTCCAATTTGGTGGTTTTGAATAATTTCCCAAAATATCGTATGGTGCCGAGCTACTGCATTTCAACCAAAATAATAAATGATTTTCTTATAATGAAAAGTAACGAAACTCTTCCATTCAAAACTAACCTTTACTCAATTTTGTGAAAAAGATATAGACCAAATATTTAACTTGCTTTATTTACATTAGTTTCACTGATATTAGTCAATTTAACTTTTTGTAGCCAAACCTATCCACTAGTTACTATGTTTTATATTTTAAAGTACATACATAATTATTTAATGTAATATAAGATAGAGTTCTGTTTTATCTGTACACATTCAGTTTAGACATTTTGAGGTATGTTAGTGTTTAGGTTAGGTTAGTATTTTTCGAAATTTATAACCTTATATATGATTTGCCATATTTAAAAAACTATTCTAATTTAAAGTTTATGTCTAAGTAGCATTTGTGAAAAAGAAAACATTTAAATGATGAGGTAAACTTTAAAAGGGGTTAATGTTTTCTGTATTTTGAGGTTATGGTAGAAATAATTTCAGCCAGTTAATATACTCTACATGCATCATTATATTTTATGAATAAATATCAATTGTAAATTAGATTCTTATATAACAATAGATTATGAACTGAAAACTAATTTGAGTAATGAGAAAATAAAATGTCAACAAAAATCAATAAATCTACTATTTGTAAACAAAATATTTTTATTAAAATAAGTACAAAGTCTGTGTATTGTAATTAATATTAAAGCAAAATGTAAATCAATTATCACCAGTTAATTATTCTTACGTTTGATATATTTCTTGACCATCGAAAGTAATTTCTTGAATCTGATTTTCAATAGGAGCTTCAACAGATATATTGATGGAATACGCCATTTTGCAATCTAGCAGTCTATAATATCACTGAACACAAAATAAAAACTGTAGACTCCTCTAGATTTTTTTTTTTTTGTTCTATGAAACTAAAACTAGTGGTAAACTATAATATATGAAGCAAAACTTGAAGGATAGCTTCGTTTTCATAATATAAAATCCTGAATAAAATTATTTAGTAGAAACCCAATAGATGGCGTTACGGTGAATATTAATGTTTTAGCCTTATACAACTTATATTGTAGCTAGTAACTCGATTACTAGTAGCACACCTGAAGATGGAATCAACAAATGTGAACTTATATTATTTTGTGATTATCATTCCATCAAACATATAAACGAACCCGCGCAATACAAATGACACATACTGTTTGACACTATTGAAAACCTGAGTTTAAAACTGTGACCGCTTTAACCTAACAACTCCAAGCGGAAAATTTGCATTGATGAAAATCGCCACCGAGCGATCAAAAACGTTTTCTCAGTAAGTTTTTACAAAAAAAAAAAAAAAAAAAAAAATTAAAGTTCGGTTAGTCATAAACTAATGTAAAAGTGATTAATTAAGTTTCATCGAACGTAATGAACTACAAAATTCACATTTGTTGATTCCATTTTCGCGTGAGCTACTAGTATTCACTTACACTTTTAATCTTTTAAACTTGAGGCAAGTTTAAAAGATTAAAAGTGTTAAGTGATTACAAAATTCACGAGACTATACATAAATCTTCTAAATTGTGAATATATATATAATTAATAAATTAAAAATATTTCTTAAACAAGAATACTTTTCATGAATATATTTATTCAAAGCTTTTCGCCGATAAAATATTATCAGCATCTTCAGGAAAATAATTATCTAATAAAAATACTTTTACAAAATCAAATCATATGTACTACTTTTATCTATTTTAATTTTGTAAAAATATTTTATTAGATAATTATTTTCCTGAAGATGCTGATACTATTTTATCGGCGAAAAGCTTTGAATAAATATATTCATTAAAAGTTTTCTTGTTTATGAAATATTTTAATTTATTAACTATATTACAAGAAAAAATATCACCATATTTAATATATATATATATATATATATATATATATATATATATTGTAAAGATATTTTTCCAACACAACAACGGGTTTTTTTTTTTACTAATAAATATTTATTTTATTGATGATATCAAATTTCTAGTTAAAACACAAACAAACTACTCATTCAGGAACAATTCATAATTCTTTATTATAACCTTTCTTTATTTCAACATTTAAACCAATACACAGAACAAAAATTCTCAACCTATCAAGTTTTAACAAACTCGGTTTAACTCTTATTTTTTTTGATTTTATAGTTACACAATTACAATATATACTAGGCTAATTTTACGATCTCTTATTATCTCGGGGTTTATAACATGGGCTATATTTTTTTTTAACTCTTAGGTTAATTAAATAAATTTTGAAAAAACAATATTATATTTTGAAATTAGTTTTAATAAATATTTTCCTGATGGAAAAACTTAAATTTTGAATATGCAAAAAGGCTAAACTATTTGAACTGGATTATTTCTTATTACTTACTATTAATTAACTACAAGATATTCTAATGTACAATTTTAAACTTCCTTATTATCTTAAATGTCCATTAAAGTTTATTTTTTATAGCGCTAGATACTTATCTCATCAAATAACGGCAAATGGCTGTTTGCTCACACGTAGAATTCCGTTGTCTTTAATTTGACATTTTGCACACTTAAATTCGTTTTATTTACTTCACATTATATTACCACTGTATTATATTCTGAAATTCACTTCTCCTTAATTTAGTTTGGCCAATCTTAACAAATCTGTATAATTTTGACGAAGTTCCTAATCAATAGAATTTTGACTGGTCCTGGCAGATCCATCTTGTCGCGTCCCCACGCTATCTCTGACTAAACTAACGCTTCGTTTTACTTTTAGAATTGTTAAAGAAAAATATGGCGGCTTCTCCTTCTAAAAAAAACACCTGTTGCCTGTAATTTTGTTCAATTTTTTCTCACTATAGTCGACTGCAACTGACCTACTTCCATTTGTTTTTACATCTGTTTTACAGCTGATTATACCAACAAGAACGAGCTTGTTTTCAATGGCGTTTTAATTTGGTTAAACTTTGGTTGAAACTTACTGTTTCAATTTTCCTTCCTTAACAAACCTTCCAGTGTTTATTTAATTACTGTTATTAGTGTGTGAAGTGTCTTTGTGTTTTACTTTTCTAATATTTCGAAATGTGTGTGTTTTGACTGGACTTTTCCAAACATAACCTTTCATTGTTTACAATCGTTTTTCACTTTTTCCTTCAAGTAATTACTTATGCCCTATGTTACTAATATTTACAATTTTGTTTGAATATAATTATTATTAGATTATCTTGTTTTAATTCATTTTGATACAACAAATTTCTTTATACATTTACAGTTCAAATATCTTGTTTATATGTTACAACCGTTTTATAACCTTTCTAGGCTTTTACCTTAATTTAGTTTCAATTTAATCTAACCAATCTTTTAATGAATTTCTTTTTAAATTTTGTGTGAATTATTTCTAATTTATTTTTCCAATTCTTAAAGAACATTATATAGCCCATTCTATAAATGTTACAATGTCCCCTAATTTAATTTAAATAAAAAAATATTCCTAATATCTACATTACACATTCTTTGATTAAATAGCTTGATTAAATATACATATATTTTTTTTTTAAATTAAATTTCAATTAACATTTATTTCCTAATCGTACATTTTATTTAATAACTAATTGAACACATTTTTTATTGAGTAAGTACCTCAACACTTTGGCTAACTTATCGTCCATTGTCTTTACTTCTTTTATAATTGTCCATTTATACTTAATTCCTACGACACAATTTTATCTTAATTCTTTAACAATCAAATACTGAGCTGAACACTTCAAGCTACATATTACTTAACATATCTTCTAACAATACAATATACTTATAACTAACATTCAATCAACAATTCTTTAACAATTCTAACATATAGTAACAATAAATCATGTTCTGGTATTTACAATTCCTTCCATAACTATATATATATTTTTTTTTTTTTTTACATTTATTACAATTGGAATCCTTCCAATCATAAGTCTGATTCAATATTTATTTAACATATATTCTCTGATACCGTGTCTTTAAATCCCAGCCTATCTGAATCATAGTATGTCTAGATTTGGTCAAATTGGTTATAACATTTCTCTTTCCCTTATTTCTGTTTATTCCTTGTTTATTATTTATCTCATATTTATTTTGCTTTTAGCTTCATCTAATTCTCAGCTCTAAGTTAGTATTTTATCTCCCCTTCCAATCTCACATCCAGTTCAATTATTTTCTTATATCATCTCAGTTTATTTTGTATGAAGTTAAACATCTAATATTTTTAAAGGTTGCAATCTTATATCCTCTATTTGATCATATCTATAGCTCCTTCGATTACACTGTCCCTATATCAACGAATATAAATTTTGTTTTAATACTTATATATATCAACGCAGATTCTCCCTTACAATACGACGAAGTTTAAATACACAATTACCATATTTTTATTACAACGATGCTTTAATATTTATTATCATAGATTCATATTTCTTTTATAATATATAATATATACGACGAAGTTCCATTATTTATCAACGCAGATTCTCCCTTACAATACGACGAAGTTTAAATACACAATTACCATATTTTTATTACAACGATGCTTCAATATTTATTAACATAGATTCATCTTTATCTTTATTCATTATTCGACGAAGTTTCCAATAAATTATCGTAGATATAGTTACCATCCCTTAAAACTTATCTCCTGCTAACGTTTTCTTATACACATAGTCACCTAGAGGTTATTCATATTGCTTCCTTTACCTATATTTAATATCTCCCTTCCTATTTTATTTTTATTTTCCAATATCCAGTTCTCCTGGATACATGTCATATTATTGCCTGTGTCTATTAATGCCTGTAAACTTGTTTCCTCTATTTAATTTCTATTCCTGGGTACATATTACTTAACTTTCCGACTGACTGTGGGCACCATTCTCTTTTCTTGTCCCCACGCCTGTCCTTGCCTTAACACCGTTTACATCTCCATTGTATCTTTCATCTGCTTCATAGCTTCTATTTTCTCTGTTATTCTCATATTTAAATTCCATCTCCCATTTTCCAAACTCGAGTTGTGCCTCCACATTCATTAACATATCCGTACCTCTGATAAATTTTCTCAATAAGCCTTGTACCACTAAGCCTTGAGACGGATATTTAACTCCTCCTATTTCTCCTATCACCATTTTCATTTGATTAATCTTTTCAATCTTCTTATTAGTTGCGGTTTGAATTGTTAAATTTTTTATTGGCAGTACCTCTATCTTTCCCACTTCATTTCTTAACCTTCCCTGCTCTCCTATTATTTTCTCCCTTACATCTTCGACTTTCCTAAAACTCTCATCTGTTATCTTTCTTTCTCCTATCACCTTTAATTTTAACTCTCCCAACTCTTCTGTGTTTTTCTTTGTTATATTTTCTACCTTCTCTATCTCTTTATTATTAATTTCTACCACATCAGCTATTATTTCATTTGTTTCCTCAAAATTTTCCTTAATCTCCTCCTCTAATTCTCTATCTTTTTCCTTTAAGTCTCTTCTTACATCCTCTACTACAGCATTATTCTCTGTCCTCCACTGTCGCCTCATGTCCTCCATCATTTTCCTATTTTCCTCCCTAATTTCATCTTTTATTACTTTTAAATCCTCCTTCATCTCTCTTATTTCGTCTCTATTTTCCTCTAATTTTCTATTTATTTCCTCTCTCCCTTTTTCACTCATTTCCATGAGAGTTCTCATCATCTCCCTTAAATCTTCATTCTCATTATTTCCCCGTTTTTTTTGTTGGGTTTGCATAGGTAGTCCCCTAGCTTCTTCTACATCAATGTTTCCTATTGGCATATCTGTGCCTTCCATTTCTTTCATTTCCAAACTTGTCCCTTTTTCCTGGTCCCCTACAACTACCAGCTCGCCTATAATATTTTCTTCTTTTTTTTTTTTTTTATCTGTAAGTAACTTATTATACAAACATAAACAATTTTTATATCTACTATAAACCTAGCCTTGATTCTATTCAACTCAGTGTTTAATTTTACAAAAATTTTTCTTTAAATCTATTTCCAGTTCAAATGTTTTTCATATAAATAGTTCTAAATTAATTTTATTTCAAAATCTCTCTAAATAAATTTTATCTCTTATTTTATCGAGCTCCCACGTTGTTGTGCCAATTATAACATATTTTCCTAAAGACGCTATACAACGGGGTTTTACTATTAAATATTTAAATGAATAATTAATTCTTTATTATTATTTTCCTAACAATCGTACCCCACGTTGGTGTGCCAAATGTAAAGATATTTTTCCAATTCTTAAAGAACATTATATAGCCCATTCTATAAATGTTACAATATATATATATGTATTATAGGCAATGGCTTTTTTGCCCAGCAAGCACAGAAATTACTAGAGAGGGCATCGTAGCTAGGTGGCTAAAGTCAGCTTTCGTGACTGCCCCTCACCAAGATTGCTGCCTCAAGGGATGAGTCAACCTAGTGGTGAGCGTCAAATCTCTTTTAGACGCTGTGATATAAGCTTAAAAATATAATATTAATGACTAATCTTCTAGATTGCTGGCCTAATATAAACAGTTTATATTAATTGTAACTGTCAATAAATTCTGATTACTAATAACTTTTACACAGAACATCAATAGCAAAAATATAATACTAATGATTAAGTTACTAGGCTGTTTGTCTAAATAATAGGCCTAATATGAACACTGTATATAATAATTGTAACTGTCAATAAATTCTAATTACGAATAAGTTTTATACAGTACATCAATAATACAAACATAATAATAATGAATAAATTACTAGACTGTTGCCCTATCAATGTACAGAATTAATCCGTAGAGTTATTGTGGAGGGTAACTACTCCACTTTTAAAACATTTTCTCCAAATTTCAAGAAGTTTAGTTCATGATATCATTGTGGAGAAGCTTGACTACTACAGATCTTTTGCAAAGTGGGTCCCAAAAATCCTCTCACATGACAAAATACAAAAGCAAGCTGTATCACTGACTTTTTTAAAAATCATGATAAACATGGTAATGAACTTCTTGATAGTATCATAACTGATGATGAAACATGTGAATTGTGAGACAGGAAGAGTCTATGGAATAATGATACACACATTTTACCAAAAAGTCTCAAAATTGTCAGCAAAAAACACAATGAAAGTATGATTCCTGTTGATTTCCTTGAACAAGGCTAGACTATTAACGTAGAAAGGTATTGTGAAACATTGAAAAAACTATGGCAGCAGTACGTAGCAAATAACGGGGAAAACTTTTATTTACTCACAAAAATGCACGCCCACACACAGCGGACAGTTCTTGAATGGGAGATGTTTGATCATCTTTCATAGAAACCAAATTTAGGACTCAGTGGCAGCAGATTTCTTGGAATTGAAAAACCTGTTACACCATGGTAAATACTTCATTTTGAATGAGGATTGCAATGAAAAATATCCTACAGTGTAGCTTTAAATGTACATAATAAAAAAAATTCGTCCACTTCCTTAATTTTTCATTTCCATGTCTCTGTTACTTTCTGGATTATCCATGTAGATTATATGACTTCGTGTTGACTAAAAACTCCAAAATCATATATCAAAAACTAACAGTGGTTTATACAGTTAAAACTGTGCTAGTATTTTTTGTTAATTAAATATTATTCATATTGTATCTCATTCATCCAAAATTTGGTGCACTGCTGATTGCTGTCATGAAGTTACAGAGCTACGAGTATTATGGATGCAAAAATGTCTCTCATGGGCTACAGTTTGTCTACCCCTGCTCTACTTGTTTCTCATAATAATTATTATTTATAGCTCTGAGCTGTTTTACATAATTTAATAATGTAGTTTATTTTTCATTAGCCAAATTATTTAATTTAGAAACTTCAATTATAAGAGATTGGTTCAGAAATTTGAGTTTTGGTCAAACTCATTCAAATCACAACCATCTTTGACTAATTTTGAAATTTGTTCCCTCATTATTAACAGGAAAAACAATACAAGATATTTTCCTAAATAATTTGATTCATCTCACTAAATACAATGTATCTCAACAGTTACAATTTGGATATCTCTAGGAGTATTATTGAACACAAATCTTTTAAAATAAATATTTAACATTTAATACCATAATATTACTTTCCATAAACTTAACAATTCAAATATTTGGTCTATAACTATATAATTTATATCTTTTGTATTTAACCTCGGGTAGACGCGCGGACGTTTGTAACGTTAATAGGCGCATGTGTACCCCAAATTCTTATAATTTTTTTTTTAAAATGTATTTTTTACATTGAGACAAAATAAACATTAGGAACATATTTATACACTACTACTGAACGTAATCATTTAGTTTTTACCTGTTTTTATAATTTTTTAATGGCCATACTGTTAAATTTTGAAAACTCGAGTTTTCCTAAATTGTGAAGTAAAAAAAAATGTGTAACTTTACACATGTATAACTTTTTTTTTTCTCAAGGTAACAAATAATTTTAAACGGTGATTTTTATAGAACGTTTAATTACAAACACAAAAACATAAGATTTACTTGGAACAACTTATTCTGTGTAGGTTAAATATTATAAAATAAAAAACTTGGACAAACTTTAATACATACGATACATACATTATTGCAACTTCTTTGATAGTTAATATGAATATTATCTCACTATTTTCTCACTCATTACCAGATAGCATGATTCAACTCCAGACCCTTTGCTGTTGTCCTAAATGTGCTTGGTTTTTTCCTGTTGCTCCCTAATGTACCGGAAAGCATAAGAATCCCTAGGAAGTCACGTATTTCTACCTCCTCCGTTTGTCTTGCATCCCTGTCCCTTTGGAATCATTCTTTGAGTAGGTCAATGTAAATATTAGTAGAGGTAACAATAATCCTTATTACTGTATCCATTATAAATGAATTAAAACAATCAATCACAGAAAATTTTTCTCTAGCAACTTCCCTAGATCCTGGAAGCCTTACAACTATATTTTCCGCCCTCATTCTGACTTTTCTTGGTAGAGGAGGATTTTCCCTTCTTTTCATAACATTTTTATCCTTACCTCTTACGAAATATAGATGGGCTAGAGGAGTGCCATCATCATCTTCATCTTCAAACATTTCTTCATCAATAGTTACGTTGTCTAAGTCATGATGATCCCATACCACGTATTCTGTATCTCAATCATAGATTTCTTCTTCCACGTTGTCTTCCTCCCCATCATCACTATCATTTTCCACAATATTTTCTTCGTCACTAGACTCTAAATCTAAAAGTTCACTTATATACGCATCATCACACATACCTGGTCGCTTTGCCATATTAAGACGTAGATAGGCACGCGGGATACAGTTGTATCCGAAGGCACTTTAACTAAGCATTACACACAGATTAACACACGGCAAAGTCTGGCGCCCAACTGACCTTGTAGCCCGCCCACCGATTTGAAGGTACTAGACATCCCGCACCACCACCACAGCTTGAAAAAGTTATAGGGGAAACAAAACCGTCTGGGGTACTACTCTACCCCACGCGTCTACCCGAGGATTAATAAAAGGATATCACTTTCTAGAACTAAAATGTCCTGGTATACTATTATGAAATGTACTTTAATATTATAACATATTATCAATTAAAATAATAGTTCTAAAGACATTGTAATGTATAGAAAATCTAATTAATTTGGTCTAAAATAAAGATTTTTTTGATAAATTAAAAAACTTTACTTTTTCTTATTAAATTGTTATCAAAAGCAGAATTGTTGTAACAAACATAGAATAGATTTTTTTATAATTTAATGATCTGAATTTGTTAGTTTTGAGGGTAAAAACAATTTTTTTCAATTACAAATTTTGTTACCCTTTAACGGCATTAGCTCATGAATTAAATTATTGTTACTATGATATTTTGAAATTATTAATTTAAAAAATGTTAGATATAAATAATGGTAAGATATAGTCAAAATCTTTTGTCTAGCTACCCACGTGAAATCTTTAGCTTGTGGCTAAAACCTAAAGAAAATAAAACAGTATATCACGGAATAATTTATAAGTTGCCATCACAAAATAAATAATAATTCATTATCCCAACCATTTACACCAAATTTAACCTTCGACTTAGTTTTATCAGATAGACATTTTTCAGCATACAAGTTTGTTTGACTGACAATATGCTAGAGGCTAAATATTATAAAATATTTTAGAGGCTAAAAATATTATAAAATAATTTAATTAACTTTTATAAGTATCTGAATACAAATAGATGAATCACTTGAAATAAATCCCACTTTATCAATTATACAATTGATTTTACTCAAGCCTAAATTTTGCTTACATCAGACTAGTAGGCTATACTTACTACTGTTTGTTTACAAAAAAAATGTCTTTGACACATACATTTTTTATATCCTAGTTATTAGTTTGTCAACTCTCAACTAGTGTTGCTCCATGGGCAGAAACTCATTATTTTGTATTTCTTTCATTCCAAAAAGTTTAGGATAAAATTATGTTTAGATAGTAGTTGTATCTAATTTGAACACTGCATACTAATAAGGGGCAAAATGGTCTCATCAAAGTATTATATAGTACACAGTAAAAGTGGAGAGGATATGATGAATTATGCCAATGGGTTAGTGAGACAAGTTGAAATAATACATTAAGTATTAATACTATACACCGAACATTTAAGAATATTTTAATAAAACAATTTATATATTGCCATTACCTTTAAATTTACTACACTAAGGCAGAAGTAATAATACCAGGTAAAATTAAGCATTATATTAATTTCTATAAGCACACAATTTAAATATTTAACACATTGACTGCTGTTCACCTAAAATAAAGTCTTGAATAAGAAGCTAATAGAAATTGTTTTTAATCACTCATAAATAGTCACAACAGATGACATAAACAGTTCTCAATTATTGCTCTAGATACTGACACAAAGAAGCAGTTTTATGTGTAGATAGCTGAAATCACACCTAACCCGAAATATGACATTCAAGTCTGCATAAGGGTGGTTAGCTGCCTGCCTTGTCTGTCTAGCACCTACAAATTGGTGCTTAATCAATATGTTAATATCTCCATCTTACTTTCTATCAGCATACAATTTTAACTGATAAATACAATCAAACATTCCATAAGCCGAATTATAGAAATTTTGTTTATACCATAATATTTGTTTCCATAATATTTAGTTGTTGCATGAAATTTTATGATAGTTTGGAGCAAAGTAGAATGATGATGGTGTGATATGTGATGCATCAAAAGAAACAATAGCAATAGTGACCACATCATTTTAGTATCACTGACTTTCATTTTTCAGACTTAAACTTCCACCATTTTTTTTTTTTATAAATACCTGTAAAAAAGTCTACACAAACGTCGTACATGTTGAACTAAATATTAAAGAAGTTCAGAAAATCTCTAACAAAGCACTCTTTTTTCAACTTCTGAAATGTATATCTATGCAAAACTTTCCAAAAAATAACTTTAGGTTATCAGCAATAATGTACAATTTATAAAGTATTAAAATTCTAAAGTTTGTAACACAACTTTTTAATTTTAAAAAAAAGTGCCTATAAATTACTGAAAATTACAAACAATGCCATTTTGTTGTAGTTGAATATTATTATTTCTAATTTATACCATCATTTAGTACATTATCAAAAGATGTTCCAGTCAAAATTTCAAACTAATATACCCAAAAACAGCCGAGATATGACGAGGTAAACTTAAAATTTCACTAAATTTAGAAAATATAAAAAATGACAACTTTTGTTATTTTAAATATGTTCCGATGGGGTAATTTGCGGTAACTTTGTACAGAAAAATTCTCAAGTCATATACTTTCGATTAAAATTAGTTTGATCCTGTAATGACAACCTTGTCACTATTTCGATTTCTATATCGTTTTTTGGGGGGTGAGCTGCACGCCTAATAGTAGCACTTACTTTATAACTGTTGAGGACAGCTATTTCGGGAAATGTGTGTAATTGAGTTATGATGGTCTGAGTTGACAATAGGACACATCTCTCAAAACAGCCATCCTCTACAATTATAAAGTAAGTGCTACTATAGACAAATGTAACATATTTACAAGTGTTTTTAGTTGTGCAATTCATCATTCAACCAATTCTTAGAGTCTTAAAAGTTGACATAGAAGAGATACATTAAGTTTGAAAAATTGGTTCATACTTTTTTTAATGCACAATTTCCAAATAAAATATTTAGCCAGAAGTAAGGACTTTTAATATTTATGAGTTTTTAATTTTTACATAACGGATTTTTCAGGTTGTTTTTAAATCTCTTTAAAAATGTTTTTTTTTTTTTAATATGACAAATATCAAGCATGCTGTCAAATATTTTATAATACATTTAAATAATAAATAAAAAAAAATACTAGGGGATGATATTAAAACACACCTTAATTTTATTGAATCCGACTTATAAATGACTCTTGTGTGACAATAAAAATAATGTGATCTGTTGTACAAGTCTCTCAGGATGCGTTACATGTACATCATGATCTCCATCAACATATTCAATACAAACATTTTTCTTCACAGATAAAAGATCTAAAAAGAACTTTGATTCAAAGAAAAGGAAATCCAGTTTTATATCTGTATCTCTAGCTTGCAAGATAAGCATTGGTGAATGTACATCTTTTGTTATTAATTCCTCAATCTGATCTTTTTTTGGTATTATAGGAATTAGTTTCAATCTTTGATCATTTGTAAACATAAACTTATTAGAGTCAGTTTTCACAACAGACCTTTTAATGAAACTTTTTACTTTATCTGTTGTTATGCATGTGTTTCGTGTATTCATCACCCTCTCAACTGCTTCATCTAAAGTGTAACATGATTGTTTTGACATTTTTAAAAGTTTCTCCAGATGCAATAAATTTTCAAAACGTTCTGATATGTCTAATAATACATCTTTTATGATAAAGCCATAAACATCAATTAAAACTAATTTCATGACTTGTTTGGGCAGTATACCTGCCAATAATAATCCCAAAACAGCTCCTCCACTATGACCTAGGAAATACAATTCTTTCCACTTCAAATAATCTATAACTCTAATCATAGCAAGCGTGTATTCAAAGAAAGACAAGACAAGTCCTGGTGGGTAAGGAGAAGACTTTCCATGTCCAGGGTGATCAATACATACATAATAAAATGTATGTGGAAGTAGAGGTATAAGGTAGCTATACGCATCACAGTTATCCAAAATTCCATGGCAGCATAATACTGGGAAATTGTTTTCATTGCCATAAGTCTTTCCTACAAAACCAGTTAAATAAATTTAATATATTATACTAGTCAGATATATCATGCATATTTTCTAAAATTAAATTCATAAAATTACAAATTAATTAATCGCTAAGATGCTGTATTGCAAATACATAAATATAGCAACCAGTTACTAGACACATGTTCTAATGGAAAGAAGACAAGGTTGATGTTAATTCACTGGTATATTTTTAGATTTGCAACTATTTGACAAAAACTTAAGATAAATTCGTGCCAAAAGATTACTGATTATTAGGAAAGCCTTTTCAATTTATTATAAATTAAAAGATTAAGCAGTAAATGCCGTTCTCTTTAAATCTTTTTATGTATTTATGTTTTTTCCTTACATCTCTTGTAAGTTCAACTTACATTTGAAAGAGCAACAGGCTGAGTTTAAATAAAATGTCTTAAGCTTAAGTTTTACATCCATTCAGTAGATAACAAAGTGATTAGACAAATTAATTTAAAAACTAGACTTTATAAGTTACATACGAAGACAAGTCAATTATTATTCAGAATTTAGTTATATTTTTGTTTATGTAGTTAGTTTCGCATTGAAGATCCATGGTATGTTTATTTGTTGTTATGTCAATGGATGTTTCAAGCTGCTAATTGGTTTCCATGTCATGCTGTTAATCATGGCTGCTCCACTTTCTATTTGGACCAAAAAAAGCAACATTCAAAAATCTGTTTATTGTGGTTGGAAGTTGTATCAGGGACCGAAATTCATCAGACTTTTGGTACATTACTGTGTTTTACAACAATGGAGTGTCTAAAACAACTATTGACAAAGTGGTATATCATCTGCAAATTATTCACAGTTCTGCCTAAGAAATCATTAATAACAGACTTGGGTTTTACAAAGTATGTGCAAAATGGGTCCCAAAACAACTCACACCGTTGCATAAACTGCACTTGAACATCTGCCAATAATTTTTGGATCGCTATAGTAACAAACGGAACAACTTCTTAGACAAGTTCATTACTGGTGACAAAACATGAATCCATCATTCATGAAAATAAACGATAGAGTATAAAATGGAAACATCCAAATTTGCCGTACAAAAAAAAGTTAAAGATCCAACCATCTGCAGGAAACTGATGCTTCTGGTTTTTTTGGACTAACAAGGGCCTGTACTGGAACATTATGAGGAAAGGGGCACAATTAACAGTATATGTTACAGTGAGATGCTTACTGCCAAACTAAAACCTGCAATTCGAAGCAAATGCTGACAACTGCTATAAAAAGTGTTGTGTTGAAGCAGGACAATCCTTGTCCACATACTGCTGAAACCCTTCAGAAACTCAATTTTGAAATACTGGCTCATCCTCCACATAGTCCTGATCTTACTCCTTCTGACTATCACTTGTTTGGTCCACTCAAAGAAGCATTAAAAGAAGTGGTAGATTCCTGACTTGCAGCTTAACCAGGGTGTCTAGTAAAATAGCTTGAAGAAATTCCCTGAGTTTTCCCTGACTTTTCCAGGGTGTCTAGTAAAATAGCTTGAAGAAATTCCCTGAGTTTTCCCTGACTTTTCCTCTTAGGAAAGCGCAGTTTACATTGGGCCCATCCATTGATATCTGAAGGATCTTGGATAAATCAAGACTTTGAAGAACAAATTGAGTAACTCTTTTGCTTTTGTGTCTGTAAGGAACACAGAACTAAAATATCGAGCTTTCACTTCATCCGTCTCTGCATCCCAATACCTAACACTCAAATCCATTTGGGCTCTTTGTGATATTTTGTTTAAACTTTCATCAAAGCCAATTACTTAGTTAGAATTTGAATTTAATGATGTCAGTAACAGGTCTTTAATATAATTTGATAAACCGAATACAACACTATAGGAAATTTTATCTTTCCCCAATCTCATGTTCTGTGCAATGGTGCTATCAGGGAACATCCTTAGAAAGAGGCACACACTACCTTCTGCATTGCGTAAAGAAGTGTTGCATTACTAAATTCACGCACCATATAATCTCTGCTTCAGTCACTTCATCTTTTAGTTTATATTTATCCTAAGGAAGGAGGGGAGGTAATGACGACATCTGCATGACGCGCTTGCCCGCTACGGCAATGAAAACTGGAACCTTCCATGTTGAAATAAACAGTGTACAAATAATCACCGTCAAATAAAACACATACTATCACGAGTCTAGACAAATAGCTGGCTACGAATGTTTACACAGCGTTCTGTGTTGTCAGAAACAGACTGAGTTATCTGTTATCCCCCCCCCCACCTGTCCATATGATAACAGAACCACTGCGCACCCCAAGGCCACGGTCCAGGCTAAAACCTCCCAGCTGTACCAACTCGACACGTTTAATATTTATTGACATAAGTCCTGAAGTCATAGCATTGGGCTTATCAAATAAATAATGGGCATCTAAATAAAGAAGTGTTATTTCCTGACTGCCCTGCCCCTAAACCGCTGGCTTACAATATCAAATATTCGAGAGCAATGGCCACTAGTTTTGTTTCTAATCAAAATAAATATTTTCCCGATTTTTTAAAATTTTCCCTGACTTTTCCCTGAATTTTCCAGAATCTTAAAATTCCCTGACTTTTCCAGGTTTCCCCGGTTTTTCCAGTCACTAGACACCCTGTTAACTGAAAAACTTTTTTATGAGGGCATCAGGAAGCTTGTACAAGGATGGAACTAGTGCATTGAAAAGCAAGAGAACTATGCCAAAAAATGATCTATGTATAAGTTTCCTATTTGTTTATGACGAAATTTTATAACTACATTTCGGATAATTAATTACTTACCTTCGTAATTAATGGACTCATAAAAATACAAATTCATTTTTGTTTTTAATGTTTAACTAAATTGTTAGAAAAACATTAAAATATTTAGTTTTAGATAGAATAACAAACTGTATTTATGAAAACTTAAACTTCAAAGGAGTTTTGGCAAAGTAATTTAAATTTACTATAAATTTTAACATTTTGTATACTGAGCTATTTTTGTAATGATACAATTAACTAGGGATTTTTAGGCTATAAATTGAAATTGATAGCTTTTGTAATTATTCGTCAAACAAAATATACTATGTATCAAAATAAAATCTGCTTGCTCTTTTGATTTTATGCCCAACATTTCCCTCAATAAACTTTTTTAAGACTTTAGAAATAATCTTCCAATGACTGGTAGTACCACTTAAAATAGATTTAAAGCATTACTTTGGAGGAAGGAAACATAGTTTGCCTCACTTTCTCTAAATTTTTATTAATTTCTTCTTTGTATCAATTGATTGTTTTATCTTCCAGGAAATAGTTTCAATTCTTTAATAGTAATCTGAAAAAGTGTTATGCACACAGCATGTTCGATTGACTATTTGTGTAAAATTACAAAATATAAATTGAAACAAAATACATCTTTGTAGAGCTGGAATACATTTTTACTTCCAGCTGTTAATAATAGAAATTAAACTACACCTGAAATGTAAATAATGACAAGCAAAGCCTGATATAGTTCTAACAAGCAAAGGGATGAACAAATTAATAAATTCTTGAATTTTGTAGACCATTACGTTCAATGAATCTTAATTAATCACTTTAACAATAGTTTATGACTATCCAAACTTTAAATTTTGTAAATTTGTTAAAACTGACTGAAACAGAACGTTTTCGATCGCTATGTGCAGGTTATCGATAGTATTGAAGAGTATGTGAGATTTGTATTGTGTTTGTTCATTTAATATGTTTGTACTTTGTGTTTTTGTGTGTCTGTAAATTTCATATTTTTCTAGTGTGTTGAGATGTGGTCCTTTTTTGTTGATGTGTAGGAGTCTATGTTATGGTAAATATCTGTGTATTTGTGTCCTGTTTCTTTTATGTGATTGTAAAATGCTGAGTTGGTGTTTTGTTTGTATTCCTCGACTCTTTGTTTAAAGCTGTGACCTATTTGTCCAATGTAGAATTTGTTTCATTTGTCGCAGTTTAGTTTGTATACGCCTTGTGCTTGTAATTTATCTTTGTTGTTGGTGTTGTATTTTGTATTTTAAATTGTTATTAGTTTTGTTTGCTATTTTTTATCCTGAATTTTGAAATTTGTGTTCTATTTTATTTGATGATCTGTTTATGTATGGTATTGTGATGTATTTGTTTCCCCTCTCTATACTGTTAATTTTAGTTTTTTTTTTGTATTTTATACTATAGTTTGTCTATTATTGTGGTGTTGTATCCATTTATGTATGACAAATATTTAATTGTGTCTAGTTCTTTATTTATGTGTTCTGTAGTCATTGGGGACATTGGGTTTGTGAATTTTAGGGAGCGTGGAGGGTAGAGTAAAAAAACTGAAGATCTTACAAGCAAAATAGGATAGCAGAATTTTAAACCCACAGATGAATGGTTCAATTGATGGAAGGAAAAAAACATTGTTTGTAAGAAAACATGTGTTGCAAAGAATTGTTGGGGCTAAGGACTGGTTACAATATGAATGGGCTAAAATTTTGGCTGAGTAATGTCCTAGCTGCATATATAATGCAGATGAAACAAAACTTTATTATCAAACATACTTATTTATAAAAAATGAAAATGCTAGTGGCTGTAAAATATGTTAACGACTATATAAGATATCGCTCAATAAATCCTTGTGATCATAATACAGTTAGTTCAATGCGGTACTTCTGTACATCGTGATTACGGTTGGTTATTATTATCAACTGTTGCACAGACAATATTTAATTAGTTACAATAAACAAAATGTGTTGTCATATTTACCTACATTTTGCTTCTTAATAAAAAAAAGGGAAATCACCTCATTATTAATGGTAGTAATTTTTCTAGTGATAACTTTCTATGTAACCATGACTACTAGCCTCTCAATGGACCAAATTTGATGTTGAAAGAAAAGTAATAATGATGAAAATTGTTATATTTCCTTAACTATTACATTTAGGATAGACTACAGATTAAGTTAATGAAGTATATAAATTTGACATTCAGGAGACGGTATATAATATAAAATACAGTAATACCTCGACTTACGCTACCTTTATCTTACGATATTCCCAAGTTACGCAGTTTTAAATCATGCTGTCCGAACTAAGCTGAAACTGGCCTGTTCTGGTAGAAAATACTTATGAGAACTTTTATAGTTCATGAAGAGAAAATATTTGTAGGTTTTAACGCTGCCAAAGACCGATTGAGTGATGGTTGGCGCAAATACAGCTGGTGACTGTAAGTTGACACCTCTCATAGGATTTAATCAGTCAGAAAATCCAAGGGCATTAAAAAATATTTCTAAACCTACCTTGTCCATGATTTGGAAGTCGAATCGAAAGGCGTGGGTGACAGCTTTTTTTTGAGGACTGGTTTGGTCATCATTTCATACCTCAAAATGAACGTTATTGTCAGTCAAAACAAATTCCTTTTAAAGTAATTCCTATTAATTGACAAAGCACCTGGCCATCCTACAGCTACTTTAACTAATTTCGACATGCGTGAAAGTGATATTTTAGCAACCAAATACAAATAATTTGCTTCAACTTATGGATCAGGGAGTCATCAAAACATTTAAAGAAGATCATTTGCGCATCTGCATGAAGCTATGAGACAGAACAACAAGCTCTCTGTTTAACATTTTTAGAAACAATTCAATGTTTTAAATGCTTTAAGAATCATTGGACAGTCTTGGAATGAAATTTCACAAAAAACTTTGAATGGCGTTTGGAAAAAGGTGTATTTATTCCCCCTCCCCCTGAAACTCAAGCGGAATCAGTGTCAGAGTCTGATGAAATTGTTGATGTAATTGAAGAAGTTGTCAGTTTTGCCAGACAACTAAATTTAGAAGTGGATAATGATGACGTTCAAGAACTGCTGGATTTACAAAACCAGGAGCTGACAATTAATTGATAAGGTCATAGATATGCGTGAGCAAGAGCAAGATCAAGACCTGAAAAACGTAGATTCTGTAGACCCAGTTGACCTAGAAGATGAAGTGACGGTTAGGTACTTGACAAAATGCCTTAGTTTATTTGAGCAGGGACTTTTTTTTTGGAAAACATAGACTTCAACAATGAGCGTATTTTTGCTACAAAACAAAAAAATTAGCAAGGTATGAGGAAATTCTGCGTGAAAAAAAATCTTCAATTCTTCAAACGAATTTACCAAATTTTATGAAGCCTTCTATGTCAAAATAACCTGTTTTTAATTACTTCTTTGCAAACAATATGTAGCTATGTAATATAATTTTTTGATGTATTATGTATTTAAGATTTTAATACATACACATTTTTGTTTTAAATTGTTAGTTTATTTAGTCTCTAGTCCTAATTAAACATGATTCCTATGTGATTGTATGTAAAATTATACCCTGACTTACGCGAGTTCGACTTACACGGTTATCTCTCGGTCCCACCTATCGCGTAAGTACAGGGTATTACTGTATAGCGAATATATAACATGAGTAGAGTAAAAAATTAATTTATGTAAGTCCAATTCATTGTTCAGGTAAAACTGTAGTAGTTTAGGGTAACATGTGTTGAAACTGGTGATGTAGAAATTTCCACAGGTAACTGCATTAAATTTAACAATTTGTAAAAAGTAAAACAAAACAATTTACTGTAAAAAATCTGTAAAATACTTTATAAAATTAATAAACAAATTAACAAAACAGTTTATACAATAAATATAAGCATTATGTTAGAAGTGAATATAATAGATTGACAAGAGTAATAGCCTATTTAAATAATACAACTGTTACCAACTTGTGATAAGGGACTTGAATACTTTTAAAATGTTCAAAATTGATTTCATAAAATGTTATGTGGGTATAAACAGTTTTCTCATTTGCTTTACACTTTAAGTTGTGGCATAAAAAGCCTGTCAGTTTCTAAAAAAAGATTAAAACAGTTTTATTTAAACCAACTTTGTAGAACTGCTAAAATGATAAAAGATACAAATTATCAGAAATTGAATACGAGTAGGTAGCTAAAAATGTTGAATATAACATAGAATATTTTTTTTATACAATATAAAAAGAAGGATGAGCCATTAACTAATTTTCAGGAATGCACATTAATGAGTAAACACATCATTAATATCCCATTCCACTGAGTACTGAAATACACTGGAGTTTCTTGGAGATTTGGAATTGTGCTAGATTAACTCTTTATCCTTTATGTATAAGAAATATCTGTGTATCGACTTTCTTAGTGATCTTCAATCAATATTTTAAGCACTCTTTATAAATTTTATGTTGTTGGTAATTCTATGGGAAAGTTCTTGACAGTTCTAATCATAAGCTATTGTTTCGATATAATTTTTTTCCTTTTTTCAATTTCATTTATATTAACAAGACTATCTTGCACTTAAATTTTAATCACAGCAGTGAGTCTATTCTTGGAATCCGAGATACAATTTTGTCAATTCAGAGCATTACCAAATTACAGAAATCAGTTGAATACAAATTTCAGCAGCAGTTTTAATTTTCACACTTAAAACATAACAGAATCTCAAATTGACATGACCACCTTCAACTCATGCTAAAAACACAAATTATTGTTACTTATATTTGATTAAGTACCACCAAACAATGGCTCAAGCACTTGGTAATGCTATGATCTATGAAAAACAAACACATGCATTTTTTTCTAGACAAACTTGTATGCATGTAAATTTAATAAACTTTTGCACAGAACTTACATAATATACAGACTATACTTACATACTATTCTGATGACACATTATAATAATACTTTTAAAGTATAAATGCATTAAATTATACATTATTTGTGACTGTAATAAATCAAGAACATATTCAGCAGTAAGTATTTAAATTTACTTACTACACACACGCACGCAAACAAACCTGAACTTTGTTATACAAATTCAGCACATTTGACAAAACTTTTACTTTTGAAATTAGTAAAGTATTACAACTTGCAAAACCTATAATTAAATTTATAAAAGAATTGTTAGGACTAAACATATTTCAGGACAAAGTGATCACCATTGCTAGGATGTCAACTACAGAGGGTTTTAAAGCTAGGTGGCAGAGGTATTAAAAGAGAAGCATTCAGTAATGTACTCAGAGACTGTACTTGATTTGTAATATGTTTTTATTTTGTACCCTAATATGTTTGTATAATATCATATCTATCTTCATGTTGAGATATGATTGATGTTTGTGTGTGATCTGCTTCTGTTATATGGTTAGCATAAGTCAATGTCTTTGGGTTGAGTGTTGTTTTAAATTTTGTAGAAAGATATGAGCTGTTTACCCAACTTAAAAAGTATTACAGTCTATATATAGTTATCAATTTTTCGTATTATTTTATGTTGTATTGTAGTTTGATATTTGTTTTCAACTATAAATTGTATAGTTGTACATAAACACACAAAAAGATAGCCTGCCTATGGGTTCCACACACAAAAAGATTGCCTGCCTATGGATTCCCCCATTTCAGGCATCCTAGCAGAAATATTCGTACAACACATTGAACAACAATAGATTCTACAGAACAACAAACATACACAAAAAATAATTTATTACCATAGATATGCAGACGTCATTTTAATATTATACAACTTGCAACGTCCCCCCTCCCTCGCGTTGCGCGCAGTGCGTGTTGCTCTGCATAGTTTCGTTTTAGATGTTGCAGAAATTATATTTATTATATATTTACATATCTGCTGCTCACACCGTTTTGTGTACCGTGTTAAGATCCCTAAATTTTGTCTAGTGTTCCCACGTTATGTACCACGCCCAAATGCAAGTCTATTCCCGCTGACATCTACCTTAACGTTTGTATGACCTCCCCTAAGTTGGTTAGCAGGTTTGTTGGGTCTATATTTAGTCACACATGTCAGTAAAATAGTCAGCTGGAAAGAAACAACATTTATATGAACACACAAAATTTTCAAAGAATCTTTCCATTTCATGAGATCTGCAGGCACAGCAAGGGGATGTGCAAAATATGATCATGTTTAAGATACCTATTTTGAAAGGCTCCTGTGTTCTTTAAACATGATCTGCCAGTAGACATCGCCTCTGGGCTTCAATACAAAAAACCAACTAATTTTTAGAACAGCTCAATAAAATTGTTCTCAGGAGAGAACTCGTTTGAAAAAACATTAGGTTCTGAATTTTATATATTTATTAATTAATGAAATTTAATTAAAACTGTACTCTGATTTTATAATCATTATTTATCAGTTGGAAAAAACTAAAAGGTTTTATTGGTTGTTCAACACAAGATAAATTCAAATACTGTAAGTTTTTATAATGCATTTAATTACTGATTTTAAACTAAACTAATTTTACTATTTATTAGGAATATACTGTGGTTGAATTTAATAATAAATACACAAAAACCTATTAACCTCAAACTTTCTTTAATTTACCCTAATGTACATTTCAGTTACAAAGTAACCATCCTCAGAGGGATAACGTACAAAGACTGTACGTACAAAGACGTACAGAGTCTTTGTACGTTATCCCTCTGAGGATGGTTACTTTGTAACTGAAATGTACATTAGGGTAAATTAAAGAAAGTTTGTGGTTAAGAGGTTTTTGGATATTATTATTAAACTAATTTTCTTTTCAAATAAAAGATATTTAGCTCTCTCTTTATCTTCACAAATTATTAATTTAAAGTTCGTTAATTTCCACATATTTAAATCCTACATTACATATACAATTCATTAATTACATTTACACATTAAAAAAAAAATTATTTCGAAATTTAACAAAATAAAATATTTTGTCTTCTTATTTCAAATTGAATTGGTAAATTCACATTTTATTATAAATAATTTTAAAATATATACGATTCAATAAATCTGGTCTTCTTGAAAATGATTGGCTTATGGCCAAAACCACTTTGTAAATTTAATATTTATTATTCATTATTTCAACAATTTTGTTATACTAATTAAGTTTATTACTTTTAAGATTTATTATTTTTTCAACATAGAATGAAGTCATTGTTTAAGTTTAATTGGTAATTTGAATTTAATAAATTTAACTGACTAAATTTGACGTTAATTCGTATATAATAGAGAAATGACTTGCCAAGGATTTCCCTGCCGGTCCTGGAGTCCTCTCGTCTGGATTCCTTGGTCCCTGGACATCGGAAGTTGCCATCCCTGGTCAGTCGATGGAAGTCTTTCTCCATTTCCGCGTCTTGGAGGCTGAGTCTGGAGCCCTCGTCCATGGATGGAATTAGACGGCAGGAACGTGGCTATTTTGGTCCCATCTGGCCTGGTGATGATTGTCCTAGGCGCTGACCGACATTACGACCGTTAGCACCTCGTATAAAAATTTGTTTCAGGCTGCCTTTCAGGACCCTAAGTTCCTGTATTTATAGCGGCTATGTGACCCTTCCCCGCCCACTCTAAGCTCGTCGCTATCTCCGTGCTTTTTTTCTTGTACAGGCGGGTTGGACAACGTATTCGATTCAACCTGCATAATTTTGTTATCTGTTTTAGAACACTGAAAAATGTCTATTATTTTTAAATGGCTGTAACTTTTTTGTTATTTGAGTTTTTTAAATTCTGTTTTCACTACTGTTTATTATGGATTTTTCTGGTCATTTCAAAATGTCGATGATAGTTCTACGTGGCCTAGTTCTCAAGTTAGCATTTTTCGGCACTTAGAAAATTTTTCACTTCACTCTCGTTTGTCAAATTTAGTTAGTTATTACAATTTCATGCTATCATAATTTTTAATTTGTCTTAATAATACTTATTCAAAATTTTACTGACTTCTTGACTCTTTACTATGTTTATTATACCATAAATTAAAACCTTATTATTTAAATATTAAAATTGTTATTTAAAAAATAAGAAATTATTAATTTCTTAATTGAAACGTTAATTCAGACCGTTTCAAACTGCAACAAAAGGCAAATCAAATAACTACACAATTACATTAAACCATACACCAAAACCTCCCATTTACCCTTGAATTAGAAGAAAACTACATAATAAACTTTCTAGACCTTACCATCACCAAACACAATATCAAAATATACAAAAAACCAATAACCATCGATACTGTCATACATAACACATATAATCACACCACACAACACAAATACGCTGCATTTAATCATATGTTACATCGCCTAATCAATATACCTATGCTACAGAAAGAATATGACAAAGAAATCAATACAATAGAATACATTTCTCAAAATAACAGATATCAACATACACATGAAATTAAACATAAACAACATCACTGACAAACCACACTAAAAACAACAAATATATATCCCTCACTTACCACAACAAAAACACAAAATACTTTCCACATTCAAAAAACTTCAATACCAAATATCTTACAAAACAACAAACACTCTAAGACGGCACATACAACCCTTTCAACAACAAACAGATAAATAATCTCTTCCGGTATTTACAAATTAACATGTAACGAGTGTCCCAGCTATTATATCGGCCTAACTGGTAGGTCATTCTACACACGCTTTAATAAACACATTACCCAAAGAAACAACACAAACCCAAAATCCGGCTACGCAACACACCTAAAAAACATGTGATATACATGAACATACTAATTTAAACACTCTTCACATATTGAAACAAAGTAAAAAAACTAACAACTTTAGAAAAATACGAAATATACAAACACTACGCATCAGATGAAGAAAACATATTAAATGACCACACACATTTTGAAGCCAACTCCCTGTTTCTTTACATAGCACACAACCAACTTAACCCAGCCCCTCTACACTCATAAATCTCATACCAACAACCTTTTGTACCTTGCGGGACGCTGTCAGTAGAGGCCTTGCTTCGTAAAGGAACGATTGTTTAGAGTCACGTCAGCAAGTAAACCCTTACGCATTCACTTAGTTAATTTATTTGTTTAGTTTATGTACTATGGATTTAAAGGCAGCATGATTCTATTGGAATTCATGATTTGAAATGTTATGTATAGGAAGTTAATTTATCATTTGATTAAACTTGTAATAGTAAAGTCTTTTAGGAGAAGTAAAGATTTATGTCATTTTCGAATGCCTTAACTGCTATTTATATGTCATATAAACAAAGCTCATGTGTAATACATATGTGACAAAGAGCTTTAGTATGTTCAAAGATAAAGAAAGATTGCTTTATTACAAAAAACTAAATGTATCCTGAATGTAACATTGTCTTTAATGTAAAAGAGTCTATCTTGTGAACAAAAATTATAACTGACTTTTATGTGTCAAGAAAAATGTTTCAATAACTGATATAAGCCTTTCAGGATGAGATAAGTGCACATCATGATCTCCTTCTACAATATAAGTAACTAGATTTGTACTTTTTTCCAAACATGTCTTGAAAAATTTATTGCCATCATAAGAGATTGGTTTTCTCTTCTTTGCCTCAATAGAAAGAACTGGACACTGAATACCTTTTAAAACCTCTTCAATATGTTTACTGCTTAGTAGTGGACCTAAACCCATTTTTAATCTCTGATCAGTTGTAAATCTGTACATTTTTGATTCAGTTTCAATAAGAGACCTTTTAACAAAAATAAGCACATCTTCGGGTGTCATGTCTGTCTGTCTACCTTTAATCATTCTGTCGACAACTTCATCCATTGTATAAGAAGGATGATCAGTTCCATTTAATTTCTTTTCTATTTCAACTAACCTTCTAAATTTTTCATGCAAAACTTGGGTTAAGTTTTGTGGTTCAATTATCGCTGAATATATTATATCTATAATCACTATTTTCCCAATATGTTGAGGAAATACACAAGCAAAAAGAATGCCTATAATGCCCCCAAGGCTATGACCAAGGTAGTGTATTTTTGTCCAGTTAAAATGATCAACAACCCTTTTTATTGAAAGTATGTATATAAAAAAATCTAACAGAATTCCTTTGCCAAAATGTGAAGACTTGCCATGTCCTGGTAAGTCAATGCAAACATAGTAGAAAGATTTTGGTAACAGTGCTATTAATTTGCTAAGTGAGTCACAGTTGTCTTGAATTCCATGGACACAAAGCACTGGAGTGTCTAACGGATCTCCCCAAGTTTTCCCTGTAAAATCACCAACATGATTTTTAAACAATTTAAAAATACAGCCATCAGTATATTTTGTAATTTATTTTATATATAGTGAGAATCTCTTTAAAACATTTTATTTTAATACATCCTTAAAATAAATAAGTATTCTTTCAAATGATCTGTATGTATTTATTTTCTACTTTAATTTATTTACACTTTTTGTTTCCTCCTTATATTCCCACACTGTAAAACAATGAATTACCCGTCAGGGCATTACTCAATGCTATGAGTTACTGACAAGACTGTTGCTCAGGCGTGAGTCTTAGTCTGTGAGTGTAGTGTGTTTTGTATGTGTATGGCTAAATTTCATTTGGATTGTGTCTTTCTTATCTGTTTTACATGTTCGTTGTATCTTGTGGTAAATGTTCTTCCTGTTTGTCTAGTAAAACCTGGGACACTTGTTGCATGTAATCTTGTATACGCCTAGCCTGTCGTGTTTATCCTGGTGTGTTTTTGAACTGTGTAGGTGTTTTTTAATTGTGTTGGATGTTGTGAATGCTGCTTTTTATTTAAGTTCGCAGGACAAGGAAGCTATTTTTTGTCATGTGTTGTTGTGGTATGTGTTATTTATTTTTCTGTTTGTGTGTTATTGGTTTTTGTTGTTACATGTAAGTTCTTTTTTGCGTATTATGTTGTCTATCAAGGTGTGTTTGTATCTGTTCTTACAGGCTATGTGTTTAATTCAATTATTTTTCTTCATTGTTTACGGTATGTTGATTAGTCTGTGCATCATAGAGTGGAAGGCAGTATGTTTGTGTTGTCTGAGGTGATTGGACATGTTGTGTATAACTCTGTCTGTAGTGGTGGGTTTCCTGTATATTTTGAATGTGTGTTAGTTGTTTCGTTTTGTTATCTTTAGGTCTAAGAAGTTGATTTTGTTCTGTTTCTAGTGTGAAGTTTATGTTATTCTGTAATTGTGGAAGGTGTTTATCTGTCATATGTTGCCGTTGTATAGGATTAGGATGTCATCTACATATCTGTACCAATATATTATTTTGTGGGTGTGTTTGTTATTGTTTATGATATGTTTTTGTTCTAAATTGTGTATGAATATTTCTGACAATATGCTTTGAGATCCCATGGGTAAACCTTTATTTTGTGTGTAGTATTTGTTGTTATATGTGAAGTAATTCTGAGAAGTGACTGTTTCTGATAGTGTTATTATTTCATTGGTTGTGTTGTTTTTTATTAACATTTGCTTGAGTATGTTTATTGTTTCTTTGACTGGAATGTTTGTGTATAGGTTGGTGATGTCGAATGATGCTAGTGTAGAGTTGTGGGGTATGTGTGTGTTTTTAATTTTGTGTGTAAGATCTATGTTGTATTTTACTATAGTGTGGCTATGAAATGTGATGTTTTTTCTTATTATTTTGTCGAGGGTTTTTTTTCAATTTTGTGTGAGAGTGCTGATATGTTATTTACTAATGGACCCATTGCTATATCTTTTTGTGAATTTTAGGTAAGGCATTGAGTGTTGGTGCTTGTGGTTTAATTTGTGCAAGACACCACAATATGTCGTTTTTGTTCTTTGTTCATTATGTGTATGCATTTGTTCGCATTATTTTTTCTTTGTGTATGGAATTTGTTTGTGGGGTCTGTGGGTGTTTCTGTGATGTCATTGCTTTTAAAGTATGATAGTACTTTTTTGTGTAAGTCTTTTTCGTGTATAATTACAGTGATGTTGCCTTTATTCGCTTCTATGTATTTTAGGTTATTTTGTCTTTGTTTTATTAGGTTTAATGGTTTTGTTTCATTGTTTTTGTGGTGTGTTTGTTTTATTTTGTTTAAATTTTGTATTGTGTGTTGTCGGAGGTATTCTTGGTCGTTGGTGTCTGTGGTTAGTATGCCTGTTTCAAAGTCAAGTAATTTGTTAGCGAGCTTTTTGTGTTGTGTAAATTGTGTTTGAGACCTTTGTTAAGTAAATCCATTTCTTGTTTGTTGAATTTTATTTTTGTTGTGTTAAAAGTAGGCTTGTGAAATATATGTGTGGTGTTAATTTGGTTTGTGTGTGATGTTAGAGTTTGTTGATTTTTAGGTTGTTTATTTTTTATTTCTTGTTGTATTTTGAGTGTTTGTTCATTTGTGAATTGTATGACTTTACCGGGTTCAGTATTGTGTAGTGTTTGTGTGAGTTCTTGGTGTAGGTGGTAAAGTTTGATATTAAGTATATCTTTTTGTGTGTATAACCTTTTGATGTTGTTTTTAATGTATAATTTTTGTGTTTGTTTTATCGTTTTTGAAGCTGATGTATTGTTTGATTTAATTTTAATGTGTGAATATTTTGGTGTTATGTCATGTGTGATGCATTTTTTGTTGAATGAGATATGTTGTTATGTAATGTTTACCTTGAGCTTAGTCCACCTGTACTTGATAGTCTTGGATCGCTAATCCATATTAAAACTTGCTGTTTTTGTATTGTACATCTTGAGGTTTTTGTATAAATTATTTTTTTTGTATTAATTTGGTAAAAAAAAACACTACTTACTGATTTATTCAGCAGATTTGTTTTGCGCTAGGTCAGCACATTATTCAATGCTGTGAATTACTAACAGGACTGTTGCTCAGCTATGTTGTGTTGGTGTGAGTCTGTGGTGTATTTCTGTTCTGTGGTGTGTTATTGTTCATAGAGTAGTTGTTAGATATGTGCTCAAATATAGTATTTGATTGTGAGTCTGTTTTGTAATTTAGAATGTGTTGTGGATAGTATATATGGTGTTTATAAATGCACACACATAATAAACAAAGACAACAAAAACTGCATCTATAGAGACTGAAAAAATCTATGTTGTATTATGAACTATCCTTTGCCTGATTCAGCTGCATGGGAGCAGAATTTTATTTTTGAAATATTTTATAAAACAAAAGTGTAGAATAATCAAGAATGTGAAGAAACCTATATTATTTTTTCAATTACTGAAATATATATTATTATTCAAGAAACTTATGTGACATATGTATTATCTTTGTCTCCGTTTACATTATGATCTCCGAAACACTTGGCACAAAAAGAAACAAACATTCTGAGTGAAACGTTGAGTGCTTATTTTAGTATGTAATATATTTTAGTAGTAGGGTCTTTAGTTTTGTATATAAATTTTCTTTTTTCTCTGTCTTTTTTATTGTGTTTTCTTATTTGTCATACAGTAATTTATCATTTGTATTATTTTTTTAAATTGTGACCCGATAAATAAAACAATATTTTAGAGTCTAATACACTGTTCTGATGTCACCAATAAAAATGTATGTTAGAAATAAAATTATTGAGATGAAAACAATGGGGTCGATAATTAGATGCTATGACAGGCTATGCAACCCACATGGCGTTTCACTGCCGTCAGAGCTGGAAGTTAAGGAAAAACAGGCAGTAGTTTGATGAGATCACCAATATCGCCGCCGTGTTGAAAGTGTTAATAAATGTAATACGGTTAATAAATAATACAGTTACTAAATTACGACCTACTGAGTTTGCTTCGATTAAATTCCACTACGTTCAAGTCATGCTTCCTGAAAATGAATTGGTGAGTGTACTTATTCACCAGTAAGTTTTCATAAGCATTAGATAACTTATCATAATAGCCTATACAGAGTAGACCCTATAAAAAATATTGAATGTGAATATCTAATACAATGAAGAAACATCAATAAAACATTTTTAACAACTTGAATTTCAAATAAATTGAGACTTTATAAAACATTATCCTACATTAACATTGGGCTATTACACTAACTATGCTCGCAATATTATACTGTATCTCTCTTATTACCGCAGGTAGTGCGATATGCGTAAGATGGGGTGGGAGCATTCTTTACGACACAACCTCTCAATAACGAATACCTCTCTACAACGAATTTTGTCTCTGGATAATCGACTTCGTTATACAGAGGTTCAACTGTATATATATATTTAGGTTAGTTTTGGTTGGTAAAGATTATTTAGATCTTTTGGACTAGGAGACTGACAGACTTACCTTGGTAAGAGTCCACACTGTAGTCTTGAAATAGAAACACATAAAAGCACTTAAACAATGATATATTTCAACCACACAGTGGTCTTTGTCAATCGAAGAGAAAACAAACAGAAATATGAGAGAATGAAATAAAATAAATTGTAATCACAGATTGTGTAGAGTAGAAATCAGATGTCACAGATGCACAGATTAAAGATATATATAGTTTCCATGAGCATATGAGTGATTATAGTTTATATAAGTCTGTCAGGGGAAAAGAGATTGGAGACGTCTGAGGCTATTAGGGGGGGAAAAAAATGAATGGATTTATCTGATGTTGAGGTTAGGGGATTCTCTGGACTTGGTATACCACTGGTATGATAGTTCCCACCTTCTCAGTTCTGAGGGATTGCAATCAGGAGGGAGTGAGTTTTTGAGAGGATACCCAAAAAAACTCATTGAAAACCAAATTCATTCAGCACAATCCTCGGTTCACCATAAACCACAAACAGAACAAAATAAACTGTCTTTAATAACAGACTACCATCCTGGTCTACATAAACTCAACAAGATATTGAGAGATGGCTTCAAAATTCTTCAAGCTTCCGTCCACACCAAAAATCTTTTCACCGATCCACCTTAAATTTGGTACAAGCAACCTCACAACTTGAAAAACATCCTAGTACATCCTAAACTACCAGTCCCTGATGCAGAGAAACCACACAAACTTCCTCACGGCTCTTTCCCATGCAATAGACCTAGATGCAAGACGTGTCCAATACACCCCTCAGCAAATAGTTTCAACAGCCAAACAACAAAAATGGTCTTCAAAATACAGGGTCATCATAATTGTACATCGAAAAATGTCATATACCAGCTACAATGTAAACTTTGCTCAGCACAGTACATAGGCCTGACCACGGATGGTCTGAATATCAGAATGAATGGCCACAGACATGATGTTAAAATTATGAATATGGATAGACCAACAGCTCAACATGCTGCGAGTTACAACATCACAACTTTTGATGACTGCTATACCACAAAAATAATTAAATCACTCCCCCCTGATTGCAATCCCTCAGAACTGAGAAGGTGGGAACTATCATACCAGTGGTATACCAAGTCCAGAGAATCCCCTAACCTCAACATCAGATAAAAATCCATTATTTTTTTCCCCCCAAATAGCCTTATCTCCTTTCCCCTGACAGACTTATATAAACTATAATCACTCATATGCTCATGGAAACAATATATATATCTTTAATCTGTGCATCTGTGACATCTGATTTCTACTCTACACAATCTGTGATTACAATTATTTTATTTCATTCTCTCATATTTCTTTTTGTGTTTTCTCTTCGATTGACAAAGACCACTGTGTGGTTGAAATATATCATAGTTTAAGTGCTTTTATGTGTTTCTATTTCAAGACTACAGTGTGGACTCTTACCAAGGTAAGTCTGTCAGTCTCCTAGTCCAAAAAATCTAAATAATCTTTACCAACCAAAACTAACCTAAATATATATATATATATATATATATATATATATATATATATATATATATATATATATATATACATACATACATATATTCTAGAACCAGGAAATGTGCAGCCTTCCTTGAATTGAATGAGATGAAATACAGTAGAATAGTTGACTATCCGAATTCCTGATCCTCCAAATTGCTTTCAGATTTTCAAAAAAAAATTAAGACGAAAACGTACACTGATTTCCAAAATAAAGATTCTGTCTACATGTGCTATTGGCCTTTACTTCGCAAGCTAGTGTAGACACAGTGCAAACATTATTTGGATGCTGAGTCACAGTCTCAGTGCAGTTCTGTATACAGTAGTTGACTGTTGTCCGATGCAGGGTTGCCGGCCCGACTGTCGCTACTAGTTTTGATTAGTTAATCAGTGTTTTTGATTGGCACGGGATTGTTGATTTTTTTTATGAGTGAGTTTTGTTGCTCATCATTACTTCTAAAAGAAAACAAGTGTCTTATTGTTAGCAGATTAACAAAAACTTATAGATTAATCAGATAAAGGAATTACAGGTAAAGAGTTAACTGAGATGTACGGTGTTGGAGAATTAATGATTTCGGGAGTTAAAAGTAGCAAACCTGCACTTTTAAACTTCATGTAAGTGCTTGAAAATGAATCTGAATATTCTTCAAGAAAATCAATGGAGGCAGCAAAAAACAAACAATTAGAATATGCTGTTTTCAAGTGGTTTTTACAATAACATTCTATGGGAAACCCTATTTTGTGTCTGATTCTTTGTGAAAAAGCTAAAATCTTAGCTCAGAAAGTTAGGAAAGAATATGAAACTATAAAAAAGAATAGAGTTTTTCTCCTATTTGCAACATGCGTACAGTAAATAATTAAAACTGTTCTTTTTTTAAACAAAATCCAATTATTCGAATGGTCCAGTCCCATATGGATAAATGGAGTTCTACTGTATAACTATTTAATTAATCACACTCTGCAGAATTAAACTCTATTAGTCTTACAAATAATAAATTATCTATAATTTTATATATAATATATATTTTATTTATTATATATAACTTTTTTAAGTATACTTGTTCAAGACTAGGTGTTAGGGAGTGACTTCGAGTAGAGCTTAGTTTCTAATTAGCATAGATTTTTGATAGATTAAAAGAATGTTATCCAATATCATCATTAAGTATACATATGTATAGAAGGTGCTTGTTGTATTCAGCTTGAACAGACTGATTGCATAACTGTGCTGAATGATCTACGTGTTCAGCCAGTAACAACTGTATCAGCTTCTACATTGGCCAAACCGGTAGATCATTCAACACACCTTTCAAAGAACAAATCAACGACATAGAAAACATAAATCCAAAATCCAGTATTTGGTATTTTCGAATTTCAGCAAGTACTAAGTCCCTGTCCTGAAGTTCTGCAAGTCTTGTCATATTTATATACTAAGTTCAAATGTACAATTTTGCCAATCGTATTCAACCAAATCGAGCAAGAGAAAAAAATAGTTTGACATCACTAATCACTTTACCAATTCTTATTAAAGAAACCATCAACTTCTAAAAAATGTCTACTATAACACACACACAAACAAACACACACAATTACAAATATATTTTGATATTATGTTAATTAGAGCTTGGCTAGTGAGAACAAATTTACAAATAAATATTAGAAGAGTTCGAAAATATTAAAATCACGATTGGCTTCATCAGTGATTGGCTAACACACTGATCTTAGAAACTAGTCTATATAATAATCTAGTGTGTAGTGAGATATTGAGTAAACTTTTTTAATATTTACCACTATTTTTTTTTCTGATCTTGTAATCAGTGAAAATTGTAGAACAGTTTATTTGTTCAGAGTAAATTATATTCTTGTTAATGAAACTGATTATTTTAAACAAATACTATAATAAGAAAGCTACTTCCTGTATGATCTATGCATACATGTACATACCAAGTGAATGAAAAGTATGAATCTTTCACTAACTTTTTAAAGGCTGCATCCAGAAAAACTGTACTAACTAGACCTATACCTTTGTAAGGTATAAAACCTATATTTTAAATGGCACCTAATTTTACTAATCTTAATAACAGAAAATAAACAATGAAAAATACATGTCTCTATCTCACGCCAATATAAAATAGAGACATTTAAATTAAAAATTTTAAAAAAACAAGTTATAAAAAATTCAAATAAAATTAAAATTAGTTAGAATAAATTCTTTGTATTTAAAAATGATTAGATTCATAGTAAAGTTAAACTAAGCTTTAACAAAAAAGGGTCTTCAGTCTAATTAACTATTGTTTGATTATGGGTAAAATGAAGTGTTAGTTTTATGCTGAAGTTTACCAAGTGAATTAGTAATTTATTATATGGAATGAAGTGAACAAGAGAGTGTGTAATGATATTAATTTTGGAGGGCTATGGAGATTAAAATAGATCTTATGACGTGAGGAAGGAAGTATTTAAATTCTTTTCAAATCACAACCTTATTCCAACACTAGAGGTGCAAAAAACAATGAAATGTTTTGAAGAATCAAGCAGTGCCAAGGACAACACCAGAATAGAAGATCTAAGCTAGATATAGGAAATGTTACTGGGTGTTTTTCAATGTGTTGTAGAAAATTGTTACATCTCAAATAAATGTTTCAAGAATTTTGGCTATTTATTTCCTATTCCGACGTGATCAATCAGCAAAAATATGTATACCAAGCGATGTAGAAAGTCAATTGGAATTTGAATAAAATTATAAAAACTTTCGCTCCGCCCCCACACAAATTTAAAATTGTGGAAAATAGCAATTCCCCCTCCCTCCATGGCACACCTAAAATGGTCAAAATTCAACATTTTGGCTTTATTATTATTTTTTTTTTGACATATTAACTCATAAAAGGCCTCAAAACGTAATTAAACTTGTTGGTAACTCCCAAAACAATATTTTTAAACTTAAACAATCAACTTTAACACTTCAATTCAACACTGCTTTACGCGGTAAGTTCTATTGTTTTTAGGCTAAAGTTAGAAATAAAAGGTGTGTAAATGTTCAATGGAATATTTTGTTTCGTATGTGGAATATGGTCTGTAAGTGTTTGTTTTGTGACTTGTTAAAACAAGTCAAAGCTAAAACAATAAAAATTATCCCAAGTTTTATAATTCTATAAGGTTTAAGTGCCGTGTGATACGTGGTGCTAATAATGCTTTGTTCTATTACATTTTGAGGCATTTTACAAGTTATTATGTCAAAAAATATAGCCACACATTATAAAACTAACATTTTACATGGAGGGGGGATTTTTTCCAAAATTTTTAATTCTTGGAGTGCGAGAGCTTTTATAATTTATTGGGGTAAAAATATAGTCTTAATGACATTGGTTTAAAAATTTTTTTATATTACCCGTTTTAATGTGTAGAACACTAACCTCAACTTTTTTTTCTGCAGAAAATACGGAAAGTTAATTTTTTTTCACATTTTAAATGTTACTAATGGCATACATAGCGTGAACAAGTCTTATTGACGTTGTTAAAAAAAAAAATTTTAATTACTTGTTTTAACGTGTAGAGCTACAGGGCTCTGTCTTGAGCTCTCTGCTCTTTTTTCTCTACATGAACACAGTCGATCCCTACATCCATAAGAATACAAATCAAGATTTCAAAACTTCTCAGAAATTACTGAATCTCAGTTTGGAGAGCATTGCAACATGGTCTGCAGATCTCAATTTTACTATAAACCCCAATAAGTCAAACTACCATGTTTTTTCAACTGATAGGAGAAATTGTAGAGCCTTCCAACCAGTCTAAAAAATTCAAAACTCCATAATTGAAAGCATTGAAAATCCTAAATATCTGAGAGTGATTCTAGATCCAGAACTGAGATCTATTTACTAAATACATGTAAACTACAGTAAATAAGGGTCTAAAGAAATTGAACATCCTCCACAAACTGGGACTCAAGATCATCAATGCTGAAAAGTACTTACAGCACTGTTCTTAGGCCAGTGCTTGAGTATTGCTCCCCCATTTGGGGACATGCGACTGAATCTGTTAAAGGCACATTAGATTCAGTACAATATAGAGCATCAAAAATTATCATGGGTGCAGCGTCCTCTACTACTAACACCGAGGCCGAACTTGAAAACGGACTTGTTTCCCTTAATGCTACTGTAAAAGGTAATTTGTGATTAAACTGACCATACCCTATTATTTCAGAAACCATGTGTATTTAGTTGGTTTTTGTTCAACAATATTATAGAACCATCTTTAGTGAATACAAATCAAACATTGTTTACTCGCACAATGGTCCCATTCATCCTTGAACTGTTATCTTGAGACCCCGCCCCATGACCGGCAGCAAGTGCCACTGCCAGTGCCTGTCTGTAAAGGAATTCGTTGCACCGCATTACAGTGTCCGCTGTGTCCTAGCCTATGATTACTAAAATCAGTTCTAGCTTATTGGAACCATGCTCAAAAAAAAAACTAACTCAAGTTTTATTACAGAATGGTGAAGACACTGTTCTTTTACTTGCTAAAGAAAACAATGCTTTAGTCTACACAGATGGTTCCCCTGATATTGACTATAACAGGTGGTGCAAGCATCTCCATCATTTACCCCTCAGGAAATAACATCAGGCTCAAAATACCCACTGGCCAAAATGCTTCAAACTTCACTAGTGAACTAATTGGTGTTAAAGAGGCACTTATCCATGGTCGCTCTTTTTTCCTCCTAACAACTCAATAGAAGAAACTGTACTTTTCTCAGACTCAAAATCAGCACTTGAAGCCATACAGGATGGTGACAAGACTGACACAAGAAATTAATACTATTCTTTATTCACTAAATATACCTTGGATTCTCCAGTGGAACCCTGCTCATGTCGGAATTGAGGATAATGAGTATGCAGATCCCCTTGCAAAGGAAGCATGTGACGATGATCAACCTCTAACAGTCATTTATATGGATGCAAATGCTGTTGCCAAGCCAAAAATCTATTTTAGCAAGGCAACCATCCCCAATCTACACTACCCAAGAAACCTCTCCTCTACAATAGCTAGGCTATGTTGTGGACATTTCAAGGGCGTGAAGATATCCCCAACTAATATAAAATCTTATCCCATTTGTAAGTACTGTCCCCAATCACAACTAACCGCAGATCATGGTTTTGACTGCCAAGCCATTGTCAGTTCCCTCCTTCATCTTGGAGCACCACCAATTGAAATACTTCATAGCCTTCCGGCTCCAGAAGTGACATCTTGTCATTAAGACTTTTGGAGGAATCTGAACTTTTTGTACTTTGCACCTCAATAGACACGACAACAACAACAATGTATAGAACACGAATATCAACTTCTTTCTGCGGAAAATAATTAAAGTTAATTTTTTGCACATTTCAAATGTTAGTCTGTAATGGCATGTATAGTGTGAACTGGCCGCTCATTAGCTACAGCGTACTGCACAAGGCCAAAGTCAATTTATTTTAATACTAAACTTAAAATGTAAATATTTAACTTTTGATTATAATTTTATACATTACTATATTATAATATACCTATAAAGTATCTAGTCAGGATAGATTTGGTTATAATTTTCTATCCTGACTGGATACTTCATAGCTATATAGTAATGTTATATAAAATTATGACCAAATTTATCCTGACTGGATACTTTGTAGGTATATTTTAATATAGGTATATATTAATGTTGTATAAAATTATAATGAAGTCAGGACACAGTGCAGTGTGATGTAGCCACTGTGTGTCCGGTTCACGCTTATACATGCTATTACAGACTAACAACTGACATGTGAAAAAAATTACTTTTAATAATTTTTGCAGAAAAAGTTGATATTTATGTTCTACACATTAAAACGAGTAATTAAAAAAAAACTTTATAACCAACATCATTAAGACTATATTTTTACCTTTATTGTATTCCAGATGACTTTCTGCATCACTTGGTATAATTGTTTTTGCTAAAATTGTTATGTGGCAATGGGAAATGAATACTGAATTTTGAATATATCCCAAATATTAGTATGTGGAGTATTTGGTAGTACAATATATTGTGTGTACAAAATTATGGGAAATACTTGTATAAAAAAAAAGTTGTTAAAAACGCTAGCACCAAATCCTCTAAACACACAATAATTGCACACAATATCAAGAGCACAGTGGTATAATATATTACAATGAAAATATTGGAAAGAACCACAATAATTGCTAAACTCATAATAATCCACAAACAGTATTTTGTTTTACATAGCTTGAAGTTGTTAATCAGCTATTACTCACCAGCAATTATCCCCCAAGGAACTGGAATAGTAATTTCAGATACTTTTTGTTTCTCCATTTTCCAAGAGAAAGCAGATTTTTTTAAATTTAGAAAATTAATATTTTTTAAACACTAATCTACTATTGACACAAACTTTAAAAAAAGTCTGTCAATTTGATACTTTTCAATATAATACCATTAATGAATATAATTAAAGGTGACAGTTTAAAAAATGATTACAGGTGTCACAGTTCTTACTTTCACACAAAGCACATAAAAATGCTTTGTCATATAAGGTAGTACTACTTAATCACAAGGTTCAATCTGATTTACAAGTTTAAGTTTGATTTTAAATTAATTAAAAAAATGATGAATTTAATCATCATGTTAACCTAATAAATCTAAAGTCTATGAACAGACAACAGACCTTTCTAAATAAGGCATAGGTATTGTGATCATTTGATCAATCTATGTGTGAGTTTTAATTTTTTCCTCCTGCAATTTTAAACTTTTGCTATTGTCAGCTTTATAGATTAAACGATTGCGAAAGAGTGGATATTTGAAGTGAACGAAAAGACCGACAAAAGTCATGTACCGAACGATCGTTCGTCAGTCATTGTAATAATCTGTCATCCTTTGTTGAAGATGTGCGTATAATAGTATTAAAATGTTCAATCTGAGTTGAAGTTCAACCTCATTTGTTTAAAAATTATGGTAAATTAATTTAATTAATTGCTTTTTTTTAAATACTTAGTATCTACTTTAAAGGACTTTTCAACTTTACACAAACTTTTGACTGTAGTCGACAAATACTCTAGGTTTCCTTTTGCATTCACTTGCCCTAATATATTTGCCCAAACTGTAGTCAAGGAATACTCAAGTATATTTATAGGTTTGACTTTCCTTTCTATAAACATCATGATCGAGGTTTTTTTCATATCACAAACTTGGGGTCATTTTTGCATTCTAGAGTAATTGATACTAATCATAATAATTGACTCGATCTTTAGATGAGCTACCAGTTTTTAAGTGAAAACACTTGTACATGTTACACTTGCTTATAGTAGCATTTATTTTTATGATTCCTGAGGACAGCCGTTTGGGGAGATGTGTCCCCAAGTCAGCTCATTCCGTAACTGTGTAACTGTCCTCTTGGTTGTTATAGGTTAGGGTGGGGTGGAATGTTAAGGCAGGGTAGGTTTATTTAGAAAGTAAAACTGGGGCTCGTACGTGGGCCAAAGAGGTAGATCATTTTACACACGTTACCAAGAATACATAAAATGACTCACAAACAAAAACACCCAATCAAACTTCACCGAACATCTCATATCCACAAACCATAACTATGCAAACATAACATCTAATTTACAAATTCTTCACAAGTATAATCAAAGATACACAACCGAGCAATATGATATATACAAACATACAATAACTACATCCAACAGACACACACACACACACACACACACACTCAACATGTAATTACATTTTAACTCAATACAATTATTGACATCATAACCCCCCTACTCTCTAAATACACCTACATCCCCACCCTAACATTCAACCCCACCCTAACCTATACCAACCAAAAGGACAGTAACAGTCTGAACTAACAATGGGATACATCTCCCGAAACAGCTGTACTCAGCAATCATAAATGTAAATGCTACTATAGGCAAGTGTAACATTGTACAAGTATTTTTAATTTGATAATAATATTCTTCTTTATACAATCCACGAGGAGATGGGAAAATTAACGTTTGAAAGGAACAATCTGGAGAACTATCACGCTCAATCTAAAATCACTCAATGCGAATATTAGCAAAGGGAACACTACCTGCTACAAGCAATGAGCTCTGTTCATTCATTGTTGTGCACATCAACGAACAACTGTTCATGAAAGAATATTTTACCATCATAGCTAAGAGAGTATTTGTCTACCTATATGGTTCCCCATACTGGGTTCTATTTTCGTGAAGAAACAATAAGTACGACCATTTGTTGAAAAAATAAATTTAATTGATTGTAATTCCAGTTATGCGACTGTGGAATTGAAAGTTATAGCCAGTAGACCGGGCCTAACCAACTATTTTATACTGTTAAAATCCTTCTTAGCTGTCAATAATTTAAAAGATACATGATATATATTTGAGAATTTTAAAAAAACCCTTCCAATGTTATATCAACATTTAGAATACAACAATAAAATAACAAATAATGGTTCTTTTGTTTAGCTCTGAAAGTAAAAATGCCATTAAATACAGCATTTAAATTTTAAACAATTTCTGGGGACGGGCACTAAAAGACAGTTACGACTCCTCTAAACTGTGCTTACCCAAAAATTGAATCCTGAAGTTGCCCATGAGAAGATGGCAGTTAATCCACAGTGTCATTGACACCTTGTGTCTAGAGGGCATTTCGAAACATTCTCAGACGAATTAAGCATTACATTTGACATAAGAGAAGGTCAAAATCAGGTCTCGGATGATAATATACAAAATGAAGATCTAAGGATATCTCAGCATCTATCGTTACAGTCAAACCCATCAACACTCACACCTAATGGCATTTCAAACAGAAACCAATTAAGACAATGTTGAAGAATAAGAAAGTTACAAAAACCCTTAATAAATATTAAGATTTACAAGTCAAATTGCATTACTTGACTTGCAAGTCATAGGCTGCGGCATACAAAAGGCAACTGGGGACGACAGCGTAATGCAAACTTGAGTTGCTATTGGAGAAGTTGCTAGTCAGTTTACAGGATTGTTCATATAAAGTTGCTAGTTTAGTTGTCAGAGGAGGATGCGTCCTAGTGTATATTTTAAGAATGAAGCTACAAAAAAAGACAATTCGGTGTACACCTCTATAACGCTATTCATGCGAGACAAAGTCATTACATTGCTGTGCAAAACTTATGAATTTACCCAGACTAATTTTTTAATTATAATCGTATGAGCATTAGCAGCTACGACTACCTTTTAAGTCATATATTTTTGAGAACATCAAGAAAAAACCACTTTTTGGCGAGAACCGAATTCAGCTGGAGTAAGACAATAACACTCAGCTAAATTTAATTAGTCAATTCCTTACTTAATATGTATTTCTTTTCATATATAACTGCAAAACTTAAAATAACATTACATTGCAATGAAATAAAAAATAGTTTTGAAACAAATGAAATTTTATAGTTCAAGTGCCGATTTCATATATTTTGAAAAAAAATTGCTGGTAATCATTCATATCGTTTTGAAGTTGTTGGGTACACAAATCATGACCAAAACCAGTCATATTTTGTTTTTCTGGCATACTATAGCAGTATAATAAAAGACTATTTAAAGAAACAGAAACACAAAATATACAAACAAAAATGATTATTATTTAAATACGATAGCACTCTTGGGAAAAGCGTCACAATATAACGAGTATTGCTGGTAACTAAGAAACTAAGCAATGAGTTTACAGCATGTCGTGCACCTTTAGTTTCTGTGTCTAAAGTGAAGGACTTATATTTAAATTATTAATATACTGAATTTTTTTCTGTTAGAAAAATTTGTATATGTTTGAGGACAGTTTTCTGCCATTCCTAACGTTTCAATATTCTCCTCTGTTGACGCGTTTCGGAGTAACTCTATTTTCAAAACTTCAATCGTGCTTCGAGAGTACGATTAGGAGTATTAACAGAGAAGAATATTGAAACATCGAAATCTTGTTGCTGTTCATGACGAGCTGGTTGTAAATTACAAATTACACTTTTGCTATTACTTGCGACCAGACATTTGTTAACTAAAAGTTGTTAATTGTTAACTTACACTTGGAGGAAACGTTTTCGTCTAGCGGCAAAAATACGAGGCTGAAGAAGTCGTAAGTCAAAAACGTTTCCTCTTAGTTTACAAATGTCTGGTCGCAAGTAATAGCAAAAGTGTAATTTGTAATATTGAAACGTTAGGAATAGCAGAATATTTTACTCAAACATATACAGTTATATTTAAGGTTTTACTTTTTATATAGGCAAGAGTTTACTTATTGCTAGTTGTTAATGCAAGTTGGAACAAAAAATAACTAGATATGTATATCTATTGTCAGTGTTAAGCATTCCGTTAACGTGATAAGTTCAACGGGAAAGTTTCTCTTGAATTTTGTTGTCCATTACGTTCAGTGAAATTTAATTATTCACTTTTACATTAGCTTATGACTATCTAAACTTGAAATTTGTAAAAACGTACTGAGACAGAACATTTTCGAACGCTCCGTGGCGACTGATGAAGATCATCTCAGTAAGTGGCGACTTTCTGTCTCAGTAAATGGCGACAAAATTTAAAGTTTGGGTAGTCATAAACTAACATAAAACGGAAAGTTTCGTCAACACATCACGTCGAATTAAATATATGAGGAGTCTTTTGAAAAATAATTTTCAATTTGGGATATTTCATAGCCATCGATTTATAAAAATATTGACAACAAACTAAAAAGTTTGACTATCGATGTTTACACTCAAAGAGAAAAGTCCATTGAATTAATCTTATCTCTTATATTCTTAAATACAGTAATAGTACAACAGGTTATGCGTTCGAAGTAAGGTTAGTTTTTGTTTGAAATGCATTCAGTATTTTGTTTAAATTTTACTTCAGTTTTGAGGAAAACAGTAAAGGAATCTCACAACTGGAAAAATATAAATTTAATATTCAAGGTAAGATTTGAAAGCCTAAAAATTATAAATATTACTGCCGATTTTAACATTAGGAAATATAAACATCCCATTGTAAAATTTCAGTTTGCTGAGAAAACCCTCATCTATCCTAGGAGGTAAAAATACATAAGACAAGTATAATAGTTTCACGAAAATAGCGGTAGTCGCACGTCAAAAAATCGGTAGTCCTGCGTCAATAAAGGTTAGTTTAGGTTATATTTTTTTAAAGTATATTTTAAAAAAAAACGGTGTCAGCGACAAAAATTAATGTTTGATTTGTGTCTAAGACGTAAAAACACATAAGAAAAGTAAAAACATTTCACGAAAATAGCGGTAGTCGCACGTCGAAAAATAGTCATAACGGTGGTAGTCATAAGTCAATAAAGATTAGTTTTGGTTATGTTTTTTTAAAATATATTTTAAAAAAAACGGTGTCAGCGACGAAAAATAATTTTGGATTCGTGTCTAGAAGGTAAAAATACATAAGAAAAGTTAAAAACTTTTCATGAAAATAACGGTAGTCGTACGCCGAAACAATTACCCAGCATAACATCTACTGTATGTTGTGTTTTTTGATGTGTTTAAATTACCCACACATCTCTAGTAAAAAGATTCTTCCCAATACAGAATTATAAGTTACTTAAAACAAAATCAGTTTAGTTATTAATCTGTAATAAAATGGTATGGAGGAAGAATAAGGATATAAAAAACCTCATTTTTAATAACAAAATCTTAAATAAAATATTTACTTACACTTTTAAATGTTTTAGACTTGCCTATAGTAGCACTTACTTTGCTTGTTGAGGACGGCCGTTTCGTTAGATGTGTCCCTTTGTCAACTCAGACCGTAACTGGAGTGGGTGGGTGTGTGTGTGTGTGTGTTTTTATTTGAGCACTCGAGATAACTTTTGAATAAATGATAAGCTGATTGAATATCGAGTCAAAAGTTTATTTATTTATTTAGTGTAATGTTTCGCCAACTAATTTCTTGTCCTCATCATGCCTAAAAACTTATTCAGGGTGGTTTGTTTTTAAAGTTTTAAAATTATGGTTGTGAGTGTAATTGTATTTAAGATGTATATTTATAATGCAATGTAAATACTGTTTTCAAGCTTAATATGGGCAACAAATTATTTGCCAAAACGTTGCACTAAATAAATAAACTTTTGACTCATATATGTATGTGTGTGTGTGTGTGTGTGTGTGTGTGTGTGTGTGTGTGTGTGTGTGTGTTTGTGTGTGTGTGTGTATGTGTGTGTGTGATATTTAACATAGTCCTTATTTTTTCGTTACACTGACTTTATAAAGTTATTATATGTTATTGTAAACAATTATTCCACCATTTAGTGCAAGTAATTTTTACTTTATGATGTAACTTTCGGCACTTGACCATTGCCAAATCCCTGAATTATTTCTACTGATTTCAGTGATTCGACAATGGTCAAGTGACCGAAAGGTACCTCATCATAAGGTAAAACTAATTGCACTTAATGGCGCAATAATAATTGTTTACAGTAGCATATAATATATATATATATATATATATATTCTTGATATTTAACGTTATCCATTGTTTTTCCGTTGCACTGACTTTTTGAAGTTATGGTGGATAAAATTACTTACTATATATATATATATATATATATTATATGTATATGTATATATATGGCCGATCTCTGCTGAAGTTCCAGGTGTTTCAGAGTTCATGTTTATGGAATATAAAGCAAACCTAAGTAATACTAATTACTTGGAATAATTTACTGTGGTTTATTATTGACTTTCGAATTGCGAGGTTTACTCCGCACAAATACCCTATAACATTTAAACGGTTTACTATTTTATATTTTAGCGTATTTACAGTTAAATACTATATAATTGCATTGTAAATAATTTCAGACATCATTATTGTACAGTTTTAATTTTCTAAACGTCATATTACTAAACCTTATTTTGAATTGTTAAAACGTGTAAGCAATGTATACTAGACCACTGTTTTCATTTCAGGAGAGGTGTTTGCGGGTTATTTTTCTGTAATAAAGTAGTTCAAGGTCTAAACATAAAAAATATTTTATCGTGATGGTTGGCCCTACATGTAAAAATATGAAATTAATTATAATATTTAGTGAAAATAAGGAATATTTTTATTCAAAAATATATCTCTAAAAATTATTGGATGAAAAAAAATATTGGCTTTACAACACAACAGGTAGTAGCAGAATCTTACAGTCTTTGTTAAAAAAACAATTCATAATCGTTCATTTCTAAGCTTACTAGTCACCACTAGTGTAGAGTGAACATGACTCACTCTTTTGAGAGTTACGTTTTTTTTTGCTGTTCTCCTGTTCTCCCTCGTCTTCCTGGTTCAGTATACCACAGCATTTTTTACTAAAAAAATGATCTTTTCTATTGTAAAACTGCGCTGTAACAGTTTCCTGGCGGATTATATTTTCTCTATAACGTCAAAATCTGACAACATTTCCAAGAAATTGGTCATTTTCGTAATTTTCAGATTCACCTATTATGTCTTCATTTGTTTCATTTACAATTTCATTGACTTCTTTGTCAGGTTCATTATCTGGCAAAGAGACTCATTTTCATCAGAATCATCAAAGAGCTGTCTAACAAAATTTCCAGTTGAAAGTATTTACTGATTTTCATTTTTTTGACACCACATAGCATTTTAGGAATTCTCTCCTCTTCAAATGGAACAACAATAAAATGTGAAACTTAAATACTAAAAAGATACACAACGCTAAAATAATAATAACATCAAAAACAGTAATAATTTAACTCCACAAAGTCTTTTGTAATGCAAATAACTGCACCAGGAACTCCGCACAAATAACTTGCACAAAAGGGCGCTTGCGGACAAAACCTCTGCAATCTGACCACTCGTGACAAAAATTAAATTCACACTAAAGCTACGAGAAAGAAAATGAACAAAAATAGGTTGGGCGTTTCCTAGAAAGCAAGTTGTAGATTAATGGGCCGGAAATAAACTTCCGACAACTAAAAAGACATTTTCTTAACAAGTAATGATACGTGGAGAGAAAAACTCCACATGCGCCCTCTCAAAGGTTAATAAGTAATACAAACAAAAAATAATTTATTCTAGTCTTATGTACATTTTGGTTATTTTAGAGTAGAACAACATCTGTCATGTCTCTAAGGATGGTTACTTGGAAGTCGAAATGTAAGTAAGACTAAAATAAAAATATCTGTAGATAGGTTTTTTTTTTGTATTTCCTGTATGAAATTGTATAAACTAAAAGTTTCATTATAAAAAACCGCCACATTTGACAATACTTTAGCAAGTGTGGGTTCTTTCAAAATGTTTTTGTTTCTATATATGTTACTCAAAAATATTTTAAAAGAAACAAGTAATAAAAAGCATCAAAAAACAAAAATTGTTCCAAAATTGAAAAAAAAATTAGAACATAATATAAATTAACTAGGTAATAGTGTTCAAATAGGATAAATTTGGTTAAACACAACTATTAGGTTTTCTTGTAAGTAGCAGTAACATTAAATTTAACAACTATTTAGCTTTATAAAATTTTTTGTATTTTATAACCAAATCCATTCTAAGCAGATACTTTGTTGTTATTGGAATAAAAAAAGGAATTTCACAATGTAAACATTGTGCACATTGTACAAAAAATGAATATTTTGGTTAACAGTTTACAATTATTCCTTGAATTTAGATTGTGGTTTACTTGTGTACCAAGTCTCAGTGCCTTACCTGAAATACACAAAAAGATATACCAATACGCCCGCTAATAAAAAACACATCAGCACCTTCATAAAAAGTCGCAAAACACCTTAACAAATTAATAAGAAAAATTTCACATTTCATAACCACACCAGCCTAAAAAACAACATAGATCTTACACAAAAATATAAAAAAACACACATACCACATAACTCCACACTAGCATCATTTGACATAACCAACCTATATATAAACATACTAGTCAAAGAAACTAACATACTCAAACAAATGTTAATAGAAAACCACACATCAGACCACACAACCAAAGATATAATAACACTAACAGAAACAATCACTTCTCAAAATTAGCTCACATATAACAATAAATACTACACACAGAACAAAGGCCTACCCATAGGATCCTCCATCTCAAGCATATTACCAGAAATATTCATATACAATCTAGAACAAAAATATATCATATATTGGTACAGATACATAGATGAGATCCTTATCCAATACACCAGCAACATAAAACAGATAAACACTTTCAATTTATTATTATTATTGCTACTAAACTCAGAGGGATCTTATCGATGTAGAGCACTTAGCTGAAGATTTGTACTCTCTTCCCATCCCTACCACAGGACTAGCTTAGTGGATACCTACCTCTTTGCAAAAACCAAGTACCCACCTTATGCTAAATCTTCTGATATCCTCAAGTGTACATACCTGCCAGCCAAACCACTTTCTCCTTGCAGCTCCCAAAGTAGGGCACTCACAGAGTAAGTGGATTGGGCTTTTCTCTTGGTCCTCGTCGCATCTCTTGCACACAGTAGACCTAGATCTTCCAATTTTGTATTGGAACCTTCTCAAATTCCCATGGCCTGTGACCAGCTCTACAGTAACTCTTAGTTGAGGTCTACTTAAGGAGAGTAGTTCTTTTCCCCATAAGTCTCCCGAGTAACCCCACAGTACCTTGGATTTGTTGCACCCCAAGGTCATATTCCATTTTTCCCTTCACAACCTGTCTAAATGTACCGTAACCCTCTTGCGCCCCTCTTGAGGCATGCCTGCCCACTGGCCTCAGCAACGGTCCTTGATTATACACCCTTGTTTTGCTAAGGTGTCAGCTCTCTCATTCTCTATCCAGCCAGAATGTCCTGGAATCCAGGTTAGGTTGAGTGAATTATACTTACTCAGCTGTGCTAGAGAAGCTATAGTCTCAGCCACCAGCCTTACCTAAAGCCTTCATAGCTGCCTGACTGTTCGAGCAAATCCAGATTGTCTTGGGTCATTCCGTGTCAACACACTTTTAAGAGATTTTTTCCATCACCATCTCAGATTATGATAAAATTTGGAATATAGGTTACCTTCATGAAGAATTAAAAAAATACCAATTTTCAGCTTAATATCTCAAACGGTTTCCGAAATACGGCCATGTAAAGTTTTCAAAAAACGGTCAAAATGTCGCTGCGGGAAAACGTTTAAATGGCCATAACTCCTCTCCTAATAAAGTAAGAATCATGGGAAAGGTGTCATTTTTTAGCTCTTTTTATGCCCTTTTTAATGATATGTAACACATATAGGTTGTGAGAAAAAAAAAATATTTTAAAAATCAAAAATAAATTTTTGAATTTAAACATTTTTGAAAACACATTTTTAAAAATTTTCAAAAAAATATATATAATAGGTCTTATTATCACTAATTTGTATACTAAGTTTAGTTATAGGATTGCAATGGGTTCATAGTCAAAATAATGTTTTATTAGTGGTGGTTTTTACAATATCAAAATATTTTATAAAATTTGTTTTATAAAATATTTTATAAAAATAACTAAAAATGGAAAATATAAAAACAGTAATAATGTATTCTTAAATATTACATTTTGTATTTATATTTTCATCCTACATGTAATTGCAAGTTTATGAAGTACCATTTTCAGCTTGTTATTGCACAATAATCACTCTTGTTCCCACCACAGACAATTTCATGTCTGTCCTTGCTTTTCAAGTTGAGACAAGCTCATGTCCAGTAGCACTTCACCGTCAGATTGTGTTCAGTTTGCAGCTGAAGTCAGTGGTGCACACATCATTAGTCCAAGTGTTTCATATAATTTTTAGTAGAGTAGGCTTACTTCCTAGTTTTTTTTTTCATTAAAGTTTATTAATTAAAGTGTGTATTAGTGTGTTAGGCCTAATTACCTTGTGAAGTGTGTGTGTAAAGTTTATTAATTAGTAGTTTTTGATTGTGTATATTATTTTGTTTCAGAAATAGGGAAAGCAGTTTTTCATGAGTTAGGAAAATGACAGACAATTGCAAATTTTCAAATGCACAATGTTGCAATCCTTTAAAAAAACCTCATCACTATGTTAGGGATAAAAAAAAATTAAGAACTGTCACTGACTGGATGTGTAGTTTTTACCCAGAAATTTCAAAGATATCAAAGATTTGTAATACATGCAGGAAAGAGGTTTCAGCAATTAAAAATTAATCTGAATTTGCTGTAGCACTAGATTTTGCAGAAAACTATAGCATGGTTGTGCAAAACGAAGCCCAAAGTTATCACTGGGTTAGTAACCAGGCTACAGTTCATCCTTTTGTAATATATTACAGAGAAGGAGTTAAACTCAAACATTTAAACTATGTAATAATTTCAGAATGTCTTGAACACAACACAGTAGCCGTGTACAGTTTTCAAAAGAAGCTTGTTCATTTTTTGACCATGAAGTTTGGAGAAGTTCCGCAAAAGATCATATATTTTTCTGATGGGTGTGCAGCCCAATATAAGAACAAGAAGAATTTTATAAACATTTGTAACCATATTGACGACTTTGGCATCGAGGCTGAGTGGCAGTTTTTTGCCACTGCCCACGGTAAGGGACCAAGTGATGGACTTGGTGGCACGGTCAAAAGATTAGCTGCAAAAGCTAGTTTACAAAGACCGTTTCAAAACCAAATCTTGACTCCATGTGAATTTTACGAATGGTCAGTTGAAAATATTCATGGGATTAGTTTTGATTATGGAACGCAAGAAGATTATGTCTCAGCAGAAATTTTTTTGAAAGATCGGTTTAGTGAAGCACTCACAATAAAGGGGACTCAATAATACCACACCTTTATGCCTGTTGCCTCAATCCGAAATAAGTTAACTGTGAAAATATTTTCCGAATCAACAACTTCTTCTCAAGTAACAGTATCAAGGTCAACAGACAAAATTACTTTTGCAGACTGTAATGGTTACATAAGTATCGTCTATGACTCTAACTGGTGGCTTGCTTATATAATGGACAAAAACGAAGACGAAGATGAATTAAAAGTTACCTTCCTTCATCCCAAAGGACCTTATCCGTCATTTAGCTACCCAAGAATACCAGATGTATTATGGCTACCATTCACAGATGTGTTATGTACTGTGAATCCAACAACTCCAACAGGAAGAATTTACGTCCTATCCGAAGATGAAATTTTAACAACCAATGAAATGTTATCACAATACCTCCAACAAATGTAGACCTTATGTTAAGTTTCACTGTGTTTGAAATATATGCAATGGTAATGGTTGGATTTCATTAATTATAATTATAAAAAGTTTTTATATACAAATATACGTAAAACTAGTTAAAGCTAGGTTCGGTTTAAAATTATTTTGACTATGAACCCATTGCAATCCCATAACTAAACTTGGTATACAAATTAGTGATAATAAGACCTATTATATATATTTTTTTGAAAATTTTTAAAAATGTGTTTTCAAAAATATTTAAATTCAAAAATTTATTTTTGATGTTTAAAATATTTTTTTTCTCACAACCTATATGTGTTATATATCATTAAAAAGGGCATAGAAAGAGCTAAAAAATGACACCTTTCCCATGATTCTTACTTTATTAGGAGAGGAGTTATGACCATTTAAACGTTTTCCCGCAGCGACATTTTGACCGTTTTTTGAAAACTTTACATGGCCGTATTTCGGAAACCGTTATAGATAAAAATTTGAAATTTAGTATATTTTTTAGTCTCAACCCCCACTTTGGGTGTACCAAATTTCATTAATATATGAAAGGGTGTGGTAACGGAATGACCCTCTTGCCAGACCCTATTATTTCCTTAGCACGTAGTTTGATCGTGAGCACCTCCGCCTGGAAAACAAAGTTGTTGTCTTCCAGACAATGACAAAATCTATCTTGGTGTCTTGGTCCACTAAATCCTGCTCCCACTCCTTCCTTCTCTTGGACCCATCCGTGAACCAGATTTCACCATGTTTGGGTCTACACTCTGCCCATGTCTCTCTTCCAGGAAAATGGATTTTGTAACTTCCTTTTTCCGTTTTAAGAGACAGTATCTTATCCTGAGGTTCCATCCAGAGCTCCTTCGGTGAATCTCCAAATAGCTGTTTATGACGTTTGCTACTTGTCTTCTACAGCCCGGTACAACTTAGCCGGTATGCAGTTTTCATTGCCTCCATCCTAATTTGAAGACTCAAGAATGGAAAACTTTACATAACCCTCATGGCCACACATGGTGTGCTCCTCCTTGTAGCTGTTATGCCTCTAAGGAAGAGCCCCTGCACACGGTCAAGCACCCTTTTACTTGTTTCTTTCTGTGCTCAGTCCCACCAGACAATTGAGGCAAAGACCAACCTTGGCACCACAGTGGCAGAATAAATCCAGTTCATCTGATGTGGACCCAAACCCCATCTCATGCCTATCGCTCCTCTGTGTTGCCAGAACGTAGGTATGGCTTTTTTGCACTTATCCTCCAAGTGCTCACGCCAGAGTAGCTTCCTATCCAGAATAACTCCCAGATATTTAGCGTTCTCAACGTAGCTTATTTTGGAATTACCAATTTCCATCATCTCCAGCGATTTATTTTTTTATCGCCTAATGAAGATGAGTGGCACAGATTTCTCTCCTTGAATGCATAGTGCTTTTTCCCTTGATGGCCAGTCTAGAGGTATTATTAAAAGCCCCTTCCGCATCAAGAAAAGCTCCAATACATATCCCCTTGTTAATCTGACCCTCAATAAAGTCCACAACCGACAACAGCACAGTCTCCTCTGACCTGCCAATTTGGTAGGCGTGTTGGTCCTTATGAAGCGGATATTGTTTCAGAGGTCCCTCCTTCAAATAGTGGTCCACCAGCCTTTCCAGTATCTTCAACAAGAATGATGTAAGGCTGATAGGTCTGAAGTCCTTTACCTCTGTGTAACCTTTCCTCCTCAGTTTCAGGATAAAGGTAGCTTTCGTTTTGAGCCACTGCTCGGGCGTGTAACCTAGGGCAACAGAGCCCCTGAGTAATCCCTTCAGTGGTCCTATAATTTCCTTCAAGCAATTCTGTAGTAATGCTGGAGTAATATTATCTAATCCAGGTGCTTTAAAAGGCTCAAAAAACAGAATTGTCTCTCACCTTTTGTGCTGTGATCACCTGCCCAGCAATATTCCAGTCCTCCTTTAGCACAGTATGGTAGAGGTTTTGAGCTCCGTCCCCTACCGGTTTAATATCCGGAAAACTGTTCCTCATCAGCAGACGCAGGGTTTCCTCCGGGGTGTCAGTAAAGCTACCATCAGCCTTCTTGATAAACTTGAGCTCTCCTCTCGGTTCATCTGCTAACATCTTAAACAGTCTAGCAGTGTTACTCAGTGTACTAGTCTCTGAGCACCGCTTTTCCCAAGAAGCACGTTTAACCTCTTTTGTGAGATTTTTATAGAGACACTGGCTCTCTTTATAGGCCTGTCAGGTCTCCACCATATTCTTCTTCCTTGTTTTATTAAAGCGCCTCCCAATCTCTTTCCATCTTGCCTCTAGCTCGCGGTTCCACTTAAGCTTACTGCACCCAGTGTTTATCCGCTAGAGAGGGCAATTTTCCTCAAACGACATGGAAATTCCAGTCCTGATGTAGGCCTCAGTATTATCCAGTTCGTTTGATTTACCATACTTACCACGGAAGTCTGACATCCGCCTCCTCAACCAAGGACTTAAAACCTACCAAGATTGTCCTTCTAAGGATCCTAAGCCATACCACATGAGGGACAACTCCCCTCATCGTAGCAGTAATGATCTGGTGATCTGACATGGAGGGCTCATCAAAAAACTGCCAGTAATGCACCCACCTTACCATCTGTCTATTACAAAAGGTGATATCTAGTACCTCCAATCTGTTTGGAGTGACAAATGTTGGCTCGGCACCTGCGTTTAAAACCACAACGTTTTCTTCATTTGTGTCTGGCTGCTCCACACCTCATTAAGAGCATTGGCATAACAGCCCACTAAGATTCCTATATACGTCTCCCTGCAGTACCGAACTAACATACGTAATTCTGCAGGGGGCGATTCTCTATTGTAGGTGCAGTAAGTGGAGGCCACAATGAACTCCCTGCTCCCACTTACCTTGCACTTACCTCAAATTCTAACCACCGCAAGGTCCCTGGTTGGAATTCTTGAATCAGCATGGCTTCTAGTTCTATGACTATCACACATGCCCTGTGCCCTCCATGTTCCCCACTAGTGTTGGTGCGCCCGGCTGCAGCCAGACCCCTTATGCGGTTCCTGACCAGCCACGATTCTTGCACCAGCGCAAGTGCTGGTAATGTGTGCCTCACATTTAAGCACCTGGTTAGGACCACTGAGGCGCTTTTACTGTGGTGCAAGTTAATTTGAAGGATCATTTCTTGAGGGTCAGCCATATCCAACTGACCCTTACGCCTTCTCCTGTTTCTCCCTCTTGCCTTTTTCTTCCGGGTCCTTAGAGGTCCACCTAAAAGTGACCTCTCCAGTCCCCAGGAATGCCTTCCCATCTTTTGCCTTGAGATGTCTTGCTGATGCCTTATCCAATCCTAGGCAGAGGAGGCTTGCAGGTCCCCGTTCAATGCACTGTAGGATCTTCCACTTTGAAGTGTCAATTTCTGGGTTCTACATCCCCATGAGCTTGACCAACTGAGTGGCCTCTCTTTTTGGTGGTGGTAGAAGCACCGTCATAATCACCCTTTTGATCAGTTCATCAGGCAGGACTAGCCTTGCCTGAGTCCCGTCCTCGAGCTTAACTGACAGTACCACTTCTCTCAGACATTTTTCCGATACTTTAGCACAAATAAATGCTGCAACTCCATCCCTCAAGTACATGTCCCTGAACCGCGGAACAAAACCTCCACTAGGAATGTCTAAAATTCGGTCCATGACAGTGCCCTTAAGGTGGTCAAATGCCACCATCTCCATCCTCATGCCTACACTATCCCCAAAGGTCACTAGTATAGTACCCTCGGTAGGTTGGCGAAGATTGACGAGAATGACCGCCCTCCCGACCAAACAGGCATAGACCGTTGTCTATTCCTCTTGGCCTCCGACTCTAGAGTAGGATCAGAAGTAGTCCTTTCCTTTTGTTTCCTCTCTTTCTCCTGTCCTATTAAGGTCTTACCAGATCCACTAACTTCTGGGACAACAGGGCGGGTTCTAGCCCTAGCCTCTGTCAAACCCTTTTACTGCCTGGACCGGTGTTTCCTCAAAGGGGGTGGCGGTGGTTCTCTGCCCTCCACCTCCACCTTCTTTGCTTCCTCATGATAGGCAAGGCAGAGTGCTTTCCTCCTTTGTGCCCCACTCATTCCTTCTGTTGCCTTAGCAACTGGTTTTCCTTCTATCTCTACGGGGGGCGAAGCCACATTCATTGGGACAGATTTTTTGATAGGTTCTAGGCCCTGACCAGTTAAATTTGTTTAACTTTTGTCTGCCATGTGTATACCCACGAGCAGCTAGGGTAAAAAAGGTCCGCCGCTGCAGAGCCCTGCTTACGGTGGTAAGGCGACTTAAGTACTCAGGGGTGGCGCCAGGTGCTCCTAAGGCTCCCTTAAAGACCCTCCTTACCCTGTGAGGGCTACGAATCTATATCGGGATGGATCGCATAACACCTTCAGATCGGGGGTGTATGCACCCATCCAGACCACCAACCTGGATGGGGGGGGGGTGCTCCTTGGCTGCTGCATGCAAGGGAAGGGCAGGGCAAGAGCTGGGCAGATAACAATCCTTCAAGTGCTAAGACTGGCCCCTTTTTTTGAGCTACCTTATGCATTCACACATTTGCCTGGACTTTCCGTTTATAGGGAGCCACATATGTTCAGCTGAGCTCCACCTGTCCCCCACGTCTCTCCGATTAAGCCTCTCCACCACATCAAGGTCATGCAGCCCATAGGAGAGGAACACGTTCCATAATTACGTAAACAAATTACACAATAACACATACCTCACACTGGAAACAGAACAACAGAAAAAAAAATCAACTTCTTAGATCTCATGATAATAAAACAAAATAACAAAAAGACATTCAAAGTATACAGGAAGCTCATCATCACTGAGAGAGTTATGTACAACACTTCCAATAATCCCACACAACACAAACATGCTGCCTTCGACTCCATAATACATAGACTAATCAATATATCCATGAACAATGAAGACAAAATAAACGAACCAACACAATAAAATACATAGCCTACAAAAAAACTGATACAAACTGTCGCGAGCTGAACATTACACCCTTTGCGTGGAGAAATTTCCTTTCCCCCGAAACACGCGTTCCTCAGCGTGAGCCGTGATGCTCCAGTTCAACCACGGTCAAAATATGATCTCACCCGACTTACCAGTTCCTGGTACCTGTGGTGTGTCAAGTTCGATCTGCCAGTGGACAAATCTCTGATCTTTGTTTTGAAAAACCAACCACAAGGTTTTTACCTTACTTAAGAGTTAATTCATTTCTTATACCTTGGTTAAAATTATTTCTAACGAACTTTTTTCTTAATCCTATGGGATTTATTTGATCTTTACTCTTTTTATTGATTGGAAAAATTCTATGAATTTTATTTAATTAATTTCACTACAGGATGGTTTTAATAAATTCAATCACTGTTTGTTATAAATTGTTTAATTCTATAAATTTGAAATATTATTTAAAATCGATTCTCTTACATGATGTTTACTTTTTCTATAAATTTAATTCATTTTACATTTCTTTTCTAATAATCAATTATTTTTACATTAAATACATTTTAACTGATTTTTGAATTTATTTCTACATTTTCTTAAAATTTGTCAAAATTTAGCTTATATTATTGTTCACCTTCTTTAACGTTCATAGTCTATCCTTGAACAGGTCATGTCTTAAAGTTCAAATTACACCCTTAAATTTATTCACATATTCAATTAGACAAGAAAATAATTTATATGTATTAATTTGTTTTATTGCTTGTCCATATAACACTTTCATGAAAGCAACAGGTGAAATTACTTCTTAGTAATACTGTGTTTTAAGTATTTCTGTGCTCCAACACATAATTCTGCTGGACTTTAGTAAGTATTTCCCTTGATTTATTTTTAATCAATTATCTAATCCTGTTTTCTTCATATCGGATATATGGACACAAAACATTTTAAACTGAGATTATAAAGTAAATCACTTCATATTCTTTTGTTTCAAATGGCATTAACATTTAAATATATTACTTTATTTCTTATTTTGAATATCAAGTGGATAGACTAATTTATTTGTTATGTAAATGTAACTTTAATCATTTGCTTTCAATATATGATATTAAATACTGGAACAATATTTTATTTTGTGACCACCTTTTATGAAGTTTTTTGAAAATAAGTCAATTGCTTATATATTCTCTTAATTTTAATTTACTTTTTTATTAATTGATAATTTTACTGTTAATTCAAAATCTGGTAATTATTCTTTAGAAAATTTATAAATTTTTAAAAATTGGTTTATATTATTAAAATTTAGACTTGCCCCAAAATTTTCACTGTGATTGTTCCTCTTGTCCCTCGGAGGTTGTCCTGGAATCCTTGGTTCCCCCTCGGATGTGTTCCTGGATTCCATGATTCCGGCAGCAATCGCACTAAATCGGTTTAATACTTTTGTACTTTTATTTACATTTTACAAAAACAATAAAAAGTCCGTTCTCGCAGAAGCTCGCAAAGGAGACCGTCTTCACGTCCATCTAAGGCTAGTTGTCTTTAGCCACGGAACATCATCTTGGAAACACCTCTAGATATCTTGCTAAAATATGTCCGTTCTCTTTCAGCTGTTCTATGCGTCTCCTCTACTCGCTTTCTCGTTGGGCGGTTCCCCACCCCTTCGACAATTTGTTATTATTTACTTTAGACAAGCAGTCCTGACCTGCAAAAGTGGTTGTCTAATAAACTTTCTCTTTTTGTTTTGGTTCGATTTTAGCTAGGCCTCGTAAGTGTTCCTTGCGGTGCAAATTTAGATAATTCCTTAAACCATGGTCCATTACAATTAACCATTTGAGGTGCTGCTACAAACTTGATTGACATTTCAAACCCTTTCCGTTCGTGAGTTGTGCTACTTTAGACTTATTTCTCCTTCCCCCGACAGTTTACCATTTTTGGGGCATTTACTTAACCATTCCTTCTTCTACTCTATTAGTACATGATTTCAATTATATACTTTTCATTAAATTTGCTTTTAACATAATTATCTTTTATCTTATTTTATATTTAGCTTCGGTGGTTCATTTTCTAAAATTTTATAGTTACATTTGCTATGTTTGTTAATTAATCTAATTAACAATTTATTACTCTTTTCATTAATCTATTTGAAACGAAAACATTTCCTATATGCTAGCATTCTGTTATGTGAACAAAGTCGACCCTATGGTCTTGTTCACATAATCAGGTAGTGCCGCTCCTTGCCAGCCTTGTGCGTAGCATTTTTTTAAATTTTTACGGTTTTTTTCATTACAATATTTGAAAAGATTTTGGGCTAGATTCCAAAAAAATAGATTCCTTGTTCTGCAAACTTAAATACAAAGTAGCATTTAAAACATCCAACACAATTAAAAAAACACCTACATAGTACAAAAACACACCAGAATAAAGATGACAGGGCAGGAGTATATAAGATTACATGCTACGACTGCCCTAGCTTTTACTTAAGACAAACAGGGAGAACCTTTACCACAATATACAAAGAACACATAAAAAGACACAATACAAATCAAAATTCGCTATACACATACAAAAAAAAAAAAAAAACTACACTCATACACCAATCTAAAAATCGTATTCTAGATAAAAAAGCAACACATTACAAAAAATAGATTCCATGTTTTGTAAACTTAAATACAAAGTAGCATTTAAAACATCCAACACAATTAAAAAAAAAAAAACCTACATAGTACAAAAACACACCAGAATAAAGATGGCAGGGCTGGAATATATAAGATTACATGCTTTGACTGCCCCAGCTTTTACTTAAGACAAACAGGGAGAACCTTTACCACAATATAAAAAGAACACATAAAAAGACACAATACAAATCAAATTTCGATATACACATACAAAATACTCTACACTCATACACCAATCTAAACATCGTATTCTAGATAAAAAAGCAACAAACTAAACAACAGGATACTACGAGGTATACAAACACCACAAAAACTATCCACAACACATTCTAAATGACAAAACACACTCACAATCAAATACTATATTTGAACAGATAATTAACAACTGGTCTGTGAACAATAACACACCACAGAACACCAATACACCACAGACTCACACCAATACAACACACCTAAGCAACAGTCTTGTCTGTGACTAACAGCATTGAACAATGCGCTGACATAGTGCGAAACACGTTGCTGAAAAATATCAGTAAGTAATGGTTTTTTTGCTAAGTTGATACTGAAAGTGTAATTATAGTAAAGCTTTAAGTTGTACAACACAAACACTGAAAACAATTGTTATCCTGATGATGTAGAAAAATCTCAGAAAGAAGAAAAAATTTTAGAATACCAGGCACTGGTGATCCTAAAATTAAAAATGTGGAAAAAGCCACATTTAACTTTTTTTTTAATACATACAAAACTATTTAAAATAAATTATGTTTGTAAAACAGAGTACAATAATACGATACAGCTCTAAAGTATCTAATTAGGTTACATTTAGTTAACTTATGCAAGTAAACAGTTGAAGAAACAATTCCAGATTAATTGAAAAACTGCCTTTTTTTACCACGTAGCAATGTAAGAAGTTAGTAAATTTTCTAAGTTTTTTTTTAATAGCTAAACCTTTTCTAACCAGTTACTTTGTAGTTATATTTTAATGTAGTATAACATACTGCACTGTTTTATGATATAAAATGTTATTGAATAAAGTTTTGAATTTGTGAATCTTAGGAAAATAGTTACAAGAAATCATGGTATCAATGGTTGTATAGTTTGACAAATTGCTTGAATCTTTGGATTTATGAATTGTATAGGGTATGTTATATCCTGCAATAAAAGATGTTACAGAAATATCATTTTGTTGTTTTTGAACTCATGTGTTATATGGTTGCATTTTTTGTATAATTGAAAATAGTAAGAATATATATACATGTTTGTGATAGTTGTAAAAAATGAAATTGTCATCATGTCAAGTAACATTTTGATTATTGTAAACAACTAAGTCCTATAGCCATAAGCAAATCAAAGTGATTGTATGGTACAGGTTCTAACCTTTTTTTGATATAGCTTAGTTAGTAGCTAACAACAGTTTAGACTATCTGTTAAACTATTGTGTATGATCTATTAGGGCCATGCCTAATCACAGGGTAGTTCTCTTATTTGATCTCTGTTCCATGTAACTAAAGTCAGTTGTGATTAAAATCCTACAAGAATGTGACTTCGTCACCAACCAGACCTCTTGCTGTTTCCGTTAGTGTGAAATAACTCTTTCGAGTAGACACTCATCTCTCTTCTGTTTTCGGTTTCTTCTCACCATGTTTAGGCTTACTCTCATGTTATTTCATTCACTTTGATCTTCAAATAAGTGTTGAAATAAGTGTTCAAGTTAAGGAATTATTCATTTTCTCAATTTCAACTAATTAATTTACTCACAATTTTCGGTATTTCTCACTGAACGTTAGTTAACCTAAAAGTGTGTTAGCTCTTATTGTGTTAGTTAACCTATTCATTTAATTATATTTTTATAATAAACATTTCAATTTAATTAATTTAAAGCATTTAGTAAACATTTTACGTGGAAATCTGGTGTGCACACCTTAGCGACTTCAACTAAACCTGAAGTAAAGGAACCTTTCATCAAAACTACGTTAAAGTGGAATTAATACAAATATAGTTTTATATTTATTAAAATTTTGTCTTCTGTATATCTATTAGGTTTTAGAATAGTGGTCCTAATGAAAAGTTTGCAGTTTTATTCAAACTGTGATAATATCATCAGTAATTTAAAATAAGAAATATAGTTATGTATGTTCTTAACTGAGTAAAATATAATATATATATACATATATATTCTTGATATTTAACATTATCCATTGTTTTTCCGTTGCACTGACTTTATGAAGTTAATATATTACTATGTGAGTAATTTTATCCACCATTAAGTGCAATAATTTTAAAATTATTGCACTTAATGGTGGATAAAATTACTCACATAGTAATATATTAACTTCATACATATATATATATATATATATATATATATATATATATATAATATTTTTAATATATATATAATTTTTTGTAAACAGTATGTCTCTACAAATTTTCAAGAAGACTTGATAGATGTTGTCTATCCAGATAAACAAGGTGAACCACAGCCACTACCTGGAAGATATGTTTCGTCAAAGTCTGGAACAAAAAATAATAAAACAAAAAATATCCCGGAAATTAAAAACAATGAAGTAAGTAATTTTTTTAAATTTTTAAAGCAATATATTTTTTTATTAGGGTTGTTTTGTATGTATTAGTTAAATTTGACCTCTGATGATATGTTAGATATGTTTTCTACGTTTATATTCCAGTAATTCATCAAAATTTGCACAGTATTGTTGCCGAACTATATAAATTTAAACATACTTTTGTAAAATACAATAGTTTAGTAAAACAATAAACTTTCAAACCTGGACAGTTGAAGTCATGAAAAAAATCGTGTATGTTCAGAGTTATCAAGATGTAAACACTAGTGTGAGAGAGATAGATAGCTAGTCAGAGAGAGAATGTGTGTGTATGTTTTCCAGATGACAGTTAGCTATAAGTGTATTAAATATAAATGTTCTTAACAAAGATAATGTTTTAATTCAAATTTATTAAAGCATTTAAACAGCCTTAATTTTTGATAATTGGCAGCATAATTTTTAATAGTTATTAGAAGAAAAACACATTCAGGAGGCACAAGGGGCTTGCACCTTTTAAACCTATGAATTTTAAAACACAAATATTAATTCAAACTAACAAAACAATTTAGCAATAGTAATCAAAAGTAGTATTGATATTAGTTGAATCCATCTTCACATGAGCTTAGTAGAAGCTCGGGGGTGTTTTCACTAAAACACTTGTAAATATTTTACAAATATTAGACAAGAAGAACACTACCAAGAGTTAAACACCATAAAACATATAGCACAAACTAATGGATACAACACAATAATGTTTGACAAATTATGACAAACAGCCTAAAACATAAACTCAATCACCCAAATACAAATACACAACACGGCAAACCCATAAAATACTTAATAATACTATACAGATCATCCAAAACCCACTTATTATTTTGCAGCCTGTATCCGTATCGTGGGATAGGTTTCGGATGGCCGCTTGTGAATCGATAAAGAAAACTGCCTGAGTAAGGACTATTTGTTTAGTTTGGCTGCTGCTTGCACGGATGCTATTTCTCCATCATAGTTGCTCTGGGAACTGCTAGGTATCTCTCAAATTACGACTGTAGTAGGCAGCTCCAGTTGCGCCTGTTACTGGTATTGATGTTCCATCCATGTATATACGAGGTGTGGAAATTGAGTAAAGTGGAGATTCCATAAAAACCGTATATTTAAAAATTATTCTACAACTCTGCCATCCCCTTCAAAGTAGTCCCCTTGAGCAGCTATACAACGATCCCAGCATGTTTTCCGTGCTTCATAACATTTTTGGAAGGTTTCGACTGGGATGTCCGCGAGTACCCTTGTCACTGCCACTTGGATGTCCACACACACACACAGACACACGCCACGCCACGCGCACACACACACACACTCACACTCACACTCTGTAATAAGTCAATCTGCCACTTAACATATGCAACTTCGTAGTATTTTTTTATATGAATTTGGTTTGTATTCCTTGTATAGTTATATAAATCACAACACTCCTAATGTTAATTTTTGGCAAGAGTTTTTGCTAGTGTAAAGATCCTAACTTTAAGATTGCTCTCAGTTTGTAGTGTTTATAGCTGACCGTTTCGACATCCTCAAAATTCTAACAACAATCAAAACTACAGCTTTGCATTACTTTATATTTTCAGCTCTAAAAGTACTCTTCAGTGTATTTAGGATATGTGTATTAAAAATCCTTTATTTGAAGACATTTTGTCTGTTTAACACACATAGGCTTCCTTTATGTGGTGTTGTGTTATTTTTCTGAGTGCCTTCAGAAATCTTAATACCTGAATTGCTTCTGGTGGCACTTTTTATGTTTTACTCCAAGCCAAATCTAAGAGACAATGTTGCTTGCTTCTGTGGTATTTCTTAACCTATTTATACCCAGTAATTTAAAGTTGTAATATCATTATCACATTGCATAAAAGTTCAATGAACACAGGAAAAATAAGTTCCACTCCTCAGTTGTCAATATGGTAGCAGTTGCCAAAAAACATATTACATGGGATATGAATTTTTATTTAACTCTTAAAAATAACAATTTGAAGTTGTACTTTAAGCATATAGGTAAACAAATTATAATATCATTATTGATTGAATTAATATCCATTTTAAGTGTAATTATTGATACAGTGTGGTTTATAGTTAAGAAACTCAATTAAATCAACTAAATGTAATATTAATTTTAATTTTCTGGAATGGAATATTGCTAATGTAAATAGATAATTTATTGAAATATTATTAAATTAAATGTTTTAACATTTAAAAATTGTCATGAAAAAAATTATAATATAATTTATATCTTATTTATATATATATAATTATATATTATACACTTCAAATTTTATACATATTATAAAAAAAATTTGAGGTAAAAATTTTTTTCTTTGATTTTTAAGCCATTTAAACCTTCTTTTTGTATTAATTCATTTATTAATCACTTAAACAATAGTTTATGACTATCCGAACTTTGAATTTAGTAAATTTGTTAAAACTTACTGAGACAGAACGTTTTCGATCGCTATGTGCCAATCTTCATCAGTGTCTTCTGATTGGAGATGTTGGATCAAGCGGTGACGGTTTTAAAGGATGAAGATCGGCACATAGCGATTGAAAACGTTCTGTCTCAGTAAGTTTTAACAAATTTACTAAATTCAAAGTTCGGATAGTCATAAATTATTATTTAAGTGATTAATAAGATTCAATCGAACATAATGGACTATAAAATTCAAGAATTTAATTCATTTGTGGCAGAAAATTAATTTCATTTCTATAGTAGTTATTATAACATAATTTGTATTATTTTAAAATAGATTTTATATCTTTTACTGCTAGTTATTTATATAAATGTATACTTTATGTTTTCAGAGTGCAATAATTGATTGTAAAAATAAGAGTCTCAATCATTATAAAAATAAGGTATATAGTAAGTTTGATGATGTCCATCTTGCTTCAAAAGGTTGGTTACATTCAAAATCGAAAGGAGATCATTTCAAAATTAATGTATTTCATGAGGTAAATAAATCAGTTTTATTGTATCTTCCTAATTGATATAAACATATTATCTTAATTGTTTGTGTGATAAAAAATTGCATATCAAGGGCAACATAAATGTTGTAACAAAAAAGATGTTCAAATTTGTTAATTTACCAACAATATATGAAAAGCCCACTTTCCAAAATAAACTTATTGCTAACTTAGAGTGGTTCACTTAAGCTTGGTAACCTAAAAGTGATCATAAATAATGCTTTCATTTTTTGAACATTTCCACTCATTTGCTTAGTACAATTCTACTTACATACAGAGTACATCTTTTATCGTTGCTTGTTGTAATCATCTTGAATTTACTGATTAAACTATAATTAAATAATTACTTAACTAAGTGAAGCTCTTAAGTACTCACTTAGTTAAGTATCATTTAATTACAACTTTTATGTTATGTCTGTTTTAATGGTAGTTTTCTGTTAAACCATATTTCTTCATTTGTGTAAAACAGAAGCAATTTATTTTCCTAATTAATCTTTTTATTAGTTTTTTATTTCATATATTTTTACTTCAAAATGTTTTTTTATCAATATACATTGATTTGTTGTTTCTCATTATTTCATTTTAAAATACATTTATCATTATCAATTTGAAGATTGATTATAAATTTGTAACTTGTCTAAGTAAATTTATAATAAAGTCAGTCTAGATAGGAGATTAAGCAGTGTGATTGTAGAAGAATTAAATATACATGTAAATATTTCTGTAATTTGACTTTTCAGCAGTATGCCAGTATCCAGTAATCCAAAACAACTAGCCCTTAACATAATAATTTACTAAACACTTGTAAATATTTACAAACTTGCCTATATTAGCACCTACTTATATTTGTTGAGGACGGCCGTTTCGGGAGACGTGTCCCATTGTCAACTCAGACCGTAACTGATCTCAAGGTTTACGTAGGTTAGGGTATTAGGGGGGGGGGGTGATATATTATGGTGGTGTGGGTGTATTTTGTAAGTATTAGGAGTTATGATGTTAAAAAGTGTGTGTGAGTTGTAATGTAATTGTGTATTGAGTATGTGTGTATGGTGTAGTTTGAAGTTCTATATATTTCTTACTGTTCGGTTGTGTATCATTGGTTATTTCTTTGTTGTTTATGAAGAATTTGTAGGTTAGATGTTATGTCTATGTAGTCATGTTTTGTGGAGTTGAGATGATCGGCGAAGTTTGATTGGTAGTTATTGTTTGTTAGTGTTTTTATATGTTCTTGCTAACGTGAGTAGAAGGACCTCCCTGTTTGGCCTATGTAAAAACTGGGGCACGAGCTACAAGTTCGTTTGTAAACTCCAGTGGCATTGTAAATGTCATCGATTTTGTTGTTGGGTTTAAATTGTTTATTGAGAGTGTTGTATGTCGAGTAGGCTGTTTTGTAGTTGTATTTTTGTAGTGTGTTGGTTAAATTGTGGGTTTTGGATGTTCTGTATGGTATTGATAAGTATTTTAGGGGATTGTCCTGTTGTGTGTTTGTATTTGGGTTATTAGGTTTATTTTTTAGGCGGTTGTATAATTTGTCAATTCTTGTTGTGTTTTGTATCCGTTAGTTTGTGCTATATGTTTTATGGTGTTTAACTCCTGGTAGTGTTCTTTTTTGTCTAACGGTGTTTTAAACAGGCGATATATCTTGGTGTTGTAAGCAGCTAGTTTATGTTGGTGTGGGGGGTTTGAGGAGCTGTGAATAGTTGTATTGGTACTAGTGGGTTTTCGGTATATGTTGAATTTATGTGTTTGTTTGTCTGTACGTTTAATTGTAAGGTCTAGGAAGTTGAGAGAGTTTTGTTGTTCTGTTTCGATGGTGTATGTTAGTTTTGGGTGAATGGAATTAAGGTGTTTTAAAAATATGTGTGCTCGGCGTGTGTTACCTTTATATATATAATGTTTTGATATCGTCGACGTATCTGTACCAGTAAATTATGTCATCTGAGTATTTATTGTTGTGTAAAATGTGGTTTTGTTCAATATGGTGTATGAATATTTCTGCTAAGATGCTAGCTATGGGGGAGCCCATAGGTAGTCCATCTTTCTGGTTGTAGAATGTGTTATTGTAGGTGAAGTAATATTGAGATGTGGTTAATCTTGTGAGGTGGATGATTTCGTCAATGTGTGTATTGCAACGGGCTGGGGACCGTCGCAAGTGGGAAATAAGTAATTTCCTGTTTTTTAGAAATAAAGCTGTTTTTAAAATAATCAAGTAGGGAATTATACAATTAATAAAGAGGGAAAAATTAAATAAAACAGTAAATAGAATAGTTAAGCCACATTAAAGAATGTTATAAAATAAATTTGTAATAACTAACTAAATTTGAACATCGAGAGTGAAGCGAAAAAATTCTAAGGGCCTAAAAAAGCTATTTTTCGAACCAAACCACGTAGAACTTTCATCGACATTTTAAAAGAACCACAATAACCTAGAATGAACATTAGAGAAAACAGAATTCAAAAAACTTAAGAAACAAAAAAGTTACAGCCGTTTAAATAAAATAGACATTTTTCAGTGTTCTAAAATTAATTATCAAACTATGCAAGCTAAAACAGATTCGTTGCCCGACTTGCCTGTACAAGGAATAAATCGAGCGATAGCAAACTTTGCAGGCGGGGTGCGGTAGGTTAAATTCACCGCTATATATACTTGGTCTCTAAGCCTTTAGAGACAGTCTGTAATAATTTTTTAACACGAGGTGCCGCGGGACGCTATGCTGGACCGCGAGTAGAAACCGTCAGAAGGCCAGATGGACCATAACCTCAGCGCTTTCGACATCCAGGACCACCAAGGATGAAGGCTCCAGACTCAGCCTCCAGGACGCTCGAATAGAGGGAAACCACCACCGACGAACCAGGGATGGCGACTTCCGGTGTCCAAGGACCAGGGAATCCAGACGAGGGACCCCAAGGACCGGCAGGAACATCTTTGGCAAGTCATTTTCTTTATTCGAAATCAGTCACGTCAAATTTAGTTAGTTAATTTTATTACATTCAAAGAAATCTGCAAGCTTAAAACAATGACTTCACTCTTTATAAAATTTTAATAAATTGTATGCTAAGTAAATGAATTTATGTGTTCAGAATATTTAAAATAATGAATATTAAACGTACAAAAAGGTTTTTGGCCATAAGCCGTTTATATAAAGGAAATGAGGAATTTTCGAATATTATAAATTCAAAAATTAAAGGTCATAAAATATGAATTTACCAATTCCATATAGAAGATAAAATATTATTATGTGTAATTTGAAAAATAATTTTATGTTAATGTCTATGTAATCAATCTATATGCAAAGTATAATTTTTTAAAGCATAAGAAACAAGAAGTAACTCAGTGAATTGTTTTGCTAATATAATTGTGTAATACTTTGAAGGATAAATTTTCTTTTTTATTTCAATAAATAGAGTTAAATATGTCATAAAAATCAACATTATTTGCATTCCATCCTGTGTCAAATAACCAATAAAAACTGTTTAGCTTTTTCCAACTAATATAAAAATGATTATCAAATCAGTAAACAAATTTAATTAAATTTCATTAAATGGCAATAGAAAAAGCCTAATGTTTTAAAGAGTTTCTCTCTACTAATTTCATGAGCTAGTCTAAAGATTAGTTGGTTTTTTGTGTAAAAGTCCAGAGATTTATCTACTGGCAGATTGTGTTTAGGAGGACACAGGGGCCTTTTAAAATAGGTATTTTTAAACACAATCATATTTTGCACGTTCCCTTGCTGTTTCTGCAGATCATCATCAGGTGGTAAGACTCTGTGTTTATTATGTGTATTATTCTAAATGTGTTTCTTTCCAGCTGACTATTAATTGGACATGTGTGACTATACTTAGACCATACACAATTGATAAACCTTTTTAGGAGTGTTTATACGTATTTTAAATAGTAGTCAGCGGGAATAGGCTTGTTGTGGGTTTGGCCCTACGAGCAGGAAACATACACTTAACTCTGGGAGTTTAGCACGGTTTTACCAGCAGGGTGATAGGCAGATTTTTGGTTGTTTATAAATATGTTTTTCTTGTAAACAATTAAATTTTAGTATTCTGCAAGATAGGATTTAAACATTAAACAACAAACGACCGCATGGAACAGCGGTTGTAGGGACGGTATAAGGAGAGGAGAGGTGGGGGGACGTTGCAGTATGTGGTGTATTTGTGTCTATTAGCATGTTTTTGAGGATGTCGATGGTTTCTGGAATGGGGATTTTTGTATATAGATTTGATATATCAAAAGATACTAAGGTGGAATTGTGTGGGATATTTACATTTTTAATTTTGTCTCTTAGATTTAGGCTATTTTTTATGCTACAATGATTATTAAATTTTATATGGTTTCGGATAGTTTTGTCGAGGAATTTGGCTAGAAGATGAGAGGGGCTTGATTAGTCGACATATTGGGATGTCTGTTTTGTGAAGTTTGGGCAGGGCGTTCCTAGTTTAGGGGCTATTGGTTTTATTTGTTTTAGGTGCTTTTTGGTGTAGTGTGGGATTATAAGTTTTGTTTTGTTGATTGCTTCTTTGATTTGAGCGTTGTATTTTGTTGTTGGGTCTTCTTTTAGTGTAGTGATGTTGTTATTTTGGATGAAGTTCTGTACATTTTTGTTGAGGTCGTTATTGTAAATAATTACCGTTATGTTGTCTTTGACAGCTTTGGTTATGGTTAAATTTTGTTTTTATATTTTGTTTTTGATGGATTTGGCTATTCTTAATTCTTGAGTGTTTGTTTTGGGGGGTTTAAATTGGGTTATTTTGTGTTTTATTTGGTGTCTGATTGCATCTGTTGTTCTACTGGTGTGTTATGCTGGATTGTGTTTTCAAGATCTAATATTAGAGTTTTGGTGAAATTTTGTTGGCTATATTTTGGTGTGATGTTGTGCTTTAAGCCTATGTATAATAGTTTTAATTCATTAACTGAAAATGTTTTGTTGGTGAGGTTTACAGTTCTGGGATGAGAAACGTGTGTTGTATTAGTAACCTGTGTTGGGTGTTGGGCGTTTTTGAGGTTAAACCTCACCAACACATAGGTTTTATCTATTTAAATTACAAAATTATGCTACACTGCTCCAAGTTGTTATAATTATTTACTTCATATAGCGAACCATGTAGCCAATTATTTAAAAAATTAGGTCAATGGATAAGGGTTTGACAGAAATTGAACGGTTAAATACTCTCTGTTACAACGTTTATCAACTAAGATACACATACATATCTTAGTATTAACTAAGATAAGTCACTTATATATATATATATATATAAACACAAACCACAAAACAAATTCAGAAAAACATAACCTATCAGGAATTTACAAAATTACATGCAACAACTGTAACGCTTTTTACATAGGAAAAACAACCAGATCATTTAAAATAAGATTTGAAGAACATTATAGAGCATTCAAAAACAAAAATTCAAAAGTATCAAATGTTGCAGCACACCTAATATCACATAAACATGAAATAACAAATTACGAAAATAACCTAACCATACTTGAAATAAATAATAACCCAATAGAACTAAACTCACTAGAAAAATACCACATTTATAAAAACATACACAACAATTTAATGAATCTACAAACAACATATACGGAAGACATACTATATAAAAACATCATACACACAGATCAAGAGAAAGTGCGTGTAACGTCAACAAATACCAATATCACGGACCGAACATCTACACCAGAAAAATATCAGTGATTCGACAATGTTCAGGTGACCGAAAGGTGCCTCATCACTCAAGGTAAAATCATTGCACTTAATGGTAGATAAAATTACTACAATAGTAATATATTAACTTCATAAAGTCAGTGCAACGGAAAAACAATGGATAACGTGAAATATCAAGAATATATATATATATATATATATATAGGTTAGTTCTAGTAGAGCTTAAAGCTTATTTAGGAATTTTTGGACTTGATAGGAGACTGACAGACTTACCTAAAGGCAATAGTCCAAAACTGCAATCTCTTTGGAAATAAGCACATATAAAACACTTAATACACTTTTATTTGAAATATTTCGATCAACATGATCTTCTTCAGTCAAGAAAGAGAAAAACAAAAGATTGAAGTGAACCACAGATGTGTATAAACATCCAAAAGTCACAGATTTATAGTATATGATATAGTGCTATATGTGATATGTGTAGAAATTGTTATATGTGAAACGTGTAAAGATTGGTTACTTGAAACTAGATATTAAAAGTCTGTCAGAGGAAGGTAATGGAGCTGTTAAAAATGGTAGAAATTAGGGGGAAGTTAAAAGGAGTTTTATCTGATGTTGAGGTTAGGAGGCTCTCTAGATTTGGTATACCACTGGTATGATAACTCCCATCTTCTTAATTCTGAAGAGTTGCAATCAGGGGGGAGGGCTTTAATTATTTTGGTGGTATAGCAATCATTAAAAGAGATGATGTTGTGACTAGCAGCGTGTTGAGCGGTTGGCCTGTCTATGTTCATGGTTCCAACGTCATGTCTGTGGCCATTCATTCTGATGCTTAGACTATCCGTGGTAAGGCCTATGTACTGTGCCGGGCAAAATTTACATTGTAACTGGTATATTACATTACTGGATGTACAAGTACGATGACCCTGAATCTTGAAGTCCACATTGGTTGCTAGGCTATGGAAACTATTTGTTGGGATGTGTATTGGACATGTCTTGCATCTTGGTCTATTGCACGGAAAGGAGCCGTGAGGAAGTTGGGGCGGTTTTTCAGTACTTGGATCTGGTAATTTTGGATGTACTAAAATACTTTTTAAATTGAACGGTTGTCTGAACCAAATATGTGGTGGATTTGAGAAAAGATCTTTGGTGTGGGCGGAAGCTTGAAGAATCTTGAAGCCATCCTTTAATATTTTGTTCAGCTTCGTTAGGCCTGGATGGTAATCTGTAACTAAAGACAGTTTGTCCTCCATAGGTGGTCTGGGTACATCAGATGACTGAGCCAAGCGGATTTGATCCTCAACGAGTTGTTTAGGGTATCCTCTTTTTTTTAAAGCTAGTAAGGTCTTTCTATTAAAGTCTTCCAATGCTATATCGTTGGAACAAATTCTCTTGCCCCTGACTGCCTGACTGTATGGTATGGACCTTTTTATATTCATGGGGTGGTTGCTATTGAAATGTAGGTATTGTAGGTGGTTCGTCGGTTTGATGTGGACACCTGTATAGATATTCCCATCTCTGATTGTTACATCTACATCCAAGAAGGTGATTGTTGCTGCAGACTTCTCCCAGGTGAATTGAAGTGTGGAGCATAGTGATAAGCCCTTCAAAAAACTTTCCAGTGTTGAGATTCCCTGTGTCCAAATTACGAATATATCGTCTATATATCTGTACCAACATAATGGTTGGTGTGTTTGAGTTTTTAGGAAATCTGTTTCGATATTACCCATGTACAGGTTTGCGTACGACGGGGCCATCCTAGTACCCATTGCTGTTCCTTCTATTTGCAAATAGTTCTTTCCCTCAAATTGAAAATTATTCTTTTCAAGAATGAATTTGGCGAGGTGAACTAGGAAAGGTGTAGTAGGGTAAGGGTTGTCTGAACGTTTGTTGAGGAAAGTTTCGAGAGCTGAAAGACCGTGTGCATGCGGGATGTTTGTGTAAAGAGAGGTAACATCTATTGTGACCAAAATTGTTTCAGGAGGTAGAGGTGTGGGTATTTGAGACAGCCGGTCTATGAAATGATTCGTATCCTGAATGTGTGATGGAAGGTTTTTACCAAAGGTTGAATATACGAATCCAGAAAAGCTGAGATTCTTTCCGTGACCGAATTACAACCAGCGATTATTGGTCTACCAGGTGGAGGTACGATATTTTTATGGATTTTCGGTAGTATATAGAATTGAGAAGTAGAGGGGCTTTCATTGCACAGTAATTTTATGGATCCTTCCGAAATTTGTTCTCTGGGAGCTGTATATTTGAGCCACTCCAAGAGAGAATTGTTGTAGTCTGAAGTTGGGTTGTATGTGAGGATCTTGTATGTTGTGCTCTACTTCTCAGTTCTATATACTACCGAAAATCCATAAAAATATCGTATCTCCACCTGGTAGGCCAATAATCGCTGGTTGTAATTCGGTCACGGAAAGAATCTCAGCTTTTCTGGATTCGTATATTCAACCTTTGGTAAAAAACCTTCCATCACACATTCAGGATACGAATCATTTCATAGACCGGCTGTCTCAAATACCCACACCTCTACCTCCTGAAACAATTTTGGTCACAATAGATGTTACCTCTCTTTACACAAACATCCCGCATGCACACGGTCTTTCAGCTCTCGAAACTTTCCTCAACAAACGTAAGTCTGTCAGTCTCCTATCAAGTCCAAAAATTCCTATATATATATATATATATATATATATATATATATATATATATATATATATATATATATATATATATATATATATATATATATAGATTTTTTGGACTAGGAGACTGACAGACTTACCTTGGTAAGAGTCCACACTGTAGTCTTGAATTAGAAACACATAAAAGCATTTAAACAATGACTTTTAAACACTTACTCATTGTTTAAGTGCTTTTATGTGTTTCTATTTCAAGACTACAGTGTGGACTCTTACCAAGGTAAGTCTGTCAGTATCCTAGTCCAAAAAATCTAAATAATCTTTACCAACCAAAACTAACCTAAAAATATATATATATATATATATATATATATATATATATATATATATATATATATATATATATATATATATAAGATAATAACCATGAAAACAATGAAAACAACTTTCCACTCTCACAGTGGATACAAACCTGTCAAGTTAAAAAATGATCTAACAAACATAAGACATTGAATGAACATGTGGAAACATTCAGAGTTCTTAGTGATTCAAAAATCATAGAAAATGGTTAAAAACAGTAAGATGATAGTGATGAGGATTCAACAGAACCAGATGAAGATTCCAGTGATATATGTGTCTTATTATGCAGGAAGATAAGTCAGCAGTGAAAAGTTTATAACCGAAAATTAAGTATCACTGAAGTGAACTATAAAATACAAAAGTTTACAACGTTTTTACCTCTAAAGAGAGACACCTTCTGAAATTCTGACTGAAATAAAATAATCTCTGGAAGGTGACGGAGAATTTATTTTAGGTAATGATTTTTGTCTACAGTTTATAGAGATAGGCTTAGAAGCAAGAAAGAGAAGATCAAATCAACAAAATGAGCTATACTGGAAACTTCTACAATGATACCAGGAAACAATATTGCTTAGTGACAAAAACGCCTTGAATTAAATTGTTGTGCTAAGGCAGCTTTTGAGGCTACTTATGAAGCATCGCTACTGAAGTTAATGTGTTTTAATTGATACCTATTTGTGTGTTCTTGAATTTATTGTAACATGTTTTTTTTTTATAATAAAGTAATTTCATATTGTATAGAGTTTACAATCAGTTTAAAAGAAACATGATTATATGCTATTTTTAGCATTCTATATTAGGCTAATAAAAAAAAGAATATTATTATATATTTAAAAGGGAGAAGGAGAGAGAGGGGGAGAGAGGGACGGAGAAAGATATATATATATATATATATATATATATATATATATATATATATATATATATATATACATATATACATATATTGTAACATTTTGGAATAGCAAGTAGGAAAGGCACTATGTATAATATAATATATAGATATGTGTAAGTAAACTCAAACCATAAAATAACCAAATTATGAAAAAAAAGAATATAAACATAACCTAAACTAGGTTATGAAGAAGAATGCACATGGCAAAATCGTAACATGTAATCAAAAGTTTAGAACAATAACCACTATAAAAACAATATAATAGAAACAATTTAATATGTAACAGTTTGAAAAGAGCACTAGAACAATGTAAATAAAAGTAAAAGCCTTTAAGTGTTAAGAAAATGAAACATTTTGGATTGCACGAGTTGACCAAAGCAAGATGGCGAACATGTATTGGTAGATGGCTAACATATTCAGTGAGGTGCGCGCGCAACAGCTGATAGTTTGAATACGCAATCGGAAAAATAATATTTAAATGCAGTTACCTGCAAAGAAATTAAAATGCAGTTATTAAGAAGATGAAATGTACCAAAGGCAGTGAATACAGCATCCGTAAAGCTGGTAAGAACAATAAAAAAAAGGAAATAGATCGTTTAGCCATTTTAAATGCTTAGCTTGGCGTCCCATCAGTTGTACAAACCTACTCGAACAAGACAGACGTACCTCAGAATTGGTCAATAAAATTTCACTTAGTGCGGGAGTGTTGGTCTCGAATTCAATTAACAGTACAAAATACTTTCAAGAAAATTAATTGAAACTATTTATTTAGAAAGATTTTATTAAATATTTTAATAAAGGCCGAAAAGTGGAATCTACAATCTACAACACTTAAGTATCTAGGCTAGATCCATTACTACACTTTAGAAATTTTGCAATCAGACATTTATAAAAAAAAAAAGCAACCAGTGAATTTATTATAAAGTCAAACTATAAAAAACATTTAGAAAGAATATTAAGGGACAATTTTACCTAGAAATAAATTAATTTGTAACATAATTTATAAGATTTTATAGCTTAGATTTGTTTGCTCTTATACTTTAGAGTGCCAAATAAGTTTTCATTATTCAAAATTTAAAACATACCAGATAACCCGAGATTAAGAGAGCTTGTGCTAAACTAAAATTAAAATCAATTTAGACTAAATCAAATAAAAACTGTTGCTGCCAAAAGAGAGATAGAATTTAGAGTAATAAGACTCATTATAATAGAGGCCACTTATAGCAAATTTATAAAACTTTTAAAGAAGAGCAGAAAATTGTAATTTATTAATAGAATTTATAAATGCTAAGACATTTTTTTTGTTGATACATTAAACTTGTTATTAAAAAGAAAGCTCTAGAATATTTATTTCTCTTAAAATAAATAAGAAAATTTACTAACCTTCCTTGAACTAAATAACTGAGAAATTTTATTAAAGAAAATTTCTGAAATAATACATTTTGGAGAATTTTATAATAAAAGAACATACAATATATATATATATATATATATATTTATTATAACATAATTTCCGAGACGCAACGGGGTTTATTATTATTATTTTATTGAATGATATTTAATTTCTATTTAAACAAAAAAACTTTTTAAGAACAATTCATAATTCTTTATTATAACAATTTTATTTCAACAGTTAAACAATAAACACAAAACAAAAATTTACAACTTAACAAATGTTGACACAATAGGTTTAACTCAATTCTTTTAATTTTAGTTACAAATTTTTATACCCTAGGCTGTTTCTGAGATCTCTTAATATCTCGGGGTTTATACGCATGGGCTATATTTTTAACTCTTTTGTTAATTAAATATATTTTGAAAAACAAGATTAAATTTAGAAATAGTTTTAATAAATAACTTACTGATGGAAAAACTTACAAATTTGGAATAAGCAAAAAGGCAAAACTATTTGAACTGGATTATGCTCTTATTACTAACTATTAATTAATCACAAGATATTCTAATAATGTACAAGTTTAAACTTCCCTATTATCTTAAGAGTCCACTAAAGTTTATTTCTACAGCGCTATATACTCAACTTAATAAATATCGGCGAATGGCTGCTTGCTCACACCTAGAATTCCGTTCTCTTTAAATTTTATATTTTACACACTTAAATTCGTTTTAGTTCCTTCAAATTATTTTAACACTGTATTATTCTTTAAATTCACTTATCCTTATTTAAAATTGCCAAGTTTCTTCACAAATCTGTATAATTTTGACGAATTCCTTCAAATGGAATTTTGACTGCTGCGGGCAGGTCGGCTTCCTCGGCGTCACCCCGCCAGACTAAAAATAACACGTCCTGTTTCTTTTAAAAATTGTTTAAAATATGGCTGCCTTTCCTTCTTCAAAAAAAAATCATCTGGCTATAATTTAGTTCGATTTCCTCCCACTAGAGTCGACTGCAACTGACCCACTTCTTGTTTTACAGCTGTTGTAAACAACGAGACTGTTTACAATGGCGTTTTAATTTGGTTAAACTTATTGTTTCAACTTTCCGATCCTTAACAAACCTTCCAGTGTTTATTTAATTATTATTATTTGTGTGTGAAGTGTCTTTACGTTTTACTTTTGTAATAATTCCGAAATGTGTGTGTTTTGAGCTGAATTCATACAAACATAACCTTTCTAATCTCATTGTTTACAATCGTGTTTCACTTTCTCTTTCAAGTAATTACTTATGCCCTATGTTCCTACAGTTTACAAATTTGTTTACATATAATTATTATTAGATTATCTTGTTTTAATTCATATTTCTTAGGTTATTTGATATAACAAATTTCCTAATGCAACAGTTCAAATATCTTGTTTACATTTTGCAACCTTTTCCTAGGCTTTTACCTAAATTTAGTTTCAATTTAATCTAACCAATCTTTTAATGAATTTCTTTCTAAATTTTGTGTGAGTTATTTCTAATCTATTTTCCAATTCTTAAATAATATTATGTAGCCCATTCTATAAATGTTACAATGTCCCCTAATTTAATTAAAATAAAAAAATATTCCTACTATCTACATTACACATTCTTTACATTTTACAAGCTTGATTAAATATACATATTTTTTTTTTAAATTAAATTTAAATTAACATTTATTTCCTAATTGTACATTTTATTTAATAACTAATTGAACACATTTTTTATTGAGTAAGTACCTCAACACTTTGGCTAACTTATCGTCCATTGTCTTTACTACTTTTATAACTGTCCATTTAAAAGTCATTTATACATTCATCTGTCCACTTTCGTCCATTTATACTTAATTCCTACGACACAATTTTATCTTAATCCTTTAACAATCAAATACTGAGCTGAAAACTTCAAGCTACTTGTCTTACATGGTTTATACTAGTTTAAAACTCGCATAATACTATTTCCTTAATTATATATGTTGTTATTTATTATTCTATTTACTATCCCTTTTTTCGCGTCCTCCCAACTATTCATCATAAATTTTTTCAATTAAAAATAATTTTTCTTAACCTTGCCTCAACCTCACTTCAGTTATAAATCTATCACCTCTATCTGAACACAACTATATTAAATTTAACCCCACTTTCATATTATTCTTATTTTTTATTTTTTTTTAAAACTATTATATTTATATACTTAGTTACATATATATGACGGTAATTCACCTTACCTTCACTTATTCACGTAGACATTTATTTTATTTTAACATATTATCGACGACATCAACACCTTAACACCCTTATTCACGTAGACATTTATTTTATTTCAACATATTATCGACGACATCAACACATTAACACCCTTATTCACGTAGACATTTATTTTATATTACTTTATTATTTTATACTTATATTTATCGACGTTATTTATATATTTTATTTTATTAAAAATTCCCCTTTTTCCAAATTATATTTCCCCTTTTTTTATATTGTTATGCTCATCCAGAATATACATATTTTTATCTTTGCAGTGCGTTCCACTTGTACTCATTCCGATTTTATCTCTGCTATCTATTTTTAATTAGGTTATTTAATATATTTTAATTTATTACTCTTAGTCACTCCTCTGTTATGTTTTGTCAAATCCTTATATTTTTATTTTTGTCTATTTTGAGTTTATCTCCCTCTCCAATCTTACATCCAGTTCAATTATTTTCTTATATCATTTCAGTTTATTTTGTATGAAGTTTAACATCTAATATTTTTAAAGGTTGCAATCTTATATCCTCTATTTGATCATATCTATAGCTCCTTCGATTATACTGTCCCTATATCAACAAATATAAATTTTGTTTTAATATTTATTTATCATAGATTCCATTATTTATCAACGCAGATTCTCCCTTACAATACTACGAAGTTTAAATACTCAATTACCATATTTTATTTATTACAACGATGCTTCAATATTTATTAACATAGATTCATATTTATCTTTATTCATTATTCGACGAAGTTTCTAATAAATTATCGTAGATATAGTTACCATCCCTTAAAACTTATCTCCTGCTAACGTTTTCTTATACACATAGTCACCTAGAGTTTATTCATATTGCTTCCTTTACCTACAGGGTGCGGCAGCATAACTTCCTTTTTTGAAAACTCAATAAGAACTATTATATGCATCTGACAATATTTATTTATTTTTTATAATGTAGGTATATGTCTAAAGTTTTTATTTACATTGTTTTGAAGATCAAATCTGTTAGGTGACGTCCCTCATTCTCCATACATTGCGTAAACCGATTTCTGGCGTTTGGGTGAATGCAAAGGCCTTTGATGCAATTCTCGAGGGTTGTTGTCAGCCCAGTAGCGCATGTTTTGTTTGTTAACCGACCCACACAAATGAAAATGGGCTTCATCGCTAAAAAAAACAATAGCACCCTCGGGAACGACATCAAGAAGAAGCTCACACGCGTTCATCCGAGAATTGAAGTCACGTTCTGAAAGTTCCTGCACTATCGCCATCTTATAGGGATGAAAATGAAGATCATCACGAAGAATTCTCCTCACAGAACGATCGTATAGTCCAAGGGCAGATGCGTGTTTGCGCGCAGAACGCCGTGGTGATTGCAACATTGACGCTCTCACTGCTTCAATGTTCTCAGGTGATCTAACGGGCCGAGGGACTCCAGTTCTTCGTATTGTCGCACTTGCAGTTTGTCTGAATGTAGTGACCCATGTAACAATTGATTTGCGGTCTGGGACGGGAGCCAACGGGCCTAAATTAAAGCGATTCCGAAATACGAGCTGTGTTGCAATAACCGAACATCCGCTTGAAAAGTAGGCCTCAACGGCAAAGGCACGCTCCTCACTATTTCAACGCATGATGGCGACTGAAACATGTAGAGACAAAACTTTACTGTACCCCCTCTTGAACGAGACCACTAGCGCTCCGCTATGACATCAACTAACTGAATGGCGAGCATTTAAAAAAAGGAAGTTATGCTGTCGCACCCTGTATATTTAATATCTCCCTTCCTACTTTATTGAGTTTTTTTATTTTCCAATATCCAGTTCTCCTGGATACATGTCATATTACTGCCTGTGTCTATTAATGCCTGTAGTTGTTTCCTTTATTTAATTTCTATTCCTGGGTTTCTTATTGTCTTAGTTTTCCGACTGACTGTGGGCAACATGCTCTTTTCATGTCCCCACGCCTGTCCTTGCCTTAACATCGTTTACATCTCCATTGTATCTCTCATCTGCTTCATAAGTTCTATTTTCTCTGTTATTCTCATATTTAAATTCCATCTCCCATTTTCCAAACTCGAGTTGTGCCTCCACATTCATTAACATATCCGTACCTCTGATAAATTTTCTCAATAAGCCTGTTACCACTAAGCATTGAAACGGATATTTAACTCCTCCCATTTCTCCTATTACCATTATCATTTTATTAATCTTTTCAGTCTTCTTATTTGTTGCGGTTTGAATTGTTAAATTTTTTATTTGCCATATTTCTAATTTTCCTATTTTATTTCTATCTCCTAACCTTCCCTGCTCTCCTAATATTTTCTCCCTTACATCTTCGACTTTCCTAAAACTCTCATCTGTTATCTCTCTTTCTCCTATCACCTTTAATTTTAACTCTCCTAACTCTTCTGTGTTCTTCTCCACCTTCCCTATCTCCCTATTTAAAACTCTTAACTCTTCCCTGTTTTACTTTGTTATACGAGGGCCGTTTTTTTTTCAACCTCCGATCGCACGCCATGATGGCTAGAAAGGTCACAGACCAGCCCTGTGCGCAGCAGTCGATCGCGCATTTTCCCCACTACAACTTTTGTCACTCCCGAGTTCAAGTAGCCAGTTTGCGCTTAGCTGCAGTCGGGTAAACATGGCCGCGTCTATTGATTCTCCCGCCAAATGTGAGTTGAGAAGTGTTATTCATTTCTTGCAAGCAGAAGGGAATAGTGCAGCAGAAATCCATCGGAGAATGTGCCGTGTTTACGGAGAAAACATTATGAGTGAAGGTGTTGTGCGGGAATGGTGTCGTAAGTTTAAAACTGGCCGAACCGACGTGCATGATGAAGGAGGTCAAGGACGCAAGTCTGTCGCTACAGACGATCTTGTTGAACGAGTTGACAAAGTGGTTAAAGAAAACCGTAGATTCACAATAAGTGCTTTGTCTTTGGAATTTCCAGAAGTGTCGAGATCTTCTCTGTACTCTATTGTTTCTGAACATTTAGGCTACAAAAAGATTTGTGCTCGCTGGGTGCCAAAGATGTTGAGTGACACCCACAAAACTCGCCGAATGGCTTCAGCTTTGACATTCCTTGAACGTTATCGCAATGAAGGAGTAGATTTTTTAAAATCAATTGTAACCGGAGATGAGACCTGGATTCTTCATGACACACCCGAAACAAAGCAACAATCTCAACAATGGATGCACACAAATTCACCGAATAAACCCAAAAAACTCAAGCAAACTTTCAGCAACCGAAAAGTTATGGCTACGGTCTTTTGGGACCAAAAAGGTCCGTTGCTTGTGGAGTTCATGCAGCCTGGGACCACAATTAATGCAGCTGTTTATTGCCAAACTTTACGATGTTTGCGGCGAGCCATTCAGAACAAAAGAAGAGGCATGCTGACATCAGGAATTGTTCTGCTGCATGACAACGCCCGCCCTCACACTGCAGGTGTAACCCAACAACTTCTTGAACAATTCAAGTGGGAAATTTTCGACCACCCACCTTACAGTCCCGACCTAGCACCGAGCGACTTCCATCTTTTTCCTGAACTGAAGAAATGGCTTGGAGGTCAGCACTTTCCGACTACTGAGGAACTTCAAGACACGGTCAAGACTCATTTAAATTCACTGGCGGCAACATTTTATGAAGAGGGTATTGGAAAGCTTGTCCACAGGTATGACAAATGCCTCAATCTTCAGGGTGATTATGTTGAGAAATAAGCATAAGTGTACATACATTTTGGTAATAAAATAATTTTGTTCTATTCACTTGTCTTTTATTTATGGCCCACCGGAGGTTGAAAAAAAAACGGCCCTCGTATTTTCTACTTTCTCTATCTCTTTTTTATTAATTTCTATCACATCAGCTATTATTTCATTTGTTTCCTCAAAATTTTCCTTAATCTCCTCCTCTAATTCTCTATCTTTCTCCTCTATGTCTCTTCTCACATCCTCTATTACAGTATTATTCTCTGTCCTCCACTGTCGCCTCATATCCTCTATCACTTTCCTATTTTCCTCCCGTATTTCATCTTTTATTACTTTTAGATCCTCCTTCATCTCTCTTATTTCGTCTCTATTTTCCTCTAATTTTTTGTTTAAATCCCTTATTTCCTCCTTTATCTCTCCTTTTACTTCGTTTATATTCTCATTTAATTTTTTTTTTATTTCTCTCATATCCTCCCTCATATCCTTCATTTCCTCTTTTATTTCGTCTATCTTATCTAATTTTTTCATGTTTACACTCATTTCCATGAGAGTTCTCATCATCTCCCTTAAATCTTCATTCTCATTATTTTCCCGTTTTTTTTTGTTGGATTTGCATAGGTGGTAGTCCCCTAGCTTCTTCTACCTTAATGTCTCCTATTGGCATATCTGTGCCTTCCAATTCTATTTCTTGCATTTCCAAACTTGTCCCTTTTTCCTGTTCCCCTACAACTACCAGCTCGCCTATAATATTTTCCTCCCTGTTTTCGATCCCCTCCTGAAAACTAACAAATCTCCCCTGAGCAGCCCCTTCTGTTTCTATCACCCTTTTCCGCCTACCCTTTTCTAATTGTTCCCCTTTTTCTGTTTTTTTAGCTTTTTCTCCCCGCAAATTGTACGATTCCCTTTCATCAGACATATTTTTTCTTTTTTTTAGCTATTAGTAAACTTATTTTACAAAATTAAACAATTTATATATATACTATAAACTACTAAACCTAGCCTTGACTCTATTCAACTCAGTGTTTAATTTTACAAAATCTTTTCTAAATCTATTTCCAGTTCAAATGTTTTTCATATAAAAAGTTCTAAATTAATTTTGTTTCAAAATCTCTCTAAATAAATTTTATCTCTTATTATATCGAGCCTCACGTTGTTGCGCCAATTATAACATAATTTCCGAGACGCAACTGGGTTTATTATTATTATTTTATTGAATGATATTTAATTTCTATTTAAACAAAAAAACTTTTTAAGAACAATTCATAATTCTTTATTATAACAATTTTATTTCAACAGCTAAACAATAAACACAAAACTAAAATTTACAACTTAACAAATGTTGACAAAATAGGTTTAACTCAATTCTTTTAATTTTAGTTACAAATTTTTATACCCTAGGCTATTTCTGAGATCTCTTAATATCTCGGGGTTTATACGCATGGGCTATATTTTTAACTATTTTGTTAATTAAATATATTTGGAAAAACAAGATTAAATTTAGAAACAGTTTTAATAAATAACTTACTGATTGAAAAACTTACAAATTTGGAATAAGCAAAAAGGCAAAACTATTTGAACTGGATTATGCTCTTATTACTAACTATTAATTAATCACAAGATATTCTAATAATGTACAAGTTTAAACTTCCCTATTATCTTAAGAGTCCACTAAAGTTTATTTCTATAGCGCTATATACTCAACTTAATAAATATCGGCGAATGGCTGCTTGCTCACACCTAGAATTCCGTTCTCTTTAAATTTTATATTTTACACACTTAAATTCGTTTTAGTTCCTTCAAATTATTTTAACACTGTATTATTCTTTAAATTCACTTATCCTTATTTAAAATTGCCAAGTTTCTTCACAAATCTGTATAATTTTGACGAATTCCTTCAAATGGAATTTTGATTGCTGCGGGCAGGTCGGCTTCCTCGGCGTCACCACGCCAGACTAAAAATAACGCGTCCTGTTTCTTTTAAAATTGTTTAAAATATGGCTGCCTCTCCTTCTTCAAAAAAAAAATCATCTGGCTATAATTTAGTTCGATTTCCTCCCACTAGAGTCGACTGCAACTGACCCACTTCTTGTTTTACAGCTGTTGCAAACAACGAGACTGTTTACAATGGCGTTTTAATTTGGTTAAACTTATTGTTTCAACTTTCCGATCCTTAACAAACCTTCCAGTGTTTATTTAATTATTATTATTTGTGTGTGAAGTGTCTTTACGTTTTACTTTTGTAATAATTCCGAAATGTGTGTGTTTTGAGCTGAATTCATACAAACATAACCTTTCTAATCTCATTGTTTACAATCGTGTTTCACTTTCTCCTTCAAGTAATTACTTATGCCCTATGTTCCTACAGTTTACAAATTTGTTTACATATAATTATTATTAGATTATCTTGTTTTAATTCATATTTCTTAGGTTATTTGATATAACAAATTTCCTAATGCAACAGTTCAAATATCTTGTTTACATTTTGCAACCTTTTCCTAGGCTTTTACCTAAATTTAGTTTCAATTTAATCTAACCAATCTTTTAATGAATTTCTTTCTAAATTTTGTGTGAGTTATTTCTAATCTATTTTCCAATTCTTAAATAATATTATATAGCCCATTCTATAAATGTTACAATGTCCCCTAATTTAATTAAAATAAAAAAATATTCCTACTATCTACATTACACATTCTTTACATTTTACAAGCTTGATTAAATATACATATTTTTTTTTTTAAATTAAATTTAAATTAACATTTATTTCCTAATTGTACATTTTATTTAATAACTAATTGAACACATTTTTTATTGAGTAAGTACCTCAACACTTTGGCTAACTTATCGTCCATTGTCTTTACTACTTTTATAACTGTCCATTTAAAAGTCATTTATACATTCATCTGTCCACTTTCGTCCATTTATACTTAATTCCTACGACACAATTTTATCTTAATTCTTTAACAATCAAATACTGAGCTGAAAACTTCAAGCTACTTGTCTTACATGGTTTATACTAGTTTAAAACTCGCATAATACTATTTCCTTAATTATATATGTTGTTATTTATTATTCTATTTACTATCCCTTTTTTCGCGTCCTCCCAACTATTCATCATAAATTTTTTCAATTAAAAATACTTGACTTATTTCTACCCCATGAATGCATTCAGTATCAGATTCTGATTCTTTACTTTTGTTATTACCTGTATTAATAAGAAGTATGTCCATATAAATATTTCTTGTCTACTTCAGAATAATCATTTTCATAAATAAATGTTCCTAGCACTTATTGCAGATATCAAGTGTCAGTTCTTTGAAACCGCTCTCACTCCTCTGTTTTACAATATTGCCATTTTTTATATTTCATACTGCAATATAATTTTCTAATTTTGCCGATAAATCAAACAAGTTTCCAATTCTTCTATCCCTTGTAACTATTTCCATAATAGGCAAAAACCTAAAAGTGTATTAATGACATACTTTTCCTCTAATTTATAAAAATTATGTTTCCCTGTAATTCATTATAATTTTATTAACTAATTTCTCAACAACATAGTAGTCTTCAAAAGAGAATATGACAATTTTCTTAAATAACCTAATGGAATTACAAAAATATAGGTAAAAAACCCCCCAAAACCACAAAAATTAATCAAAAAAATAACTAAAATAAGTTACCTAAGATTAAATCCTTATGTACATTTTGATGACAAAGTCATCATCTTCAGAGGTTCCTATTACAAAAGTACAATCTAGAATACAAAAAAATTATCAAACTAGACTGACACCGACAGCTGTCTGCTGAAGCTTATATAGGCGTGAGCTAAGCTCCGCCCACTCCACTTCCCACAACGGCCGGCCATCTTAGCTGCATAAGCCACATCAAACTAAACTATGATAAAATAATGTAAAATACGCTTAGTTAAAAATCAAAACATCATACATTTATATGTAAAAATTAAATAATATTTACAATAATGAATACGGAGGGGAGTTAGGGATAGGCCCTTTATCTGTATTCATTAATTTATTACTCGATTTATGTATAAAAATACTTTTGTAGCTGTTGAATAATTTTTTAGAGCTGATACATTTAATTAATTTAACATTTTTATCTAATATGGTTATTACAAAGTACATGTTCTGCTACACTTGATTTTTCAGGCCTATCATATTTAATATGAGCAAAATGTTCTTTACATCTTGTTACAATTTTCCTTTTGGTTTGGCCTATATACATATCGTCACATGTATTACATTTTATCCCATATATTCCTGACTTTTCCAACATTGGAATCTTATCTTTAGGGTTACCTAACAAATGTTTAAATTTATTTTGACTCTTATAATCTAATTTAACATTGACCTTATTAAAAATAGAATCTAACCCTTTTGTTAACCTATTATCGAAAAATAAGCTAACATAATTGTATTTTTCAACATCTTTTTGAAGAGTCGTAGATTTTCTTAAAATATATTTCGATTGTTGTTTCCTAACAATATTGTCTACAGCGTTAACATCAAAACCATTATATCTAGCAACATCTTTAATATAATTTATTTCTTTATGGTATTGTCTTGAACTAAGTGGTACATTAATTGCTCTGTTAACTGTGCTATTAAATACCGCTATTTTATGTCTAAAACAATGGTTAAAACTATTCAAAATATATCTATTATTAATAGTAGGTTTCCTATAAACATCAAATTCAATTGTTCCGTTATTTTTAATACTTAAAATATCAAAAAATGGTAAACAATTATTATCTTCTAACTCATAAGTAAATTTGATAGAACTATGCATACTATTAATTTGGCTAACAAAAACATCAACATTACACTTATAAAGACTTTTTATGAGCAGATTTGAACAGAATTTAAAGGAAAAAATTACATATTTTCAGAGAATTTGGTTAAGATATGTTGACGACATATTTGCTTTTTTTGATTGTAGTAAGTGTAACATTGATGTTTTTGTTAGCCAAATTAATAGTATGCATAGTTCTATCAAATTTACTTATGAGTTAGAAGATAATAATTATTTACAATTTTTTGATATTTTATATATTAAAAATAACGGAACAATTGAATTTGATGTTTATAGGAAACTTACTAATAATAATAGATATATTTTGAATAGTTCTAACCATTGTATTAGACATAAAATAGAGGTATTTAATAGCATGGTTAACAGAGCAATTAATGTACCACTTAGTTCAAGACGACACCATAAAGAAATAAATTATATTAAAGATGTTGCTAGAAATAATGGTTTTGATGTTAACATTGTAGACAACATTGTTAGGAAACAACGATCGAAATATATTTTAAGAAAATCTACGACTCTTCACAAAGATGTTGAAAAATACAATTATAATAGCTTACTTTTCGATAATAGGTTAACAAAAGGGTTAGATTCTATTTTTAATATGGTCAATGTTAAATTAGCTTATAAGAGTCAAAATAAATTTAAACATTTGTTAGGTAACCCTAAAGATAAGATTCCAATGTTGGAAAAGTCAGGAATATATGGGATAAAATGTAATACATGTGACGATATGTATATAGGCCAAACCAAAAGGAAAATTGTAACAAGATGTAAAGAACATTTTGCTCATATTAAATATGATAGGCCTGAAAAATTAAGTGTAGCAGAACATGTACTTTGTAATAACCATGTATTAGATAAAAATGTTAAATTAATTAAATGTATCAGCTCTAAAAAATTACTCAACAGCTACGAAAGTATTTTTATAAATAAATCGAGTAATAAATTAATGAATACAGATAAAGGGCCTATCCCTAACTCCCCTCTGTATTCATTATTGTAAATATTATTTAATTTTACATATAATTGTATGATGTTTTGATTTTTTACTAAGCTTATTTTACATTATTTTATCATAGTTTAGTTTGACGTGACTTATGCAGCTAAGATGGCCGGCCGTTGTGGGAAGTGGAGTGGGCGGAGCTTAGCTCACGCCTATATAAGCTTCAGCAAACACCGGTCGGTGTCAGTCTAGTTTGTTAATTTGTTTGTATCTAGATTGTACTTTTGTAATAGGAACCTCTGAAGATGATGACTTCCTCATCGAAATGTATATAAGGATTTAATCTTAGGTAACTTATTTTAGTTATTTTTTTATTTATTTTTGTGGTTTTGGGGTTTTTCACCTATATTTTTGTAATATATTGTACCACTGTGCTCTTGATATTGTATATAACCTAATGGAACTATTGGTTTTTTTATGCTATACCTTATAGCGAAATACTAAAGAATTTTTGTCTGTGAAGAAAATATTAAATTAAATAGCTTTAACTAAAACCTACGCTCCTACAAATAAAATTTTTAATGGATTTATTTTTTAAAATCTTCAGTATTATTTGTTATTGCAGTTTTTTTCTATTCATGACTAGCCTATTAACTATTTGGAATAGTTGGATTAGTACAAAGTTTAAAGTCACAATAGTAAATAATTCTGCTAATCTTTGGTTTTGATATATTGTAACATTTCGAAGTAGTATATATATAAAAGGCACTTAAAAAATAAGATAAATATATATAAATAAATTCAGTATGTAAAAAAATTACTAAAATATACCAGTAACGAAATGTAAACATAACCTAATTTCACTTGTGTAGAAAATGCACATGGCCACATTTTAGATCTAATCACAAGATTTTATATAAAAAGAAAAAAAAACACACAAATCACTATTTATAAGAAAATGTATTAGAAGTAATTGATAGATAACAATTTGAATAGAACAATAGAGCGATATAAATACACTTAAAACTTTCAAACGGCAAGCTAGTGAAATGTTCTGAAGTAAACAAGATGGGAGAACGAATTTGTGGAGTTGCGTGCGCATTGACCGGCAAAAGATATTCGTTTTAAATATTCCTCGTGGAGATATAATCTAAAACAGTTTGGGAAATAAGATTTAAATGCAATTGTTTTGCAAAGAAATTTAAGTGCAGTTGTTAAGAAGAAGAAGTGTATCAGAGGCGGTGAACATGACATCCGTAAAGCTGTTACAAGGAATAAACGAGAAAATAGCGGAAATTGACGACTTGGCCATTTTATTGCTAAAAAGGGAGCGTCAGTTAGTTGGGACAGAGCATTTGAACGAGGCAGACGTGTTTCAGAATTGGCTGTAGAAATTTTATTTTTTTAACTGGTGCGGAAAGTGCAGTATCGTATTCAAATCATAATTACAGAATAACATTAAGCCAAATCATTGAACTGATCGATTAAGAAGACATTATTCAGGAAATTATTTAATTAGAAACCAAATAACTTGTAAAAAAATTTTAGCTTGTAAGAATTGTAACTTAGATATTTTTTTGAAAGTGCCAACTCAAATTTTATTATTCAAAATTTAGAAAACCCACCTATTAACCCGAGATAAGGAGAGCTCAAGCTCAAATTAAAGTAATTAAATCAAATTCAATTAATATTAAAATTTATAACTAAACTTCTTGCTGCCATAAACAAATTTTAGACTTAGGCTAATAAAGCTTAATTTTTGTAATTCTTTGTGGATGAAATAAGACTTTGTAATTAGTAAGTGACTTTATAAAAGAAAATAAGGAATGTCATATTAAGATATTAAAATTTTTGTAACAAAAGCAGCATTGAATCGTTATTTCTTTTAACTTATAAATTTTTATTAAGACTTATAAAAGTGAATTTACCAAATATTACAATATATATATATATATATATATATATATATATAAATATATATATATATATATATATATATATATATAAATATATATATATATATAAATATATATATATATATATATATATATATATATATATATATATATATATATATATATATATATATATATATATATATATATATATATTGTAACATTTTGAAAATAGCAAATGAGAAATTGGCTAGATTAAAATTGACACTAATTTTAGGTAAAAGCCTAGAAAAGGTTGTAACATATAAACAAGATATTTGAACTGTAAAATGCATTAGGAAATTTGTTGTATCAAATAAAATTAAAACAAGATAATCTAATAATAATTATATTTAAACAAAATTGTAAACTTTAGTAACATAGGGCATAAGTAATTACTTGAGAGATAGAAGGTGAAAAACGGTTGTAAACAATGAAATGAAAGGTTATGTTTGTAAAAATTCAGCTCAAAACACAAACATTTCGGAATTATTACAAAAGTAAAACGGAAAGACACTTCACACACAAATAATAGTAATTAAATAAACACTGGAAGGTTTGTTAAGGATTGGAAAGTTGAAACAGTATGTTAACCAAATTAAAATGGGTGAAAACAGTTCGTTGACATTAACAGATGTAAAGCCAAAGAAGTAGGTCAGTGTACAGTCGACTCTAGTGGGAAAAATCGAACTAAATTACATGCAACATGAGAATTGGAAAAGGAATCGCGGCCATGTTTTAAACATTTTAAAAGGAGAAAGGACGCGTTAGTTAGTATAGCGTGGGTTGCCGAAAGAAGCTGAGCCTTGGTTAGAAGTCAAAATTCCATTTGAAGAATTTCGTCAAAATTATACAAAATTGTGAAGAAACTTGGCCAAATTAAAACAAGGATAAGTGAATTTAAAGCTATAATACAGTATTAATATAATTTGAAGTAACTAAAAGGAATTTAATTGTGTGAAATATAAAATTTAAAGAGAAATGAATCCTGTATGAAGATCCAGCCAAACTCCGATAAATTGATAAGTTAAGTACATAGCGCTATACAAATAAACTTTAGCGAACTTTTAAAATCATAAGGAAATTTAAAATTGTACATTATTAGAATATCTTGAGATTAGATAATAGTTAGTAGTAAGAAACCTGATCCAGTTCAAACAGTATAGGGACCTTTTTGCTTATTCCAAATTTAAGTTTTTTTTCATCAGGAAGTTATTTATTAAAACTATGTTCTAAATTTAATCTTGTTTATCAAAATTTATTTAATTAACCAAAGAATTAAAAGATATAGCCCATGCATATAAACCCCGAGATATTAAGAGATCTTAGAAAATAGCCTTGGGTATAAAACCTTGTAACTAGAATTAAAAGAATTGAGTTTAGCCTATTGTGTTAAAACTTGTTAAGTTTATTTTTTTGTTCTGTTTATTGTGTGAATTAAAAAATTGTTGTAATAAAGACTTTAAATTATTAATGAGTTATATTTTTGTGTTACAAAAAAATATTTATGTTATAAAATAAGAAAAATATTACAATATATATATATATATATATATATATATATATATATAAATATATATATTTGTACATATATTTGATTTGTAATAAATGTATTAATTAATTTTTTTATTTTAGAAGGCAAATCAACAGAATGTTTTTTGGAATGATAATAATGTAACCTTTTCTGACCTAAAACTAGATGCAAATATTGTGACAGCACTTGAAAAGTTTGGATTTACAAAACCTACTAATATTCAGGTAAACACTTAACATTATAATTTATTCGTTATCTACAATTTATTAGTTCTCCATGATTTACATTTGTTATTATCATGTTTATTTATATAAAATATGCACTTTCATTTATATACAGTTAAATGCAATCCTGTGGATATCTGTATAGATATTCCCATCTCTGAGTGTTACATCAACATCCAAGAAGGTGATAACTGTTGCAGATTTCTCTCAACAGAATTAGGAATTGGAGTGTAGAGAATAGTGATAAGCCCTTCAAAAAACTTTCTAGTGTTGAGATTACCTGTGGCCAAATTAGGAAGATGTCTATTAAACTGAGTAGTAAATAAGGAAAGTTGTTAAGAACAAATAGAAAGCTTTATTACAAATAGAACAAATGTTATATTAAACAATGTTCAGTGTTGAAGAAATAGAAAGGAGCTTCTTAAATGTAACAATAGTTCTTACAATTTTGGCACCAGTTTATTTCCATTACACCTTTTTGTTATTACTTTTAAGTAAACTGACTGTTTCACTGAAAGTTATATTAAACTAATAATAGAAATAATTGTTTAAAAGACCTTTAACTAACAAAAATATTTTTTGATCTGGTTTTTAGCAGGTTATTTTCAAGATGTATCTTGTTTAGTAACACTATTTTTAAAGTTTTTAGAAATATAGAATTTGTTTAAACAAATATATTATGTTTTTATACCAAATTCATTTAAACTTGCACCTAAAGTTAAGGAGAGATCTGGTCTCAGAAAATTATATTATTGCATTAGCAAAAGAATTTTTTCTTATCAGAATAAACCCTAATCATGTTTTCACAATTTATCATATTCTGGATACGTTTTATAATATAAATTTATCTTGTTGGTTTGGTTAATAGGTGGAAGGCATTCCTAAAGTTTTGAAAAGTCTAAATACAGTGTTGGCAGGGGAAACAGGGTGTGGTAAAACTCTAGCGTATTTGTTACCTATTATACAACAAATATTGTTATGGAAGCTGGTATCTAAAGAAAGAAAGTTTAACACTCCACTTGCACTCATACTAACTCCAAGCAGAGAGCTGACAGAACAGATTGGTGTAAGTAATATAATGACTATAGCTGTCTGGTTGGTTAAATTAGTTTAAGTAATAACTAAATCATTAATTTTATACTAATAAAAAAATATAATTAACATTTTAATGTTTGTAAATTTTGTTACATATAATTATTATAAATGTGAAAATAAGTGAATCTTTAAATATGGCACACTTAGGAGTAATTTTTGGACTGCTGAAGTTGTACTTGTACTTGGAAATTATTAACATTTGTTGATTCCATCTTCGCGTGAGCTACTAGTAATCACATACACTTTTAAATGTGTAATATAGTAGCCTATAGTAGCACTTACTTTGCTTGTTGAGGACGGCCGTTTCGGGAGATGTGTCCCTTTGTCAACTCAGACCGTAACTGATCTCAAGGTTTACGTAGGTTAGAGTGGGGTGGGATATTTTGGTGATGTGCGTGTATTTTGTGTGTATTAGGAGTTATGATGTCAAAAAGTGCGTGTGAGTTGTAATGTAATTGTGTATTGAGTATGTGTGTAGGGTGTAGTTTGAAGTGCCTATATATTTCGTATTGTTCGGTTGTGTAGCGTTGGTTATTTCTGTGTTGTTTATGAAGAATTTGTAAGTTAGATGCTATGTCTATGTAGTCATGTTTTGTGGAGTTGAGATGATCGGCGAAGTTTGGTTGGTAGTTATTGTTTTTTAGTGCTTTTATATGTTCTGGGTAACGTGTGTAGAATGACCTCCCTGTCTGGCCTATGTAAAAACTGGGGCATGAACTGCAAGTTAGTTTGTAAACTCCAGTGGTGTTGTAAATGTCATTGTGATTTTGTTGTTGCGTTTAAATTGTTTGTTGAGAGTATTGTGTGTGGAGTAAGCTATTTTGTAGTTGTATTTACGTAATGTGTTGGTTAGATTGTGGGTTTTGGATGATCTGTATGGTATTGATAAGTATTTTAGGGGATTGTTATCTTGTGTGTTTGTATTTGGGTTATTATGTTTATTTTTTAGGCGGTTGTATAATTCGTCAATCATTGTTGGGTTGTATCCGTTTGTTTGTGCTATATATTTTATGGTGTTTAACTCCTGGTAGTGTTCATCTTTGTCTAGTTGTGTTTTAAGGAGGTGATATATCATGGTGTTGTAAGCAGCTAGTTTATGTTGGTGTGGGTGGTTTGAGGAACTGTGTATGGTCGTATTAGTGTTGGTGGGCTTTCGGTTTATGTTGAATTTATGTGTTTGTTTATCTGTACGTTTAATTGTAAGGTCTAGGAAGTTGAGAGAGTTTTGTTGTTCTGTTTCGATGGTGTATGTTAGTTTAGGGTGTATGGAATTTAGGTGTTTTAGAAATATGTGTGCTCTGCGTGTGTTGCCTTTATATAATGTTATGATGTCGTCTATGTATCTGTACCAGTAAATTATGTTATCTGAGTATTTGTTGTTGTGTAAAATGTGGTTTTGTTCAATATGGTGTATGAATATTTCTGCTAAGATGCTAGCTATGGGGGAGCCCATAGGTAGTCCATCTTTCTGGTTGTAGAATGTGTTATTGTAGGTGAAGTAATTTTGAGATGTGATTAATCTTGTGAGGTGATTGATTTCGTCAATTTGTGTATGTGGTGTATTTGTGTCTATTAGCATGTTTTTGAGGATGTCGATGGTTTCTGGAATGGGGATGTTTGTATATAGATGTGATATATCAAAAGAGACTAAGGTGGAATTGTGTGGGATATAATATGTGCTGTAGTGGTTGGGACTGATATTGTCGCAATAACACATGAATTAACGGTGAAGGATTTTAAAACATTAACAGTGAAGATGTCGACAATCTTTTTAAAAGTGCGAAATAAGGTTTGATATAAGAAATTTGTTGGTGAAATGTATGGTTAGGAAAACAGCAGCAGCCGTTTCTGAAATTGGTCCCTTTTTAAAATAGGCATTTAAATACAATCGAGAGCTGGAAGAAGTACTATCATCATCTCATATAAAGAAGTGTGTAGCGAACTAGAAAAAATCGTATACAAAGTAAAATAACAAGTTTAAAAAAATAAAATTTAGAATGTTTAAAACATTATGTGTGTAAAATTAGACGTTTAAAACTTGTTGGATAGTGTTTAACAGTAAAGAATACATGTGTCTGTGTGTGTGAGCACACATATTTAATAGAACTTCTATGTTTTCATATTGAAGGAAAACGTAAGCAAACAATAAAAATATGTATGTAAATATGTAGTACGTAAATGTACCATACTGTATTACATGTGTACAGTAGGTCTATAGCTGGAATTAATGTAATCATTTTAGTTGTAGAACGTAACCCTCCCCTTCCTATATACAGTGTGTTTTAGTATTCGTGGTTTCACTATAAGCGTTAAGTTCGGGGAACGTAACCCCGTGAATAATGAAGGATAACTGTATTTTAGTATAAGTAGGGGCTATGCTATAATAGCATAATATTTATATAAATATTATACTATTGAATTTATACGTTTTTGCCATAGGATTGCGTTAGGCCTATACCAAATTAGTAAAGTTTTCTAATACTAAAATAGGAATGGTTTTATTTCAGTACAGTAGCAGCCTGCAGCACGGTCAGAGGATACTAGGTTGTTTCCATTTCTATTTACGCTTTTTTTTTTAATTTTGAAAGGGCAGTTGGGGTCCCCTTACGCCTGGGACCTCCCCCGCCTGGCAAGGGCTGCGATGGCCTTATCGGTGCCACTGCTTATCAATCTCTTAAGGATTATTGGCCCCACTTTCACGTGATTAATATCTCCGAATTTCTTGATATGAAATTAGATTTAAGAAAAGATCTATAAAAAATAGGCCCCACACTCACTATGTAATGAGCAGTTTGCCCTTGCAATCTACAGAAATTAAAATTTTTAAACATGTGAATTTCACAAAGTAAATTGTAAATAGAAAATGTTAAAATTGTTATATTAAAATTTAAGTGAAGCAAAGCACATAATTACGGAGTGAAAAAGCCAATATTTTTATAGTCAGTAATAAAAAATTGTAATTAACTAATAAATTTGACCAACTGGGAGTGTAGTACCGACAATTAAGTGCAAGAAAATAACTAAAAAATACTAGCTAGTGAACCAGACCACCTACAACCACCATTGATATTCCTAAATAACGAGTAATGTGAACAAAAAAATCAATAGTGCAATAAAAAACCACAAAACTCTATTAAGACAAAAATTAGAGCAAAATTAAATAAAATGAACATTTAGAAATTAAAAGAACGATAAGGGGTCTTCAGGCAAGATGATTCATGTAACAAAGAAACAGACTTCGACAAGAAAACAAACCGATAAAGTCGTATGACCAAGCGGCTGAAGGGGGAAGTTACGATGAGGCCAATATAAATGGCAATGGACGGCTTTGTGAAGGAGTCCGAAAAAATAAAATTTTAAGAAGTACCGAAGACAACTATGCCGGTTTTCAGCTAGGCAAAACAATCGATGGGCCAGATGGCGTCTACAGGAACTCTTTTATCGTAATTTTATAACTCCAGTTATAAATCGGAATTCGGAAATCGGTACTTCCATTTCATAAAATGTAACTCAATAGCTACGACTTACCAAGGTTTAGCTGTCTGAGAATTCCAAAGGATCCAGGGAGAAGAAAGAAGACATCCGCCTCAACAAGATTCAAGGACCAGGAACCAGGGGTGACAGGAAGTGACAACTCCTTTGGCAAATCATTTTTTAAAGTCAAATATATCAGTTAAAATTTTAATAAACTTTTCAGAAATTACTAAGTTAAATTTTATTAATAACGAAATAAACAATGGCTTCACTCTTAGTAAACTTGTTAAATAGTATTTAAAAAAGTAAAACATTTTTCTAATATGTTATATTAAATTGTGTAAAATAGTTAAAATTAAATGAGTTAAGTCAGTTTTCCAAAAGGGAAAAATTTTACATGTAAATTATTCAAATTTCATTTTAAAATCTTGCAGCTTAATCAGGAAGGAACCAACGAAAGTATAATTAATTAAATTTATTAGAGTGGTTTCGACCATAAACTTGGTCATTTTCAATAAGATCAAAAGAGAAAATAATTATTAAAAAAGTTTGAATAATTTAGAATATTAAATATTACAAATATTTTCATGTAATATTAGTAAATGATTTTGAAATAATTAAATAAATATTAATATCACAGAACGTTATACAGTATTAACAATTAAGCTAAATTAATTCCAGATTTCAAATTTATGGAAAGAATCAAAGTATAATATACTGTGAAATTCAAAATAAAATCTTAATTTACTTTTTAAGAAGTAATTATTAAATTCATCATATAAATTAAATATATGTAAAAAACTTTTATTCAATTAAATATGTAATGCTAAATATTGTCTGCATATTGATAAAAAGCAGGAGAATCAATAAGTGTAAAATTATGTTAAATTTTATTATTTTCGTTTACCAATAAAATTAATATATAAAATCCTCTTAATTTATTTCAAAATATCCTGTGTTAATAAATAAATAAAAACTTAAAAGTTTTTTCCAACAATTAAATTAAATATTGCAAAGCTAAATATCAAGAGTATTTAAATTCATAATACAATAAATTCAATAAAATAAAAGCCTAATGTTACAACAGGAGAGTTACTCCTGAAAGTAAATAATTTTAAATACTTGAGCTATATCAAAAGATAGTTGGTTTTTAAATCAAAGCCCAGGGACAAATACCACTAGATGCTGCTTAAATGTAACACAGGAGCCTATAAAAAGGTAAAATTAAGCAGGATCATATCTTACACGGCCCAACCTGGATCACCTGTTAATAATAGCACATGGTAAAATATAATGTATGTGATTGTTGTTAATGCTAATATGTATCTTTTCAGCTGACAAAATACTGACATATACGAGGTTTGTCCAAAAATTAAAGACCATTTTCATTTTAAAAAGCAGGAAACTTTTATTTTAACAAAAAAAGTACATGGAGTTGTAAGTAAATATAAAAACTATTTTTCAATGTAGTCCCCGTCAACATCTATGCACTTCTTTAGCCGGAGGATGAGCTTCTTAATGCCTTGGTTGTAGAAGTCTTCCGCCTGTGACCGCAACCATTTTTCCACCTCTTCCTGGACTTCTTCATCAGTCTCAAAGCGTTTTCCAGCCAAATGTTGCTTCAGGTAAAGGAAAAGATGGAAATCGCTCGGTGCCAGATCAGGGCTGTAAGCAGGATGGATAAGAACGTCCCATTTAAAAGAATCCAGGAGCACGGTGGTAATCGCCGCAGTGTGGGGCCAAGCATTGTCGTGCAACAGACAGACTCCCTTGCTCAATCTCCCTCGGTGCTTGTTTTGGATAGCTCTTCGAAGCTTTTTTAGGGTTTCACAATACCGAGCAGCGTTAATTGCGGTGCCATTAGGTAAACATTCGACAAGAAGAACTCCTTGACGATCCCAAAAGACGGTTGCCATGATTTGTTTTGCAGAGATTGTTTGGCAAAATTTTTTGATGCCAGGTGATGTGGAGTGACGCTATGTCATGGATTGCTGTTTGGACTCAGGTGTGTGGTGGTACGTCCACGTTTCATCGCCAGTCACAATTGAGTCCAAAAACTCCTCCCCCTCCCTGTTGAAACGATCCAAAAACTTTTGGGCACTTTCCACACGGTTTTCTTTGTGTACTTCGGTCAACATTTTTGGCACCCAACGAGCACACACTTTTCGGTAACCTAATTTTTCTGTAAAAATTGTTTGAATTGTTGATTTACTGACTTCAGGTATCATTTCGGCAAGATTTTGGATCGTCAGACGACGATTTTCTCGAAGTTTTTCTTCAATTTTCAACAACAATGCTTCGTCGACGGATGATTTCCTCCCCTACCTTCTTCGTCATGGACGTTGGTTCTGCCACTTGAAAACTCTGTACACCACTTCCTGACATTGCGTTCATTTATTACATTACATTGTGAATGGCCTTCACACGTCGATAAATATCGACAGGGCGCAATTTTTCCGCGTGAAGGAATCGGATGGTGGAGCGAACTTCACAACTGGCGGGATTCGGTACTGGGACATCCATCACTAACGACTGCCAAGGACACACTAATAAGGGTACAGATGCGCGCGATGCCTCATTTTAGAGGGGAGAAGCTACAAGGTAGTGCTGCCACCTAGTGAAAAATTTTTAACCGGTGTGGTGGTAAAATTCAAACGGTTTTTAATTTTTGGACAACTCTCGTATGACTAGATAACCTTCACACCATTAGTTAACAGTAGGGGATTTTTAAGAACAGCAAGCCAGGTCAGCGTGTCATTGCATGCATTAAAAGTGCATATTAAATGGTAGGCAGGTGGTTAAGCGTTGTGCAGGGTAGCACAATAAAAAAGGGGGGGTTGTTTCAACACACACACAAACGCACAGACACATACACATTGAAGGGACAGAAAGGCAGTGATAATAATGGTTCACAAATGCTTGTTTTGAGCTTAGGTTGTAATAAATCTTTGAAATAAAACGTTATAAAAAATAATAAATTAAAAAAAAGAATTCCTTTAACTTTAAAATGTACACTTTATTTCTTCTTCTTTTCTCGTTTACTTCTTTCCCTAATAAGCTGTTAAATTACTAATAGGAATTATTTATATCTTTACTTCCTTTCTATAAGTGTATCATAGACTCATATACACATACACTGACACTAAAATTTAGTGAAAAATATCTTTATTCTTTTTTCATAACAGTTTATCACTAATGTTAAAATATCAAATGTGTTTTTGTTATAATCAGTTAATAAATATTTGTGACAACTTAAATAAAAAAATCATACATAATTTTATTTTTCATTTCATTTAAGCTTTTTTTTGAAAAATAAAACTAGGGTTTTAAAGTTTTTTATATTCCAGAAGTACAGAATATTAAAACTAGGATGAGTGGGATGTTTCATTTTGAAATATGTTGAAATGAAATGAAAATTAAAAAACCAGGCTCAAAGATCCTTATAGACAGTAGATTTAATAGCAGAATCATAAAAATTGGTTAAGCAGTTTAGTTAAAATTTTTAGTAAAATTAAAATTGATCAAGTCAAATAGTAACTAGCAACTATAGGCAATTTAGTTATAGAATATCCTATACTGATTTAATACTAATAACAAAACAATGTATATGATTTAAAATTTTATTTTAAGCAAACAACAAGATGTAAAGGTTTAATGCTATTAACTAAATTTTAGGAAGTTGCAAGAAAACTAGGAGAAGAATTGTTGTACGACACTCATGTTGTTGTAGGTGGACATACAAAGAGACTAATAGTCAATCCTGCATTTCATCCGATGGATTTGTTAGTTGGAAGCGTTGGAGCAATCAGCAAACTTACGACGACAGGTAAATACACAGTTTTTGTTATTGATATTATAGTATTGAAGAGGCTTTGTACAAAAAACTAAATATCCATATGGTTATTAATAATTTTAAATACAGGGTAAACAGAAAGAACTCCCCTATTAAGGAAGGTTATAAAAATTAAATCAAGTAGAATATGGTCCTTCTTATCAATTAAAAGCCCACAAAATGTCATTTAAGATTATTAAATATTAAAATGTTTAAAGAAATACATCACTCAGATTGTGTCTTCATTGTTGATTTACTGTTTAAATTACTTTCTAAAGTCTTCATTGTTCTATGAGTATGTTTTGCAGGATTGCTGCAAATTTGTAAGTTATTATTTTTTTAAATCCTCAAAATTTAAGGATGAGTTAATACACTTCAGATGTACCAAGAGAAAAATATCACAGGGTGACAATATCACCACAGAAAGAAATGACATATCCAGAAAACCTTTCCTTCACCAATGATGACACACTATGAGGGCTGTAGTCCCATTTTGTTGGAACTACACATTCTCGTGTTCGTTATGTTTTGAGATACACAGCATTATGTTTTTTTATAACTGCTATACTACAAAAATAAATAAAGTATTTACTCTAGATTCCAGTCATTCATAATTGAGATGGGAATTGTCATACTCCAATTTAAGACAACCTTTCTACTTGAAATCAGATATTTCCGTTCACCTTTCTTCTGAGACAATTTATTTTTTAAATATTATTACATTTTGTTATTTGTGCAAAGTTGAGCTACTTTTCATGTAACACGGGTTTAGATATTTGGAAATTAGCTACACCAGTGATAAATATAACACACACACACACACACACACACACGTGCGCACACACACACCGGCACACGCATGCACCCACACTCATTCAGTTCATTTTATTTTCACTTGTGAAACTATAAAATTTTTCTAAATTAATTTAATTTACTTTGAGACTTTGTTACCTGTTCAGAAACTTTCCCTTCTCATTTTAATCAGCTAATAGAAATTCAGATGAAATTCCTAACAATTTATTGTTTTATATTACTGTAACAGTTGAGCCTTTGTTCCTGGGGTAAGTATATATCAGGGCTTTATTAAAAATTTATGTTAATTACTAATTAACAAATTAATTACCTTACTTACCCAGGGCTCTATCTAGTTCTCCGTTTCCAGCCAGGCATAATAATGTCTTTCTGTAAACGATCTTCCGATATCATTGGAAGGTAGAACTAGGTTACTTGGGAAATGAAAATATAAAGTTTTAAAATACAATGTTATACAATTTATTAATCAGTGACAAATTACAGTAGAACAAAAGACAGCAATATGTCGAGTAACTATCTTTTAATTACTGCTAATTATTCCATACATTTGAATTACTTATTGAACTTTAAAATTTATATATATCGACAAGATAGTAACTTAATATTTTCAATTGAATTTTTAGAAATGAATATTCGAAGGACAATTCCTACCGTTCATGTGTTAACCGTTTATCAATTAAAATTCTACTTAGTTAACATTAAAATACATTTTCTTTGTTATTATCTAAAACGTACCTGGTTGTGCACTAATAAAACACTTTAAAACATATTAAAGATTGCCCATGGCTTTTGGAATCACTAAACACTTAACACATCGCACTTGCAAATCCGCGCACTTAAACAAAAATTATATAAACCTTTATTTGTTTGAAAAACATAAATTATCGCTTCTGACTTCTTCTTTTGTTGCGTTAATAAAATTCGGTACCGGCCTTGACATCTTAAATTTTGAATACTGGAAGCTTATAAATTTCTAGGTTACGTCCGAAATGCCATCACGTGCGTCTCGTTCGGAGACCTTTTAAGAAGTGGGCTTTCTGAAGGTACAAGCCAGCGGAACTTTCCCACCCTCGATTATTATTTCGAATATTTTGATTGGTCCGTCAGATCATGCGATATCAGACCATGTTACGTCACATGAGGTGATGTGAGTTTTTTTTTGTTAAGCTACCAACTCGTACGACATTTTACATTTTTACCCGCTAGGGGTGCTACCATCTATGCTAACTTCACAATGAATTACAATCGTACAAAGAGAACAAAAATTTTTACAACAACATTTTTATACGGACGATACAATTATTAAATAAAAATCAAATATATAAATGAATTTATATGTAACACCTTATTTTTAAGAGTGTTACATTACTTAAAAATTGTTCAAATAAATAGCAACCAAACATGCATATTTTGAGGAATAATACATACTTTTAGAGTTTAGCTTTTTAACAAATTATATGTTATCTTTATAGGTTTGATCATACTTTTTTTAAAAAAATGTACATTAAATATTGCCTGTATTTAATTTGTTATTCTAAGAGCAAACTAAAGTTTACTCTTAACTTTAGAGTTTAAATAGTTTATTTCACTGAAGTCATATAGTTTTATTCAAGTTATAAGCCTTTTTATTTCAACACTTTTTGTTGCAATAGGCTACTCCATTTTGCACATTGTCTTTGATTTATTTTGTATCTTGTTTTATTGGATTTTACCTCTCTAGCACTTTTATTAGCTTTCAATATATAATTATTAATTTCGAGTTTACAGAATTTTGTTGCTTGTCGGATCTCGAATTTTTTATTTTTGCTTCCTTCTGACTCTTACTATAGGCTATTCTTGTGATTTTATCAATAGTGGTTTTGTTTTTGTTACAATCAAAAATTTTTTATCTGTGGTGTTTAAATATTTGCGGCATTTGGGTAATTTTAGTTAATTTATTTTTCTTTCTCCTTTACCTTTTCTTCCTCTTTTTCTTTTACTACGTTTATTGTTTTGTAAGACTGTTCTTTCTTCTGTATGAATTTAGAATTTTTATTTAGCTTGTTTTCTTACTCAGTTTTGCAATTAATTTCATCACCGCCGCAACTTCATTCTCCAAAACCTCTTTCCCTAAGTATTACTCATTTTTTTAAAGTGGCTTGTAAGAGGCTTTGCTTTGTAAAACGAACAATTGTTTTGAAATGCGTCAGCAAGTAAGCCACGTATTCACTTAGTTAAATATTATCTAATTATCATTTGTTTATATTTTAACCTTTCTTAATTTTGGTTTTACTATTTTAATTTTACATATTTGCCATGCATATCCTTCATTTATAGGAAAATATTTGTATGTATAATGGTTGTATTTCTGCTCATAGTGTATATTATATGTTTGGTTTAACACTTAAGTATTCTCTCTAGTCCATAATGCCTGCCCCCAAATTTTCAGAGGAAAATCTAATTGGTTTTTCCAAGATAATTCCATAAGTTCAAGTTTTATATTTAATAAAAAAAACATTTCTTAGTTAATTGCAATGGCTTCAACATCATATTGTTTAAAATCTTTCTAACCCTTATTCTTGGAAAAGATTGAGTTTAAAGACTAGGCTAAGCTACTATTCACATACATATGCAAACATTGATCACTCTTTTCTCATTCAATTTTATTATTACAGAAATTAAAAACAAGTCAGCAAGTACTGTAACAAACATTTTTCAGTAAAAAACAAAATGTTTTTTATTTCAACTAACCATTCCAAACCAGTTACTCAATTGACTTGTATTATTTGTATGCAGATAAGCTAGTCTGTAAATGGGTTACGATTAATTTAAATTAGGGTGGTAATGAGTTTTGAGTAATCTAAGGGAAACTGTTTAAAACATTTGATTTGTTAATGACAAATGTAGTTCCAATCATTAATAGTTTGAAAAGTATAAAAATTACAAAAAAGTGTATTGCAATAAAAACTGCTAAGAATTGGTTAATTAGATTTCCAGACCTAATTAGTATAAACAAGTTTTCACTCCTAGATGGGAAAAAGCAACCTCAGGAACAGGGATATTTTAAAGTAGTCGCTAAATAGAATGTAAATCCAGATTTTCATAAAAATCGTTATTGCTTACAAAAATTCTACTTAGAAACCTTCAAAGACTGGACTATTGTTTTAGTTTTAAGTTCAATGTCTGCCATGGTATTTAAAATATAATGAAGTGGAATAAAATGTATTTAAAATATATACATTAACTGGAAGTCTATGTTTTGTCAACTCTTATTAATCTTAATGATGTTTCTGTTAATATTCTGAGTAATAACAAGATTATAACATTCACTTTTAAATTTATACCATTTTAAATACTACAAAATTATTTACAGAATGAATACTTGATAACACTAAATATCTTGCAACACATATCTAAAAGTAACCTGTAAAACATTGTCACTTTTATAAGGCAGTAAATATTTAGGCAAATAAATAATAAGGAATATGATTAACATAGAAATAACTCAACTCTGTAAAAAATTGAAGTAAACGAATGATAAACTTGTGAAATGAATAAAAACATGATCAACGATGTGAAAGAAGGCATCTCCCATATTATCAAATACAAAAATTTGAGTTCAAATACAAATATAAAATGAGAAAAAACAAACTTTAAATGTATTTATTTTTACTTTGTTGCTTTAAAAGTACGTTGAGGGCCAAAATTTGTTTTCACTACCTTAGACCACCCTGAACTTAGTTATTTGGGGCTAGGATAATCGAGGCTCTTACTGTATTTAAATACAGGTGTTTTACCTGTTGGTAAAAACGAAAGGTGTGTCTTATCAGAAATGATGATTAATGTTTGTCTGGTAGCAAGAGTAATGTTTTTCAGTAATGGAGAAAATTTATCTCTCTGTAGGTGCAAAAAGGCTCAGGTTATGGTTCTTGCTATTTAAGACTTGTGGTTTGATGTATATAGCATAAGTAATATTGTAATGGGCATCCATAAGTGATGCCATATAAATGTGAACTAATTTAACTATAGGTCTTAGGTGATACCAAATTATCTTATTTTTTCAGGTATTTTAAACATCTCTTGCATTCGACATATAGTTCTAGACGAAGCTGACACTTTATTGGATGATAGTTTTAATGATCTGATAGTTCGTTATTTACAGAAGTTCCCGGTAAATATTTTTATTTGAAATTCTAATCTAATTTGTAGTACAATATCTATTTAATTTATATTTTTATATAATTTTTGAGATAAATGTTTATTCTTATATGAATTAAAAAATTCTGTAGCTAAATTAATATATTGAAATTTATTTTGCAAAATAAGTTGACTTCATATATTTGTATATTAGTACAGTTCTGTCTCCATATTAATATTTTTTAATCATTGCATTAAAGATTTTACTAAAATTATGGGCCAATTTTGGACAATTATGTTGATTTTAATATATTTGAAGAATATTGTCATTCTTTGAATATTCTAAATAAAAGAAATTGATAGCATAATTTTTGTAATATAATGCATATTTTTTCAGCAGTGTCTTACAACAATGCAGGATTTTATATAGCTAACATTCTGGGTGGCAACACTTTTTTTGTTATCCCAGTAGCAGATAAGTATAGTACAAATAAAAACCCTGTACAAACAAGCTAAGATTTCCATTCCCATTCCTAGTACGAGAGGAAATTCTTGTTCTTCGCATAGTCATATATATATGATTCACTACGCCTCATAGACCTTCTTTTTTCTTCAATAAGTAATTAAACATCAAATGAATTCCTAAAAGCTTGTTCCAGAACTTGAAAATCTGATGCAGCTATTTAATACTGTTTCAGCTTTTTTAAAGATGATATACAAACCTTTAATTTGTTGAATAATATAAAACATATTATACATATGGAAAAGATTAACATCAAGTCATAGAAATATGGTCTGGGTTACAGGGAAGATTTGTGAATGAGAGTGGAGGCCCATAAGTATTTGTTATTTTACCAATGCCTGTACCTGAAGAAGACCTGTTCTCTATTGGTGGTAGAGAGGTGTCTGCCTGCTATCCCAATAATAATTTAAAATTAAAACTGATATGTAAAATAGTAATTTGTCTTTGTATTAGTTTTTTTTTTAATGAAAGCATGATGCTGTTTGCAGCTAGGTTTCGATAGACCAAAGCAATCGCAAGGAGTAGGTGCACTGCCAGAGCTATGTCAACTAACTCTAGCTAGCGCTACAATGCCCACTAGCATTGCAAATGTCTTGGGAAACATAATTCATGTAAGGTTAATCACTTGCGTTAACAAGTTGAATTTATGGTCTAATAATTATAATAATGTGTTTAAGCTGAATAACAAGTTTATTTTTAAAATTAATTATTTAATAGTTATCAAATTTTGCAAGCTAATTAAATAAATTAAACTAATGAAATAAATTACCTTTAAAGTTTATTTTGAACTATTTTTATGTTTGTAGACAGATTCCTTAGTGAAAGTACAAACTCGAAGGCTTCACCACGTGCTTACACATGTAAAACAAGTGTTTTTAAGATTAGGTCAGAGTCAGAAACCAGCAAAATTATTGGAAATTGTCAAAAAGAATGTTAGTAAAAAAAATCCTGTCATTATATTTAGGTAAGTGAATAAAAAAAAAATATTTAATTTTACAAACTATTATAAAACTATTAAAAATTGTACTGTTTATGAAATTAGTTTAGTAAATGTAATACTAAACAATTCTGAAATAGTCTAATTAGAGAGTAATGTTAATAAATAACATCAATATATTTTATTAAATAATTTTTGTTTTACATCCAATAAATTATGTGAAAGTAGTCATGAATAAAAAGATGTCTTCAATATAGTACAGTCTCAAGTGCTGTTCATGTTATTAAAAAAATCATTCAGAAAGATAAAACTAACTAAAAACCAATTTCCAGTTGTCTTATTTCTTTTATTAATTACTATTTAAATTGTATATATATATATATATATATATATATATATATATATATATATATATATATATTTATATGATGTTTACTCTCAGTTTGCTTTTGCGAACGCTCAAGGAAGGGGCATAATCCACATACAAGTTCCTTCGAGTATAAAAACCCACAGTATGAGTTTGATACTGATATCACAAGAGACCACTTACTGGACATGCCGTAGTCTGAACTAATAACTTTGCTCTTCAAGGACCACAATCAGTGGCCCAAATCGTTAGGTCATCAGCAAATAAAGCATACTGCACCTCCGATGGTAGGTTGGCACACATCAGCGCCATTTTGAAGGGGGTTGGGCTAATCACTGGCTTTTGAGGGATTACATTATCGACAATGCCAAGGTCAGAAAACTGTCCATTTACAGAAACTCTTACATGCGACAAACTTCCAGAAAGTTAATTATAAACTGGAGCCTTTTTCCTTTTATATTCAGCCTCATACACTGGAGGATTATTGTGGTATGTGGAACTTTATCAAAACCTGCTTCAAAATTGATCATAGCTGCTACTTTAGACTTTTTCCCCCTCTAATCCTTCTTATATTTGGCTTTTAACATACAACAATGTCTATTGTGCTCCTTTTTCTTCTAAAGCCAAATTTGTAAGAGTCCAGGAGGTTGTTCCTTTTTAGCAACCAGGTAAGTCTGTTATTCACTACCCTCTCCGTCAGCTCACCTAAGCAGGACGTCAAAGCCACAGGATGATACAAGTTCACCTCTGTGTCATCTTTCCCTCCTTTCAACAAAGGAATTGTGCATTTATCTTTCCACTTCTGAGGGAATTTCCATGACACCAAGTATCATTGAAGAGCTTTAAGATGTGGATTAGACAGAGAGTGGACCAATGTTGCAGCATTTCATTATGAATATCATTGCTTCCTGGGACTGCACTCTTCTATTGATTTATTCCATGTTTCAGCTCCCACATGGTGAATACAGTGTTCTTCTCTTCTTTACACATACAGAGGAGCTCTTTGTAACATGTTAAGCTTTGCTTGATTATGGTCAGTTTCTTCGGCCATGCAGTAGGTTTTCCCACCCCCTGAGCTTAATACTTACAAAAGACATTAGCTTTTTCTGTATTGTCCTCCCTTATGTCATCTTTGTTGTTTCTGACATGAGTTATGTTTTTAGAAGTTTGTCCTTTGATGGCTCTGAATTTCCTCCATACAGTGCTAGATGGACTGTGTGAAGTGATAGAGCCGACAAAATTTCTCTATGAGGATCTTTTTGCTTTAATCAATGGCTTTCATCAATGGAGAATTGCATCTGTTATAGACTGACCAGCTTTGACTACTTCTATCATTCTTCCAAACATTCCTGGCTCTTTACCTCTTGATCCATAGGCCATTTATCTCCTGATTCCACCAGTTATTTGCATACTTTGGTATGCCGCTAGTTATTATTATTTTTTTTTTGGATAGCCAGATCAGCTGCTCTTTTTACAGTGCTTTCAACCATTTCCAAGATGTTCTTTGTGTTGGAAGTCTGAGCAGTCTACAGTAAAGTAAGGCCAATCTGCTTGTTTCACTTTGTATTTTCTATACACTACATTTGATTTAACTCGCTCAGTTTGGGAGTGACATACATTGCAAAGCACTGGAAAGTATTCACTGCCAAGATCATTTCCAACTCTCCAATTTTGAAGGATATGTCTCATGTCTGGAGAAACAATTGTCAGGTCCAGTGTGCTGATTGACTGGTATGTTTTGCTACATTTTGTTTAGCAGAACATAGTTTATATTCTGTATCCAGTTTTAAATGTACTGTGCCATTTTCATTCGCTGGGTCAGAATCCCAGCCTGGATGCCAACTATTGAAATCGCCCACAATACAAACTTTTTTTCCACACTGTATATGGCATTTGGATCTCGCTGTTTTACCCTCTGCGATGGAATGTACAGGTTAGAAATTGTGAACGATAGACTAGAATTCACTTGTACTTTGCTTTTAATATATTCTACGTTGTCAGCAATGTTCATTTATGATTCCTCCAATAACAATGATTCATGGATGAGTGACAAGTCCACCGCCATTTCTTTGCTCTCAAAGATTATCATTTTAAAACTTTTTAATTTTGGATGATAATCACTGTTTGACCCTGGATGACTCTTGAATGAAGCAATTTTAGTGCCAATTTCAGATAGTAGCCTTTTCAACTCATTCATTTTCTTGTGGAGTGATGTTACGTTCCAGTGTATTATTTTAATGCAGTCTTTCTCATTGACTGAATTTTCCAACCTAGAATTTTGTAGACTTTCCTTGGTTTGTGGTATTCTTTCTCAGTAACTACTGGGAATCGAAATGTGTCTCTTCACATGAACTTTAGTATTCAATTGTTGGGATAGTTTTACAGTGAAAATGTGAGTTGAGCACCAGATCTCCATGTGCTTGTAAAAGCCAACAGATCTGTTCTTCATTGAGGTTTTTTTTCAATATTTAAAGTTTTCTGCAAAATCTTCATGTTTTGATTTTCTGTATTTCATAAGTGGATTTTCAATCAGTCAGAATCCTCTCGTCTTTCCATTGGTGAAATGAGACTACATAGGACCACTCTCGAGTCCTGAAAATGACAATGTGATAATAGTGCTGAAGGTTTGTTGCATTTTTGAAGGGCACAAGGGATATTCTGAAGGAAAGCTATTGCTGGCGTTCGGTTCACTGTAAACAGCTATCCAGGGGCAGGACGAGGACCAACCAGCTCACCCACATCTTCATCTGGGTGAGGTTTGCAATTTTCTTGCTGCAATGTCGATCCACCTGTAAAGCGTCATAAGTCAGTTCCCATAGCTTCTTCATGATGCTAAACATATGGAGGCTAGATTTAGAGCCCTCACTGCTATTTCATAGGATACCTTCGGAAGATTAACAACAAGCTCTCCATCTTCAATATCGTTTTCATCATTTTTTACCAGATCAACAGTTTCATCATCTGTTATGACATATTTGTTATCTTTCTGGGACCAAGCTTCAACGCCTTCAAAAATTGCTTTTTCGCATCAGGAATGCATTGGAGTAAAAGAAGGATTCATTCTATGTTAATTTTTTGATCCTCTTCATCTTCAGTTTCATTTTTTCTTAACTTATTCCATTCTTTGGCAATCATCGATGAATTTACATCAGCATAGGCCCTTGGAATCCTATAATCATCTATAAGTTAATGTGTGTCAAACTAGCTATCACTTCATTCTTCCCACCATCAGCTTGTTCCTAACAAGCTTTAAATAGTAGCTTCCTTCGATAATTTGTTTAATGTTTCCAAGACACCCTCGTCTATTGGTTAGCAAACGGATGAAAGATTTAGTGGTAGAAACATCACCTTCATGTCACCATCTTGAAGTTTTTTTTCACTCAGGTGCGTTGTCTGTCAATGATACAGCTTTTCTTGGAAGGTTTTTGTTCTCTAGTTTTTGTTGATACAATGACCTTTCTTTTCGTTACCATAATAGGGTAATAATCAATAAATTGGGAAAAAACAACAAAATAATGGTTTTGTTGTGGAATTACTACTACCTCTCGCTAGTCATTTTTAATTTCCTTAGTATTTCCAAATAAAATAGTGTAAATGGGAAATAATGTATATACTAGGATTTATTAATGTTAACATTTTTTAATGCTGTTTTCCTTCGATAATAATATTAAAAATAACAATATTTGCTAAAAATAATTTTTGTTTTACAATAACAAAAAGATCTTCTAGGTCTTTAGGTGAATTACCTGGTGGTCTGAAAAAGAGCTGGTATTGAATTATCCTAGGAGTAATTCTTATGAATGATTGTCTACAGAATTTTTTTGTGTGTTTACATTGAATTCAAAAGGATAAAAAAAAGACAAATTGGATAAATTTTGTTCTTTATAATAGGGAAAAAGTAATGAATACACTAAGGAAGTAAATATTGAAATAAGGATAATCTTACAAAATATATCACAATACGTTTTTTCTCACAAAGGAGAAAAGTATTAAACATTTACAGACTCACATCTTTTAGTTAGAAGATGTTAGTCAATAATATACAAAATAATTTATATTCTTTGAAGACGTTAAATTATTCAAATATAAACGTTTTATTTAGGTATTATTATTAAACATTACGATAAATAAATTAAATATTAAAATACCTAGTTAAAGTTGCATCCAAGGTAGTTGAGAGGAGGGAGAGTGAGGAATTAACTCCTTTCAATGAGTGAGTGATCTCGATATAATCTTATGAAAAATAGTTTCTTTGCACATTTTTACTGGATACCCATGTAAGCAACATCTTTCTTCTGAAAATCTTAAGGTAGTTTTTATTTTAAATGCTGCCTGCATAGGTAGTCATGTGCAGAGCCTGAAATTAATAAGGTTGAAAAACAAATTGATTAACAAGCTTGTGGGCTGGCCATGCTGCTGAAACTAAGCACCATCTCTTCACAGGCAATCTAAATGGAGTTTTTGTTGTACGGTTATGAAATGTTTGAGTAGCTTTGCACCGTTGTAAACTTCATATAACAATTTCTGAGTAACTTCTCCACTCTGCCATTGTTTGAAATGAGCAACTTTCGAATAAATTTGCTACTACATGTTTCATACCCAAAGCATCTGACAAATTTTCATGTTTTAATTTAGATGACTTGCAAACATCATGAGGAACTACTCATTGTAATTTGGCAATCATTTATAATTATTTCTCTTACTTTTCTCCACTTTTACAAATTATAGATGTGCTGGTGCATCCAAAACATTTTCCATTGTCTTTACAGCCCTCTTCAAAACTTATATTCCACTTTTAAATTCTTGTTTTACTTATAACAGACCCACAAAAAGCAATGTTCAACATTTCTAAAACTTTGCTGCACTTTAATCCAATGTAGCAAATTGTCTGATTCATATTTCACAATATATATATATATATATATATATATATATATATATATATATATATATATATATATATATATATAGTTTTTTAACGAAAATATTGCTACGTTAATAATATGTGTTTCTATTTCAAGACTACAGAGTGGACTCTTACCAAGGTCTGTCAGTCTCCTAGTCCAAAAAATCTAAATAATCTTTACCAACCAAAACTAACCTAAAAATATATAAACATATATTTAATCTTTCCATTTTCATATTCCTTCCCTATCTCTGTATGTGTTCTTTCCTCCTTTCCTATCTTATATATAATGAATCTTCCTAAGCTGTATTTGAAACAGCTTAAAAACCTGGCTTTTAAAATCTCAAAAATAAACATGCATATACTGTTTTTAGAAGCATGTCTAAATCTAGGCATTACACCAAAGGGTTTAAATATGAAATCACCACAGTCAGGTATGCCCCAGTATATCAAAACTGTTATTTCTCCAATTTACAAAAACAACTCTTTCCAAATCACACTTTTGGTCTTACAGTGTCACAAACAAGAACAAGTCAAATTATCTGAATTACTAACCTCAACTGCCAAATTAATTACCTCCAATTTTCCATATCTAATACAACAAATGGAAGATACTCTCAATAAGCATACATACTGCAAGACAATCTTGCAAAGAATAAAATACATAAACTTTCAAAACTCTGCATTCAAGAAATAAATCTTTTTGGCCAAATCAAAAAATATGATAATCCAGTTTTACCTGCCGACAAACTACCTCTTGTTTGTGACAAACCTAGCCTAAGTTCTCTCTTCAAGATACCAGTACCCTGTGGACAACTCCCTAAACTGCCAATCCAATCATTATTGCTAAATAACAAAAATAATAATAATAACAGTCCCGATATAAGAAATAACCCTTCACCAAAAACAGTTGCCGTGCACAATATTTCCAACCACATACTCTCGGAACATGAACTACAAGTAATTTCTAAAGGCCTGTCATTCACACCAGCTAAGGAAATAGACCAATTCAAGTTAGGAAAAGATGTTTTCAGCTTTGCCAGAAAACTTAGGATAAAAAATTATATAGCTCAGACACCAACTTTCAAAACGGATACAAACATAGACGTATGTCTTGCAAAATTCAAACCACCCTCCAACTGGGATCCACCACCACTACCACCTGATCACCCCCATTGAACTTTACATCAACTTTATCATGCAAAGCATCACCGATATAAATTTCACTAAAAATCTGAAGACTAAACCTAACCTTACTATATATATATATATTAGTTATATATATATCATACTGTATCATGCTAAGTTATCATGCTGTAATGATGGTCTATTTATATATATATATATATATATATATATATATATATATATATATATATATATATATATAGGTTAGTTTTGGTTGGTAAAGGTTATTTAGATTTTTTGGACTAGGAGACTGACAGACTTACCTTGGTAAGAGTCCACACTGTAGTCTTGAAATAGAAACACATAAAAGCACTTAAACAATGATATATTTCTACCACACAGTGGTCTTTGTCAATCGAAGAGAAAACACAAAAAGAAATATGAGAGAATGAAATAAAATAGTTGTAATCACCAATCATTCTCTCATATTTCTTTTTGTGTTTTCTCTTCGATTGACAAAGACCACTGTGTGGTTGAAATATATCATTGTATAAGTGCTTTTATGTGTTTCTATTTCAAGACTACAGAGTGGACTCTTACCAAGGTAAGTCTGTCAGTCTCCTAGTCCAAAAAATCTATATATATATATATTGTACAAATTTTCCATCGTTAGTAAAATAGGTTTTTATTTACCAAATCAAGTTCAAATATAGGTTTTTTAAACCTATAGTGAATAACAATTGGTGTTAATACAGTTTTTTCAAATATTTATTTAATAATTAAGGTATAAAAATTTGGGGTATTTAGGTTGGATTTGAACTTAGTATCTTCATGTTTGTAGTCTAGCGTATTTGGAACTGAGCTAACTTTCCCATAGCTAGAAATGTAATTCTCAAATATTTATAATAATTTTTTTTCTCCCCATCTGGTTGTCATTGCAACCTCCATTATATAACCTTAAATTGTTGCCATGGTTACCACACAATATTATAAATTGTGCTAGGATTAAAAATGAATGAAAAGAATAAAATAAACAAACTGGATTAACAGTATCGAACCTTGCTTCACAAACAGACAATGCAAAAGGAAAGCAAAAAGAAACTACAACACAATGCAAGCAATGAAAAAAGAAAGCGTATAAATAGTAACAAAGCAAAAATAATAGGCCAACACCATTCATAGAAAGAAAAATGGAAAATTGCAAAGAAATTCGCTTCCTATTTTACCACTTAATATTGTTATTCCCCTGTCATATGTATATGCATATTTATATTAATTGCAATTATAAAATAAAAAGAAACTAAAATAAAATTTTGCTTTGTTGGCATAAGTAGAAATTGACTTTAAAATTGTTTTTTATATTACAGCAGTCCCTTGCTATTCGCGGGTTTGGTATTTATGGTTTCGCTTATTTGCGATTGGCAAAATTACAGGGATATTCTGTTAATATGTATTGCATTTTTGTTAAAAGACAAGAAAGTATAGTTACTGAGCAGGTTGTGTTCTTGACTTATTTATTTTGTAAATTATTGTACTTACTTATCACAAAAAATCTGATTATTCTCCAAACATCCGTTATACTGTATACTTGTAGGCCTACTACTCAAAAAATAGGCATTTCTTATTTATAACAAGTAGCGTTATCGTCTCTGACAAACAATCCGGCACCCACATCCAAATCCATACCTACGTTTAGCCTTACTGCTGTTTATTTATTGTTAATTTAATAGTTTTTGAAATTCAAACATCGATAATCGTATTCGGCGGCCGTAACTAACTCTGATTTGGTTTTTCCCGTCAATTATTAAACAGGCGTAGCATTCGATTGTCATGTCTGCTGGTTTTGGAAACAACACAGCTTTTTGTGGAAGTGTTTAGTTTGGATTGAAGGGTAACATAAATAAACAATAACAATATTTATGTTATTATCTAGTACGTAAGCATACCATACTCTATTATAAGTGTACAGTATAGCTGTAATATATGTTAACATTTTTGATGTGGCACGTAACCCTTCCCTTTATATATACAGTTGGTTTTAGTATTCGCAGTTTCACTATTCATGTTAAGTTCGAAGAACATAACCCTTGCGAATAACAAGGGACTACTGTACTTATTTTTTAACAACCTCATAATGATTTTAACAAGAGTCTTCTCCTAATTGAAACAAATATTATAACTTTTATTTTTGAGCTTAAAGCATCCAGATATTTTGCAGCTGGCTTCCTGAATAATAATATGGAAGTATAATTTACAAAAAAATAATTTATTTAAAGTTTGTTATTGTACAAAATTTGATTTCACTGATTAAATTATAAGATTTGTCAACTATTTCAAAATGTGTAAGCACAGTGAGTTAATAGTTTTCACTTAGTAGTTCTTCAAATAGTTACTATGATAATATTACTTGATTCTTATTAGATTTGGTATGGTTGTGATTTTCTTATGTTATTGTCTGAGTTGAGGCAGACAGACATAAGTTGAAACAACTGTTTTGATAAGTATAAAATTTGACTATAGGAAATTTCTATTCCAAAAATAATCTTGTTGAATTAAAATAATCTCGTGAAAATAACAACTTAAAACAAAACAGTAAGTGCTAACATTGGATTTTATTTTAATTACATATTATAATTGGTTTTAGTAATCGAGCTGCTACTTGTGATTGGATATCATTATTCCTCAATGAAAATGGTATTCACTGCGTCAATTTGAATGGAGACATGGCACCAGTGATAAGGATAGGTAAATTTAAACAATTTCAAGAGGGAGAAGTAGATGTTATTTCGTCCTCTGACATTGGTTCACGAGGTTTGGATACAAGGAGGGTGAGTTATCTTAATATATAATTATTAATTAATTAAATTAAGCACCTATACCATACATGGCCTGAATTGATAGGAATATTTACAAATTTGTTAATTAAGGCTGTACAGAGACTTAAAGATCATAAATTTTATTTACTAGTTTTATATACAAGAGTTACTTGTAGTCACAGCTTCTTTTTTAGCAGCCGTGAGAAAGTTTAGGCGGTTTTTCAATACTTGGATCTGATAATTTTGGATGTACTAAAATATTTTTTAAATTAAAAGGTTGTCTGAACCAAATATGTGTTGGTTTGTATGTTGGAGTGTAGTATTCTTTTTTGCATATATTTGTTAATTTTTCTATTTTGTTATTGGTGTATTTATAATTTAGGTTTATTTTTTATTTTTATTATTTTAGTGTTCAGGTTGTAGTGTTGTGTTGAGGTTAGGTTGTTTTGTAAATTTATTGTATATGTTTTTTATAAGATGTTTGTTGTATCCATTTTCTATTGCTATTTCTGTAGTGTTATCTAATTCTTCATTTAATTTTTGTTTGTTATCTTGTGTGTATTTTATTGCTTTATTTATCATGTTACTGTAAGTGTTAATTTTGTGTGTCCAGGGGTGGTTAGATTTGTAGTGTATTGTGGTGTTGTTGGAAGTAGGGTTTCTTCTATTAGGATACTAGGGTACATGTTGGTTATGTCATAACTTATTATTTTTGTGTTGCTGTTTGTTTCTATGTTTTTTATTTTATTTATTAATTTGTATCCATTTTTTATATAGTATGTGTTGTTGATTTGTATTTTAGATCTTATTATTTTGTCTAGTATTTTTGCAATTATGTAGGATGGGGCTGTTTTGAAATTTATTAGTGGTCTAAATGATGTGTCGGATTTGTAGATTTTAGGTATGCCTGTTAATATTTGCATGGTTTGAATAGGTACAAAATACAAATCAACAACACATACAATATAAAAAATGGATACGAATTAACTAATAAAATAAAAAACATAGAAACAAACAACAACACTACAATAATAAGTTATGACATAACTAACATCTACCCTAGCATACCAATAGAAGAACCTTAGAAATGATAAAAAACAAACTAATACACAATAACGAAAAAGAAAACAATAGTATCATTACACTAACAAAACACATATGTAACCAAAATTACTTCCAATCTAACAATAAAAAAAAATCAACAAACAACTGGACTCCCCATGGGATCACCCATATCATCAGTCATGTCAGAAATATATCTACAACACTTTGAACAAATAATAATTAAACCTATACTAAACACACATAATATTTTACTATGGACAAGATACGTAGACGATATACTTGTAATATACCAACCTACCTTTCGCAACGAACACATCATAATACTAAACAAACTAAATATATACAACGAAAACATACAATTCACTGTCGAAACAGAAGCAAACAGAACAATTAACTATCTTGACATATATTAAATATAAATAATAATAAAATAGAAACTACAGTATACAGAAAAGCTACTTCCAACAACACCACAATACACTACAAATCTAACCACCCCTGGACACACAAAATTAACACTTACAGTAACATGATTAATAAAGCAATAAAATATTACAGTTTTTATTATAAGTTGTCTCATACCTTTACTTTCCATGAAGAGGTTAAGTTATTCAAATTACAGTGGAATATATTACAGAAGTTTACAGTGCCACTAGAATAAAAAGTATTTTAATATTTTTATTCGGCATTTCTTTTCTGTATTAATCTGCTTAGTTTAACTCATAGATATCTTAAGCTTTCCTATCTTTGTAGGTGTTTTTTCAATATAATTATGGAATTTTGCTTATTTTTACCTTGAACGTATTACATGTGAAATATTAAATATAGCCTTAATGTAGGGTATTGATTTTATGATTCTTTAGAAATGTGGTAAGGACAATAGTGATACGTGTAGAAATTATGTCATAAAGAGATTTTAGATCATATAAGCTGAAGCTTAAGAGTGACAATGCTTAGATTGCAAATGTACAATCTTGGATTAAACAAGTATTAAAAAGTTATCTTTTATTTTCCAGGTTAAACTTGTAATTAACTATGACTTTCCAGTTTACATGGCTGATTATATTCATCGTTGTGGTAGAACTGGTAGAACGTATTACATGTGAAATATTAAATATAGCCTTAATGTAGGGTATTGATTTTATGATTCTTTAGAAATGTGGTAAGGACAATAGTGATACGTGTAGAAATTATGTCATAAAGAGATTTTAGATCATATAAGCTGAAGCTTAAGAGTGACAATGCTTAGATTGCAAATGTACAATCTTGGATTAAACAAGTATTAAAAAGTTATCTTTTATTTTCCAGGTTAAACTTGTAATTAACTATGACTTTCCAGTTTACATGGCTGATTATATTCATCGTTGTGGTAGAACTGGTAGAACGTATTACATGTGAAATATTAAATATAGCCTTAATGTAGGGTATTGATTTTATGATTCTTTAGAAATGTGGTAAGGACAATAGTGATACGTGTAGAAATTATGTCATAAAGAGATTTTAGATCATATAAGCTGAAGCTTAAGAGTGACAATGCTTAGATTGCAAATGTACAATCTTGGATTAAACAAGTATTAAAAAGTTATCTTTTATTTTCCAGGTTAAACTTGTAATTAACTATGACTTTCCAGTTTACATGGCTGATTATATTCATCGTTGTGGTAGAACTGGTAGAACGTATTACATGTGAAATATTAAATATAGCCTTAATGTAGGGTATTGATTTTATGATTCTTTAGAAATGTGGTAAGGACAATAGTGATACGTGTAGAAATTATGTCATAAAGAGATTTTAGATCATATAAGCTGAAGCTTAAGAGTGACAATGCTTAGATTGCAAATGTACAATCTTGGATTAAACAAGTATTAAAAAGTTATCTTTTATTTTCCAGGTTAAACTTGTAATTAACTATGACTTTCCAGTTTACATGGCTGATTATATTCATCGTTGTGGTAGAACTGGTAGAATTGGCAGTAGTGAGGACTGTTTAATAACAAATTTTGTCTCTGGGGTTAAAGAAGTTGAATTGGTTCAAAAAATTGAGGTTAGTTGATTCTAATATACATGAAAAATATTTATTTGAATTTCAGCACAGAATGCACAAACCACAAAACTAACAGACAAAATTACTAACAAAGTATAAATTACTAAATAAAAAACTTGGTAAATGATTAAAGCTCCCTTATGTTAATTTTGATATCATTGTTGTCATCTTCAAAGAGGAACTAACATAAAACTAAACAACACTGAAAGCAAAACATGAAAAAAATTAAACACTCATTATTATATGTACGAAAAAAAAACAAATTAGCCTCTAGTAAAAAAGTCTATCAAGATCTTTAATAAAATAAGAAATTAGTGTTAAAATATCTAGATAAAGTTCTCTTTACTTTTGAATTTTTTTAAATAAATAAAGTTAAGTTTTTTAGTAAATATTAAAAGTCCTCGCCATGAAAAAACGAATAAAAATATTTGTTAAAAGTGCTTGTAAAACAGAAAAGAAACCATAATAATGTTTATAGAAGCAACCACAAAAACTATTCTTTGATTTCTTAAATAAAATTCTTTTATATTTCATAAAAATAATATACTGTTACTATGATTATGTAGATATTGTTTTCCACAGTAATGAAACTTATGAAGCCAGCTGCTACTTGACTTTGTATTTGAATAGTAGGTGTTGGGTGCTGTAATTAGTTTTTTAACATTTCTAAGGTGTTCCCTTTCATCTGTATCAAAACAAAAATTGTATTGAATGATTTAAGAAAAATTTATATATTTTTCAGTTATATAAAATATTACTTTTTGAAACCCATGATATGAAATTTTCATTGGTTTTGTTAATGTTGCTAATGAACTTTTTCTTATAACCGTTTTATTTTTTTATCCAATTTACTGTCTTTTAGTGTAATTGGTATACCCCTATTTATGTATGTATGAATATTATATATATATGATGAAATGTTACTATCTGGAGTACATCCGTTCATTCTGCAGAATGATATACGTGATATTGATACGTATATGAAGGTATACGTATCAGCATATATATATATATATATATATATATATATATATATATATATATATATGTATGTATTTAGGTTAGTTTTGGTTGGTAAAAATTATTTAAATTTTTTGGACTAGGAGACTGACAGACTTACCTTGGTAAGAGTCCACTCTGTAGTCTTGAAATAGAAACACATAAAAGCACATAAACAATGATATATTTCAACCACACAGTGGTCTTTGTCAATCGAAGAGAAAACACAAAAAGAGATATGAGAGAATGAAATGAAATTATCATTGTGGTTGAAATATATCATTGTTTATGTGCTTTTATGTGTTTCTATTTCAAGACTACAGAGTGGACTCTTACCAAGGTAAGTCTGTCAGTCTCTTAGTCCAAAAAATCTATCTATCTATATATATATATATATATATATAATATATATATATATTCTTGATATTTCATGTTATCCATTGTTTTTTATGACTTTATGAAGTTAATATATTACTATTGTAGTAATTTTATCTACCATTAAGTGCAATGATTTTACCTTGTGTGATGAGGCACCTTTCGGTCACTTGACCATTGTCGAATCACTGATATTTTTCTTCAGAAAGATACAATCTGGGCTTGCACGTAGTAACTCCAGTCTAGATCAGTCAGCTTTACTGAGGACAACAGCAACTTTTTAGTTGAGTTGATTGTACAAGTGAAGAGAATGTTAAGTGGAAACAACACAGACTGTGTGGGTTCCCCTACACAAGCTATGCGGCATGCACTATACCTGTCATGTATTGACAGAGGAAGGATAACTAGTAGCAGACGGATTACTGTCTGGCTATTAATGTATGTGGTGGCACAACTCACAGAGTTAAGTAATTCAGTGTAGTGAAGTGTAATATAATAATAATCTGTCATTGAAAAGAATCATACAATCGTTTTAAGTTTTAAAATTATGGCCTTTAAAAATTAGCGAGATATGATAGGTATGTTACCTCTAAATTATAGCCTTTAATGATAAATGTGTGAAACCATGGAATGTATTTATAAAGAAACTCTCAATTAAGTCTAACAGTTTCAATATAAAGCACTAAAAGTGAATTGCCTACATAATGTTTATAAATTGATTTTTTTTCATTTAAATATGCACCATAATTCAATTACAAGTTTTAGATATAGACTTTCAGAAAAGAACAGATTTAGTTTATGACTAACCAGTACACCTGAACTACACTACAAATAATAAACAGTTTCCTTTTTAAATTGACTCTAAAATTGTATTTAAAGTTATGGACTTTTAATGATATGAACTTTTTTCAGATGTCAGTGAGAAAAATGACTTCATTGCCAAATGTCAACGGAAATATCACCAAGATAATCCATTACAAAATACTAAATAAAACTGAAAACTCTTTACTAGATTAGATTAAAATATATAAATAAATACAAGCATTTTTACATATGTTAAAACATTGTATGATTAGATTGGAAATTCTACCTCATCCTACTCCTTGTTTCTACAGCTGCCCATATGTTAATTATATTTTTATATGTTCTTCTTGTGCAACACAGAAGTACTGTATTTAATTTTTATAACCCTTTCAAGACCACCCATATCTGTCAAATTGCACACAAGAAAGAAAATGCCATTTTCCTGGTTGGTTTTGTAGCATTTCTTTATATGTTGTGTAGATTCCAAATAAATGCAAATAAAAGTATGATTTATATGTTACTTGTTCCACGATCACCCTGGTTGTTAAATATTTACATCACAAATCAATGATTTTCCCAAATTTTCACGTATAGAGTCAATTTTCCCAACTTACTATATTATTAGTTTTTTTTATTTTCCAGGTTTCCAAGCATACAAATCTTTCAAAAAAATCATCTTAAAACTTGCACACATTCATCTTTAAGAGGTTCTCTGTACATATATTGCGAATCTGAAAAGTTTACACTTAAGAGAACCTTAATTTTCAAATTTTAGTCTATATTCCCTACCATTATTATGAGTGAATTTTGCTCTGCCTATATTGTTCAATTCTTACACTATAAACTTTATTTACAGTTTATATATATCTATCAATATTATTTCCTGAAATCTATAAGTATTCTACAATATATGTGAAATAAAATTCCAACAAGTATATTTTGAAATCTATTGCCCATGAAGTCCCTTATCACATCGTATGCATACAGTCTGTGATATTTTTTTAGTACCCGGAAAAATAACTTCCATTGAAAAATATTTGAAAACAAATTAGAATTTTGTTTAAATAATAGTAAGTTAAAAGATATTCTTACAATAAATAATTATGAAATGCGGAAAGAAAATGTACATGTGATCACAATAATAGATGACAAAATAGACTTGAACAACGAAAACATAAACTAGCACAAACTGTTGTAAATATCATCCTTCTTGATCGTCGTACTTTGAAAGAAAAACCATTTTGTTGTATATGAAATAAACTTTCTTATAGTAATAATAGTTACAGGATCTGTTGAGTTTTAAGAGAACTACAATGGTTTGAAATTCCAAACTGGTATAATCAGCTCATAGTCTTAAACAGGTTAAATACAAAAATTATTTAAATTTACAATTATCATACATTTAAAAGTGAGTCAAAAGAGATTTTGGTGTGCACTACAAAATCGAGTTATGCAATACAGACTATTTATATATCACTGTCATTAACACAAACTACAAATGAGACATTGTTAACAAAAGAAAAATAACAACATAAGAACATTTTAAAATACCTTTACATATAAAACTATCCTCAATACATTTTAAATAACAAAATAGGTTTCTAACCCATCGGATTCCAAACACATAAAACAAAAACATTTAGATTCACCAACATGCCACCTATAAGCCTAGTTTGTATGTCATAATGAACTATAGTGTTTACCTCCATCACATTTGTATAAATATACTTCATTGATTTAATAATTTTATTCAACACACGATACAGTCCCTTTGTAAATTATGATGGGGATGAAAGAAGTTCTTTTTTTAGCAGGCTAAAGTTTACAAATAGCAACTAATGTGGTTTCTCAGTGTGAAGGCAATTTTTTTGTAACATTATTTTAGATAGTAAAATAATGTTAATATTACAACAGCATTCAGAAAGCAAATCGAAATAGTTATTTAAAGAGTTAAAAAAAAAAAATGTGAATTGTATATTAATAATAAATGTGTGCAGAAATATTGGTTGAGATATCCGATTTTCACAAGCCATTACATTTAATCGAGAAATTTGTAAGCCAGTTGTTCGAGATGCGCGAGACAGAATGTGCAGAAGGTCTAGTGTCACCCTGTGCAACTCTAAGCATCCTTTTTCTGCAAGCCTTCGATGTAGAAGCACTCGTTACAAGATGTAGCTATTCGAAGAAATTTTTTATTTTAAATTTTAAAGATTTTTCTTTTTTTTAAGTACGAGTTCATAAGGAGTTGTTTTTTCTTTTTAATTGTTTTGTGTTTAGATTATACAATTTTTAACCTCTCGCCATGCTACGCGAAACTAGCCAAATGAAAGATTGGAAAGCAGCATCCAGGAACCACATACTGTCACATAAAGTTTTATTAGCTAAGTGATTAACTATTAATACAATGTTTGATGTCAAAATTTAAATAAATAATTTTCTAAATAAACCTAGGGCCATTAATATAGTGCAAGTTTCAAAATGTAAGTCGATGTGAAAGTTATAGATAAATCCACATAATGTAACTAATCGAAATTTTCAGCACCAATTGTAGAATCTATATCTATATATATATAATTGATTTGTAATGCATTTAATTAATGAAGCAATCTTGTTGTGGATATCTCATATTATACACTAATTCTAAAGCAGTAATGATTATTAAAAATTTTAACAAGTTAAATATTTTAAAAATGAAAGTGTTAATTATTTTTAATTATCTTAATTAGATACTTTTTTTACATTCACATTAACTATAATAATTCTAATTAACACAAGGTGGTAGGTTCACGTGGCATAAAGACCCTTACCTAAATCAAATAATAATAGTAACTTAACAATATTAAACGATAAATTAATCAATAGCAAATCAGATCTATAGTTTTCTTTAAAAAAAAAAATAACCAACAAACATTTTTCTACATCAGTCACAAGAATAATAATATTGAATGAAAGAATGATATTGAATGTTTTTTTTCTTTATAAACTTTCATCATTGTTGTCCAGCCAGCTGATATTCACTTATTAACCTGATTTTATCTTCTATGCTCAATATTTATACATTATTATATTAATCCTCAGATTTTATACAGTTACAATGCTCTCTTTTGACATAATGAATGTCATTTACAAATGAAGGATGTCAAAAGTAACTGTTTGGTTTATTTTCTTATTACTGTTTATTATTTCTTTATCATCATAATTATCTTTAATATGATTTGTTCTTTTATTGAGTTCTCTAGAATGCAACAATGGTTACCCTTTACAGTTGTATTGCAAAACTGAAATAGATTTTATCTGGGAGATATGCATTGACACTTCATATTATCATCTATATTTTTATTAATGAAATCTATTTTGCTTGCCGCTGTGGCTATAAGCTTATTATCATTTTTATGAGATACAATATCATTATAAAGACATCCACATGGGGAAACTGCCTTTGGATTATGAACTATCATTATTCCTTGCTGAAAATCTATCATTGCTTTTATATATTTAAGCGTAGATATACCAATTATACATTCTCTTATTAAATTCGGTTCTATAATTAATTATATTGGGAACATAATTTTATCAAAAGTGATTTCAGTAAAGATAATTTGTTTTAATTGTTTGCTACGATGATCTTTGGCTGACTTTATATTGATGTTAGATAATGGAAATATTTCTAAATTAGGTAAATGAATTTTATTTTCATTAAAATATGTCTCAGAAATACAACTAATACTAGCTCCACTATCAATTAGAATTGAAGCCTTTACTTAACCAGAGTATACTGTAATTTCAGGGCAGGTTAAATCATCAGAGTTTTGGTCCGGTTCGGATTCATCAAGTGTATTAAGACATTCTTGGTCACATAGTGTATAACATATAAATTAGTCTTGTAGATGATTAGGAGATAGTGAGACCTTTTCTTGATCAGTTGTTTGCGTTGAAATCACAAATTTGTTAGAAATTTGATGGTTAATATTTACATTTGATGGAATACTGTGAGTGGTGGTTGAGTCACCTATAACTTCAACGCTTTCTAGTTTTCCTGGATACTATTATTATGTCTCATTTCTGGTAATTGACTTTGTTAATGCTTTAGAATCCTGTACTTTATCTTAGTATTTAGTGTAAATGTCATTATTAAAAATCAAGGATGCTTCTTGAGAGGTAGGTTTTGTATTTAACTGATTGTCGAAAGAACGACTGCGTCTTTGATAATGAGTTTGTTGAGCCATCTTCTCTGTCCACGGCTGTAGAGCTGTATGTGAATTGATCATGTGATTTGCTTTGTGTAACCATATGATTAATGTAATTATCCTGGTTTCGATTATATCCATCTTTATTCTTATGGTAAGTTTCATAGTTCGGATTTTTTTTGTTATCATTTAAATTACTATGGTGAATGCTTCTAGAATGTGGTTGAGGGTTTTCAAATTGTGGATTTTTGTGTATGACTATCAGTCCGAATTTCATCTATATTATTTGAAAAATCATTAGGCCTATTCATGTTATAAATCCGGCTAATATTTCTACTAACCAAAGCATTATGGTTTACAGTTTAATTTTTTAATTCCATCTCTTCCCGAGTGAGAATTTCTAAGAGTCTATAGTATAGAATCTAATGTTTTGTACTCTTACAGAGTCACTAATTCGGTCTTTAAAATTATTTGACAGAAGTTGTATAATTTCTAGAACTGGAATCATATGTTTAAGAGTCAAGGTTCGATTCAACATACACTCAGTCATACGTAGTGCTGATGTTCGATATTTTTATATCTCTATACGTTGTTTAATGCCTCTTTGTATCTCAGCACTCCAATATTGTTTAATAAATTTTGCTTTAAAGTCGTCTACATCCTTAATATCCTCCTTTATAATCTGATACCAATTGGCACTTGGTCCTTTGAAGTATTGCTCAATCATCTCTAAATAACCCAAACCCTCCTGATATGGTTTCTCCTTTTACAGTAACTATCGTAACATTTATCCATCTGTTTGAGGAATTTCGGAGGGTTCCTAGTTTTTGCATAAAGTTTTAGAAAAGATGAATTAGGCTCATGTAATTACTGTCCCAAATAATTTATGATGATTTCCGGAAGTTTTTTTAAATTACAATTTTGCAAGTTTTCATTAGGCCTAATCATTTTCATTTCTTCTACTGTATCGTTAAAAGTATTGATGTCTAATTGTTGTTTAGCTATTGGCTCTGAATGATTATTGGTTATAATGGTATATTTTACTACTTCTTCTCCTAAAGGTTTAATAATTTCACTAACTTCTTTTATAATTTCTCCTTTGGCTATTTCTAATTCTTTTTCCTTTGTTTCATGATGTTCTTGTATTTGTAAATTAACTATCTTTTCTATTTAAAACTTTTCTTAACTCGACCTAGTTTGTTTTTTAAATTTATCTCACTTTAGGTCTATGGTTGTTGTGTATTACTCGAACTTAGCGGCAATAAGGCTCTCCATTTCTTATTTGCTCTGTTCAGAGTTCAAGATTTCCATCTCAGCTTTTAAAGTGGAATTATCAGATTTTAAATTAGCTCTTATAGTGGCATTATCAGATTTTAAATCAGCCATATGTTCAGATATGTTGATTATAATCTCCATTAACTCAGTCATTTGTTATGTAAATGAGTTTCTTGACAAGGCCTATCTGATTTCCCTACAGTGGTATTCGTTTTATTGAACTCTTCTAATATTGAATCTTGTTGATTTCTTTCCATAATTATATTGGTAAACCTTTCCTCTTGGTTTGATCCTGCCCCCTCAAAATGCTCATCCTCTATGTCTGATACCTCAGCAGTATTTTGGGTTGTTGTTAAAACTAAATTTCTTGTTTGAGTTGGAACTCTTTTCCTTGGTCAAGGTTTACCATTTTCTTTTTAGGGTTAGGCCTCTAAGGTTATATTCACTAGTAATTTTTTAGGTTAAATAAAATGTAGGCCTATGTATATATATATATATATATTTTTTTTAGCATTCAGGTTAGGCGCCAATTATGTTAATTATTTTTAATTAACTTAATTAGATATTTTTTTAACATTCACATTAACTATAATAATTCTAATCTAGCACAAGGTGGTAGGTTCACATGGCATAAAGATCCTTACCCATATCAAATAATAATAGTAACTTTACCTAGATTGAATAATAGTAACTTACCAATATTAAACTGTAAATGAATCAATAATCAGATCTATATTTTTCTTTTGGAAAAAAACCAACAAGCATTTTTTACATCAGTCACAAGAATAATAATATTGAATGAAAGAATGATATTGAATGTTCCTTTTCTTTTTAAACTTTCATTATTGTTGTCCAATCAGCTGATATTCACTTATAAACCTGATTTTATCTTCTATGCTCAATATTTATACATTATTATTATATTAATCCTCAGATTTTATACAGTTAGAAAAGTAACAATTGTATGATTTCTTTAAATGTATTTTCTTTGTATGTGAACCCATGCTCAATAAAACTTTAATTTGGATTGTTTTCAAAACTAAATAAGTGCCTTTTATTGAACGTACCACTCATAAAATTCAATTTTAGAACGCCCTTAACACGTTGAGTGCGGCCATGTTTTATTGTTGCACATCAAAATTGCTGAAAAAATATTACTGATAACTTGCATTGAAAATGTTGTTGATGGACCCAATGTCATCTGAAGTTGGCTAGGTATTCATTTTCGTCAGTTTTGGTGATGTCATTTCCGATACGATCATGTACGTACTACGCTGGTGGTGCCGGTTCTTGTATCTCAGATGATGGTTGACCTGTCTAACTGTTGGGTTTCTCTCCAAATTGTTACTGGATACCGACAAACCTTTTCCCCAATCACAACACTTAGTTATAGAAAAAGTACCACAAAAAAATTTAAGTACCTACAACCCTTCCTGCCGCCATTTACAATGTTTTCCAACAATAAAAATAAGTTTACACACAATGTCAGTAAGTAATTCATATCTAAATATTTCTAACACAGTGTTTATAATAATTTCTAAAAAATATCAAAATAAATACTACAGTGGAACCCCTCAAATCGGAACTAATTGGGGCTATAGCCTGGTATAAGGATTTGCCGAAAAATTTCAGATTTCGGATTTGCTGTGTATTTTGCATTTGACAGAAGTGCGTTTTTTATTAAAGAACAATATTAGAGCATTCATTACATATTTCTGTACTGAAGACCTTTTTTCAAATTTAAACTGTTAATGCTACTAGATAAAGAGGAAAGTTTGACAAAGTTGGCTGTTGAATTTAGTGTTGGTAAGGCTACAATAAGTGATGGAAAAAAAAATCGTGCAAAAATTGAACAGTTTTGCAGTGCTATAAGTGAAGAGTCTTTGGGATGTCATCACGCAAAAGTTTCTGTTAATGAAAAAATTTACGAAGTTGTGTTTTTATGATTTACACAAGAGAGGCAGAAAGAGTTTCTATTAGTGGCCCATTAATAGAAGAAAAGGCATTATAGTTAAACAAATTAATGAACGGTGATTTGGAATTTACTGCTAGCAATGGATGGTTGTATAGATGGAAGAGAAGGCACGGAATTAGACAACTAACGGTAAGTGGGGAGAAGTTATTAGCTGATAATCTTGCTTAAAAAAATATTTAGACAAATTCACAGATTTGAATTTGTCTGAAAATTACTCACCCCAGTAAGTGTATAATACGGATGAGACGGGATTGAATTTTAAAGCCCTTTCCACTAAAAATCTTGCTTCTAAAGAAGAATCTTCTGCACCAGGCTTTAAAATGAGCACACAGCATCTCACAGTCTTAGCTTCCAGTAACGCTGTGGGAACAAATAAGCTACCATTAATGGTGATTGGAAAATCCCCCAAGCCATGAGACCTTAAAAATATGAATTTGAATCCTCTCCCTGTTCATCACAGAAATCAGAGTAAGGCGTGGATGATGGGTAATATTTTCAAGTAGTTCAAAAATGAATTTGTTCCTTCAGTAACAAAATTTAATGAAAAAAATGGACCGCCACCAAAAGCTCTTCTTTTGATAGACAATGCTATTTCATATCCTTCTGACCTGCAGTTGGTATGTAAAGACATAAACACAATTTTTCTCCCACCTAACATGACCTCATCACTTCAGACTATGGATCAAGGTGTGGTGCAGAACATAAAACTGAACCACAGAAAAAAGCTTCTGCAAACATTAATTGAAGAAGATTGTTCTCTTTCTATCCCAAAATAAATCAAGACGATTACAATAAATGATGTAATTTACTGGGTAGCTGAATCCTGAAATAATATCAGTAATACTTTACTGCAGAAATCTTGGAAGAAGCTCTGGCCTAGCCTCGAATTTGTGGAAAAACCACTTACAACACGGGATGATGAAACTTAGCTCCTTCAGCTCATTGAAAGAGTACCAGGATGTGAAGATGCTGATGAAAATTGCCTGGAAGAGTGGACAACACTAGATAACAATGAAGAATATACCGATCATGACATGGTGTCTATGATCAACACGACAGTGTAGCAGATAGCTATAGCAAGGAAGTAGATGCCTCTACGAATAGTGTTACTCATGCCGCCGCTCTCGACGTTGCGTTGTGTTACATAGAACAACATGCACCTGGAACACCCAATGATATTATGGTAATGCAATGTTGGTGCAAGATCGCATCCTCGGGAGGGTTTACATCTCTTCGCCAAAAAAAGATTACTGATTTTTAAGTGAAAAGTATAGTAAAGTATTTGTGTCTTTTATTTTTAAGTGAAACATATAGTTTAGTGATTGTCTTTATTATTTTACTGTCAAAAAATTTTATGTTAATAAAGTGATGCAGTAGTACAGTATAGGCCTTCATATTATATCATGTTTTTACAGTGTCAATTCCAATATAATACACATCTCAGTCCTGTTTTACGTTGGTAGCAAACTTTCACTACATACTTTATTAAATTTTAGATACTTTTTTAAAATTTGATTTTCATCAAATTGTTTGGATTTTGCAGGGGGTTCGGATTTGAAGGGTTCTACTGTATATACAACCCCACCCCCACCATTTTAATACTTAGCTTAGATAAATTTATCCTTACTAAAAAGTAAATTATAACCCAAATTCCTTAAAAAGTAAATTACTAAGTTTCAAAACTTTTGCTGGTTTTAAAATCTTGTGTAGTATTTATCAGATCTGAAGCATTACTTATCAGACAGAGAATATGTTTACACTTCTATTCTATATACAAAATAATTATAAACTTACTAATCAATCACAAGTGACATGTTTACAAAACAAGAGCCCCAAAACACTTTACTCGCCAGTTGGCTTATTATGTGGGTAAACGGAACATGAAAATGTGGTTTTGTTGTTTATTAATTACACATAAAACAAAAAAATATTAAGTGTGTTGCAGAGATAAGAAAATATAAATTCCTCAAAAACAATATCGGGCCAATTGGCCCGACAGAGTTTATTTAGGCGTCACTTATATATGGCACGTGTTTATATATTATGATAAGAAACGTATTTTTGTACTTAGATATGATAGGGGACCAAAACATAAGTACATATTCTTCAAAAATAGGCTTCAAATATTTTGGCAATTCTCCGGGAGAACGCTGATATTGTGGTCATGTTGGAGACCTCTCGTCATCATCGTTGGAGCTGTCAGACCTATCCTTGGTGCTATTTTCATTGTCAGAGTAGACATTCTCCAATAATTCAACCTTATTATCCATATTCATTGTACAAAATGTATTAAACACAACTATAACGCACTTCATGTAACACTAATATGATAACACAGTCCCCAATCCGACAGCAACGGCGGAACAAAAAACGAAACACACCGAAATGTTTACAAAGACTGGCACAATAACCGATAAGCGCTACATTATTTCTCGGCAAGGGCTAACGCACACTGAACCAATGAATTAAGAGTGGATGGGGGCCGTATATGAACGCCTATCACTACGGACGCCAGTAGGGCAAGGGCGTTCTGCACACCCACCACACTCAATGTGTTAACTTGGCAGGTTAACTCTTGACTATGTAACACTGTCGCTGCAATATTCAACATCGAACATATTAAAACTAAATAAATTTTAAAGTGTTACACCTTACTTCTCCATATGACGTCAGATGACATGATCCCTACTTTCATGTATTTCATAAGATATTTTCATCAAAACTATATATTTAAAAACATTAACTGTATATCTTGGCAAAATTGATCAAAACCTCTACTTATAGATATCTTCATTTTATAAATCCCTAGCTATTTTACAGGAAAATTTTCAAGTCCTAGTCCAGTGACAAAGATGTTCTAAAAACTCCCTCTCAACAATGGACTATAAACATAAATGTTATTCCATCAGTAGGTATGATTATTAATGTAGTGTTGTAGGATAACTGTAAATTGTTTACACTTTTCAATAAAGATAATAGCAAATGCTGCATAATTCAGAGCATCTAAGTACCTTAGCATAAATCCTGGTTTTGTTTAGTCTATATAGTCGACAGACAACACTTGAAACAAATTCAGTGATAGTGAGCATATCCTTTAAGAACCTATGGCTATCCAGATTAAATGTAGTAAGCAATTAAATTAATCAGGAAATGAAAAACTTCTCTTTTCAAATAAGTTTCACAATTACTGGTAATTTACTATTACATTTTCAAAATAAAAACATGCAATACTAAAACAGATAAGCAAAGTCAAATTACAGACATTGATTACCAAGTAAAACATTGATTACCATGGTATCCATTATGCAGGCTATGTTGTTGGCATAACCAAGTTGTCTGCATGTGTAACTGGTTCTTTGTATCAGATTTTAAAGTTGTACTCAAAACCATTTTAATTGCTCATTCCTGGTTGTAGTTTAAGTGGGTGAGAAAAAGAAATCATATATAGGTCCTTAGGCAATACTATAGTTTAGGTGATTGGCAGTGAAAGTGTCAATACATTTGGATCAATTCTCTCATATTTTAATCTCTCTTTATATCTTTTCGCTATTTCATTGGCCTTGGGTTCCTTTACCACTCTCTGAAAAATGTGCTGTTTAATATCTTACTTGCTTTAAACTTCAAATGTGTTGCTTATATATGAGTGAAGTCTCTAAATATCAGTTGTATCTCCTAAATCATAGATAAGAATGGAAAAATTAAAAAAAAAACTTATTAATAAATACACAAAAACCTCTTAACCACAAACTTTCTTTAATTTACCCTAATGTACATTTCAGTTACAAAGTAACCATCCTCAGAGGGATAACATACAAAGACTGAGTCTTTGTATGTTATCCCTCTGACGATGGTTACTTTGTAACTGAAATGTACATTAGGGTAAATTAAAGAAAGTTTGTGGTTAAGAGGTTTTTGTGTATTTATTATTAAATTCAACCACAGTATATTCCTAATAAATAGTAACAGTATGGCTTCTCGGTCTCAGGAATATAATAGAGAGTCTTTGTATGTTATCCCTCTGAGGATGGTTACTTTGTAACTGAAATGTACATTAGGGTAAATTAAAGAAAGTTTGTGGTTAAGAGGTTTTTGTGTATTTATTATTAAATTCAACCACAGTATATTCCTAATAAATAGTAAAAAACTTATTCTTCTGCTAATTGGGAAACATTACACTGTGTAAATTTGTAGGTGTTTTAAATGACAATTTAATTTGGCCCACCACTAAAACATTTTCAACATTCTTCAGTAGCCAATTAACTGATACTTTGTCCATTACCAATCATACTAATTGGATTTAAAACCAATACTTGTGAAAAAGGTTGCATGTTGTAATCATCTTGAATTCACTGATTGAACTACAATTAATTAATACGTAACTAAGTGAATACTTAAGAGCTTAGTTACTAACACGTTTCGAACCAGTTGTTTCTTTTACGAAGCTAATCTTCTACTCAAGCTTAGAGTAGAGTATATGCTTATCTTCGTAAAAAAAAAAAACGATTGTTTCGAAATGTGTCAGCAAGTAAGCTCTTAAATATTCACGAAGTTACGTATTAATTAATTATATTTTTAATTTTAGTGATTAAGGTATTTTGTAGTTTAATAATTAAGACATGGAGTTGTACCTGAGGAAAAAGAATATTTAATACAAATTACTTTGCATACAATATATGATGTTATTTGCTTACAAAATAAAAAAATAACAATAGAATCTATTTGATATTAGTGTAAACATATAATTTATTTAAAATCTATGTGATGGTAAACTTAATAATTACATACATAATGATAACATATATACAATGGTTTTTATAATTCAATATAAAAGACAAATTACATGCATAAAATCAACCAATGGACTGATCTTATTTCAATTATGTTACATCATGTTATTTTTTCAACAAAATTAGGTAAAACATATATCAAATTTTTTATTCTATAATAATATATGGGAAAGGTATCATCAAAAGTCACTCAGATAATGTTTAGCGCCATATCTAGGCCTCAGGAAAAATCTGTATTTAGTCATATTTTCTGATAGTTTCACAAAATACTGCTAGGGCCCAGCACAATCTAGTGACCAAGTGGGTTTTAAACAACTATCTGAAACATTCAGCTCTAGGTGTACAGATAAGATTATTTGTTTATTCATAACTTCCAAATCAATTTTGGTAGTGTCTTCATGTTTACAAGATAAGGATAATTATTATTAATCATTGAAGTTTTATTTAGAATAAGGGCTAATTTTCTAATTCCAAAGAGCAATAATTATGTAGAAATAAACATGTTATAGATTAATTCATATTATAATCTTTAGGCTGTGCTTCGAAACTGACTGACCTATATGTAGGTGAGTAATCATACACTTCACAATTCAGTAAATACATTTTATAGCTGAAAATTTATTTCAAGTTTGGTCTAATATGCAAAATATTTTTCATTTTTGTTACTTTTAAATTTATCTATTTATAGATATTTGTTTTTGTCAAGGACTTATTCACTGGCTCAAGTCTCAACACTTTCAGAAGAGAGTGATATTCTATTTCCGCTTGAGAATTACACTGATATTTACATTTAGTCTTCAAACACAGATAATGAGTATATTACTGACAAATATTAACTCTATTGCTAATAAATTAGCAGGAAATCAGCTCTTGGTGCCTGCTGAGGAATTCAGCCATGATGCACAGCGCTTTACTTGTAATAAGTCAATGAAGGAAGCCGACACATAACCATCTAATCCAGAAGCTAACATCATATTATAAGAAGATTATAAATGTTTACCACACATCAAAAAGACTAGTAAAATGGCTTTTAAAATATCAAAAACTAAAAGCTGCCCCCAAAACCTTAAAAAAGAAAAAGATTACATCCCACTGGTGCAGCTTTATGAAATCTATTGGGTAATGTGACTTTCCTCACATAGGAATGTTTTGGGCAACATCTATTGGACAATCATAATAATTGGCGAGGAAATCATTTCCAAAAACAGATTTGAATTTATCATAACAAATACGCTAAATTTTGACCCTCCTAAAAAAATTTTTTTACAAAAACAATTGAGACCATACTAAAGTGATTATAATTAATAAACAACTTTAAACCTGGCTACAAATATTTACACAACCTTGATATACACTTCACTAACACAGTCAGCATCATCAGAAGATTACAAACATACTGAGATCTAAATCCTAAGACCTTATAATTACTTGCAATGAACATCGCCCAATCCGCTACACAGCGACTGGTTCAACCAATACCAGAGCTAGTGGAAGGAACAAGACCATGTCCACCACTGCCTATATGTAACAGGTCTAACTTAAAGACTAATATACAGAACAATGTGAATAATAAATTAAAATAAGAGCAATAATTAATATTATTAATAATGGTTACAACTGGTTTTTTCTGTTTTATTTAGTATTCAGATTGTTCTGTATTTTTAGTCTTCAAGTTAGACCTGTAACATATAGGCAGTGGTGGACATAGTCTTTTTCCTTCGTCTAGCTCTGGTATTGATTGAACCAGTTGCTGTGTGGAGGATTGGGCGATGTTCATTGCAAGTAGTTACAAGGTCTTAGGATTTGGATCCCAGTATGTTTGTAACCTTCTGATAATGCTGACTGTGTTAGCAAAATGTTCATCGAAGTTGTGTAAATATTTGTAGGGTTTACAGTTGTTTACTAAAAATATTTTTGACAGTGAACTTTAGAAAGGATATCATTCTGTCGACAAGTCTAAAATGCTCTATTTGAAAATATCCGTATCACAAAAAAGGCCTACAATCATTTGTATGAAGACAAAATTGTAACTTTCTGTGGCATGTATTTTCTAACTTCTTTCATGACTTGCTCCTGTTTGAAGAACTGAAGAATAGAATCATAAGGGTAACATGCACAATTTTTGAAGTCAAAATTTCAGAGTAATTTTGGAAATCAATGGGGCTTTGAAAACATAGCAGAGGTCAATTGGACTTCAAAACTTAAAAGAACTAAAATATTACAATCACAAAATGGAACAACAATAGCATTGTAGTAGCTTCAAACATTGATCAGTGGATTTGATTCATCATTATAAAATGATTCTCTCATTATAAAAAGAAACTTAATATTTATTTCACAGCCATACCCGATCAATTAGTACAACAAAAGAATTGGGGGGAGTGTTAACTATGGTGACTTAAATCAAATTAGGGTAAATTTTCTTTTCTTTTGATAAGTTATTGCATTAACAGTGCTGAGCAAAATGTTTGGTAACTATACCATTTTTCAGGAGGGATATTAGACCATTTAGCTTTTCGGAAAAGAAGAGTTTGCTAGAAATCTTTGTTAAAGGAAGCTTATCAAAAGCTTTTAAAGTTCTGCACACACATTAAAGAGCTCTAAAGAAGAGTTTGAGTCCGACAGTTTAGATAACTATGTAATTTTATATAACCTCCATGTTTACAGATAAGGTGCCAAAATGTGAAGTTGGACTACACACAAAATGACTTACCATAATAAAGTTGAACAGCATACTTCAAAACTAATTATTCAATAGCTATTGAGTTAAATTCATAAATATATAAAACGTTTGTTATTTCATTAGTATTACTTGCTGCTAATAACCAGTATTTTCCCCCTTCACTGTACAGCCTCAATATTTTGGACCTCTTTATACCAAATCTCCACATAATTCAGACAGTTTTTTGTGGTATTTTTTGATTTTTTTTAAAAAGAAGTTTTTGACAGTATATTAGCTTTGAATATAATACTGTATGTTTATAAGCCTCACAGTACAAAACTTACTGTAAAAGTACTTGTCTTTTCATATTATAATTGAGCCCAGCCGCTATTCACAGCATAGTGGATGAATAGAACTGTAAAATGCGATATAGTACAGTAGCGAGATGTATGTGTTGGCCTACTTGCATACCTTGGCGATGAGTCACTTACACAAGCAATAAGTCTAACCAATACTAACGCATCACTATTCACTTCAGTTAAGCTAAACGCTACTGTGCTGGCTACTGTTTCGATATCTCCGAGTCAGCCATTGTGTGAAGTTCTACTGAGTGTTTGCTGTGCCTGTTGTTTGTGTCCATGATGGCAACAAAGCACAAAAATGTGAATGTGACTGTGGAAACAAACTGGAGCCTTTAACCAGAATGGATAAAGGTGAACTTTTAAAAATGATTGCTCCTGAGTTTGGTGTAGGAATGTTGGCTGTGTCTGACTGGGAAAAGAATAGAAAAAATCATTGAGGATTTTTGATTAAAGATGATTTCCAAATATAGCTTAGATAATCGGTGTAAATCAAAAAAGCTAAGCTAGAAACGCTGTGGTTTTTTGCTGAACGAGAACGAGGTTTGCCACTTTCAGGACTGATCATCCAACAAAAAGCCTTGGGCATAAACAATGTTGTCCACTGGAGACCCAAATTTTTCTGCTAGCTAAAGATGGCTAGACAGATGGAAAATGAAGCATGGTGTAAGCCAACTTACAATCACAGGAGAAAGCTTCTTTGGTGACACATGCAGCCGAAAATTTTCAAACAAAGTTTGAAGATTATATTAAAAAAGAAGAACTAATGACTGATCCAGTTTATAATGGCGATGAGACTCGTCTATTTTACTGAATGCTACCTAGTAAAACACTAGCTTCCAAATTGGATCAATCTGCCAAAGGCTATAAGAAAGACCCCTTCGCTATAATACAGCAATGCCTCAGGAAAACACAAACTTCCACTGCTGTTAATAAGGGAATGAAAAAATACCAGAGCTCTGAAAAATGTATATCGAGATTCAATGCCTATGATCTACTGCTCCCAATAAAGTGCCTGGATGGAGAGTGACATTTTTAAAACATGATTTTAAGATAGTTTTTGCCTTTTGTAATGAATTATTTGAAGAAATGTGGCCTCCCGATAAAAGCAGTTCTCAACTGGTTAAAGGGGACATTACAGTTAAGTTCTTGCTACCTAATATGACGACGTCAGTGCAGCTCATGGACCGGGGAGTTCTTGAAAACATCAAGAGAGTCTACAAGTGACAAATGCTCAACCAACTGATTGAAGATGAGGAACGTGGTGTTCTAGATACCCTCAAAAACTTCAATATGGTCATTTATATGATATCTAAAGCATGAACCAAGTTGCTCGAAGCCACTCTCATAACATCTTGGAAAAAACTATGATCTGGAGTATTTGATCTTCCAAAAAACCAAGTTGAAGAAGAACGGATTAAAGCCAAGAAAGTAACCAACAAAGCCCGGCCTGGACATGTTAAAAACAATTAACGAATGTTCCGCTGTTGACCTTGCTATCTGGCTACAAGCTGACAATGATGTAGTTTACAAGGCGCTAACTGATAAAGTAGAAATCATAGCTTCTTTGACCGAAAATAACGATGGTACAGATGATGACAGTGGCAATCAACCAAATATTTTGAGCCACGCAGAAACTGTATCCCACTTGAATGGTTTATTTTGAACATCTAGACGAAACAACCTTAACTGTGTTCTAATGTTGAAGCACCAATACAAAACTAACACAGCGGAGCATCACGCTCTTCTTCAAGAAAGTAGATTTTAGTCATTTTATTTTTCAAATGTAAATATGTATATAAACGTATAGTATATACATGTTTTAGTAATTTTATTGTGTGTGTGTGTGTGTATGTATGTATACATCCAACATAATTTATACCACATAAAGATGATTTTCTGTAGTATATGTTTTATTTCACTTAGGCATATTTGAGTCATTCGGATTTTCGGCAATCCAGATTGGTTCATGTCCCAGTTTGTCCAAATTATTGAGGTTATACAGTAACCCCAATAATAGGTAACTGTATAGGTGTCCAGTATATAGGACACTTCTTTTTTGTAAGGCCATCCATATTTTGAAGTAAAACACATATAATACAAATATATCTAGATTTGAAAGTGATTACTTTTAACTTTTGAGTATATACTAAATAAATCATTCCTACTGGCCAATAACTGTCAAAACTTATATTTTTTGAATTTGCCTCAAGGCAATTTTATATAAAGAGGGTGGTGCATTAATAGTTGACATTTGTAAAACAAATTTGTCGACTATTATGAAAATTGAGAGCTGAATTTCAGACAAGGTGTGCTCAAAAACACAATCTGTGTTCTATACAGAAGCTTAAAAAAAGTAATGTTAAAGAAGAAAATCTGATATGTCCATCACTGGTTTGGTATTCTTAAAACATTGCTGTGCTGAGGGTCGCCATGCAATGCAGTCCACACAAGTCAACAAAGTGAGCTTCAAGAGAAATCTGAATATCTCGTTCAACTAAAAAAATGTTGCACAGTGATAATAATTTGTTTATGTTCAAAATAACTGACCTACACAAGGTAACAGAAGTTCACAAGCAAATGAGACTACAGTAATCTTTTGGGAGCAAAATAAAAATGAAATGTTTACACTTGGTTATCTGGTCAAGCTTACTTTCATCTGAATGGTAAAGTTAATCAGAAAAATGAGTGTTTGGTTAGCTCTGTTAAGTTATGGGTTAATTGGACAATTTTTTTAAATGAGGAAGTAAATTTCCAGCAACACAGAAACATGTCTGAGAATAAATTCATGCCTTTAACGTCTTACTTCACAACTCCATACATATTCATAAGTAGTAGTTTACCCTAGACGTTGCAATACCTCATACAGCTAACATTGGTCTTGTTTTTATGAAAGAAGTATTTGGTCATTATTACCAATACAACAATGGAGGATTCATTCGGCCTCTTCTATGCACAGATTTAAATGCTACTAATTTCTTTGTATTGGGCTATTTGGAGGAAACATTATGCTTGAAGAACTAAAAACCTCATGGAAATGTGCCCGAATTGTGCAGTGAAATTCAAGAAGAAATTTGTCTGTACTATAAAGTCATCAGAAACATGCTTATTAATCTTGAGAGGTTGTCTGCTATAATACTGATATAGTGAAATGCATTTTCAGGGATGCAGCTTTCTGTGTGTAAAATTCAATTAGTATTCTGTGTTGAGGTATAAAGTTTTCTGGAATTAAATGTGACAACTATTTGCGAACCAGCCTGTACATTATGAATAATTGGAGTTTTCAATAACATTAAAATGATAATATTATTTATCTACTTAAGGCAAGGACTAATACAGTATATGTATTGTTAATATTTTTATCTACCATTCTAAGCTTCATCTGTTTCTACACACTTTGGGAATGGTGTATAAAAGTACTAGTATAAAATATCTCTCAACATTGATAGTAGATGACAAAAGAGTTGACAAAACACCAGAAGACACCATAAAGTAGGACAGAAGTGGCATTGCAATGATAATACTCCAAAACTTTTGATTTCTTACCAAATGGAAAAGAAAATTTATACATGCCAAATTAATAAATTTACATAATTTAGGTCATGTCTAGTATTTACCTTTTTACATTCATACAATGTTTTTAACTTGAAAAACCTGCTGTTGTAACACAGACATCTCACTTTGTTCCATTTTTAAACTTATTAATTTACCTAGGATTTTATTCATAGACATTTTATATAAGAATTTAAACAGCACATTCTATAACAATTTAAAACCTGTATATACCACTTAAATTTTAAACAAATTCTGTTTTAATTTTAAAAAATTTGTTGATAGAATAACGTGAATATATGTTTCTACATAATTGTAAAATGTCAAGCCATTGGTTGCTGGTGAATAAATGCTGCTTCAAAAAAGTTAATTTCTATAGAAATATCTTTATAAAGTTTAATACTAATAATCACACTTAAAATAAAAATGCAGTAAATATCCAAAAAAGCATTAAAAGTTTGAAATTAAATTTGGGATTATTCTTAGTTAACAGAAATGACTTCAGTTGTTTAATAAATGTTTTTGTTAAACACTATTTAAAAGAAAATAAATAATTGAATAGAATTAGTTTATGAAATCATGTTTTGTTTTATTTTTACTTTTAGAACATTGAAACTTTATCCATTTCTAAAATTTGGTAAACAATAAAAAATCCATTTTGAATATAAAAATATCCTGAGAAACAATTTTCAAAATAATAACCTTTTTAAAATATGTTTGAACCAATTTAGGTATCGCCATAGTTAAATTTGGTTTAAACAGTTAATTATCAGGAGTTATTATTATCAATAAAATCAAAACATACATAACAAATTGAATGTTTTATTTTGAACCCAGTTTTTAAAATTATTTCATTGTGTTTCTCCATTGTGTACCAGAAATCCATTTTCATTCTAGTAAAAAAAAAGAATGGCACAGTATAACCAGAAAATTCTTGAAGATATAATAATAACAGGATATTAATTTTAATTTTGCATCATTATTTAAAAAAAAGTATTAATGTATTCTGACTGAGGGTTTAGTCATTGATTTAATAGTAAACACTTTTTCTAAAGCTGCCAAATTATGTATAACAGTTCAAGATGCAGTTTTAACAATTCTGCAATGATATTTTGTTGTAGATGTTTTTTGTTGTGTATAATTGTTATTGTGAATTTTATAATTATACCTAATTTGCATTATTCGAAAGACAAAAAATAACTTCTTTCTAAATAAGTAGAATTTTTTTAAAATTTTTAGTTTACAAATATAGAACTTATTAGAAAAAAACATCATAGTGAAAGGCTGTGGACAAAAAGTAATTTCAAAAACATGGGAAGAAAAAATGTAATTCAATATAATTGTGATGGTAGCTGTCTGAGGTTATTTTCTGTTGGCATATATTTTGTTTTGCTCATAAAATTGATTATTTATTGTATCAAGGTAAGAAAATGTAAAAACTCTCGTTAGGTAGAGGACTGGAATGTGAACAAACTGGGTTAAACTTTTGATTCAGTGATAATGATTCTGATAGAGCACATGATGCATATAATAGTGAAGACAACTACAATAAAAATTCAACCAATGATCCTAATCAAGGTCAATGGATTCAACACAGAGGTTAACTAACTACTAATATTATTAAGGCCTACTGGGGTTAGAAATAATTGTGGTCGAATAATTGCATTCCCAAATTTTAAACCGATAGAATGCTTTTATTCATTCTTTAGTGACAGTTTTCTCAAATAAAACAAATTGAAATGGCTCCTTTTACATAAGAAAGTAGTATGATGTTACCTTGCTTCAAATGAATGTTTTCTTTTTTATTATTTAAAAGGTAATTTATAAGGATGATATCCCACATAAAAGATTTTTGAGAAACCACTTGGTTCAAGCTACTCCATTTTTCCCAAACATTGATATGCAGTTTAAACCAATATTGAATGTTGAAAATAATATTAATGTTGTCCATAAAAAATGTGGGCATCAATACAAAATATATATTTTTTGTCGGTACTAAAAGAAGTTTATAAATAAAAACAAATTTATGAAATAAGAGTTTTACAATTCACAGAATGAGTGAATTATAATTTCAGAACAAGTGAACTAAAATATTTTTTCTGTTATACCAGTTTACCCACAGCACTAATTTTAAAATTATATATCAGTAGAACAATAATGAATTTACTGAAGAAACAATTTCCAAATTTATATGTTAAATTTGGAACAAAGCTAAAAGTTTATAATTTTTTTCTTATAGCAAATCTTAAGGACTATAAAACAACAATTATTTCAAATTTTATTTGATAATATTCGACGAAACTACAAATTTTTTATTAAAACACTACAAAATTTCTAATTTGATGTGAGCATGTTTAGGGTAGCATATATCAATAAACTGAGCATTTTTAGAGAACAAACTTTTATAAGTAAAAGTGCTTAAAAGTGTTACAAAATGTACTTGACATGTTTGAATATACAGAATATATTTCAATTATTTAAAATTAATATTCTAAAGTAGTTTAAAATAAGAACTATAAAGGTAGATCAACATTTTTTACTAGCTCTAAATATAATACAAAAAAGTAAATAACTTGTGGGAATAATTAATACTTAAATGGCTATGGATAATATATACAAAATAATTCTTAAGTTGAATTAACAAAAAGCTATGAAAAATAGATATTAATAAATAATTCTTGTATTTGAATAACTTCAGTTGTTTTTGATATGTATATATGTAAATATTTGTATACAAATGTTTATAATTAATATATAATAACTCTATAGCCTGTGCAACGGAATAATAATGGACAAGGTTAAATATCACACATATGTTTCATGATAATATTGTTGGAAAACAGGGACACTATATTTAAATAATACATTACCCCTAAATTCCCACTCTGTTTTAGAAAGATTAACCCTTTAAATTTTATTATTTTAAAAGAATACAGCTAAAGCTTATACTAATGGGAAGAATCATTTTAAACACAATCTAAACAATTTTAAAAATGTTGTTTTCCTTATTTTTACAGTTTTATTAAATAATCAGAGATATTGAAGAAAAACCTTTTTACAATATTAAGGTGTTGGAGAGCTTTTTAACAACCACATTAGATGAACTTAATAATACGGACACTGTTTTGTATAAACAGCATAGGACAAGGGTTGCATGTTAGGGATTTTAAGAGAGATGTTCCTCAAATTTGATTTTGTTGCGAGGTGACATTGGTTTAACTTGCTTGGTCATCTGATTTACACCTATGTGATTTTGTTTGTTTGTGGGTACCCAATATCGAATGTATACACTCATTGCTCTCATACTGTTGATCAACCAAAACAAGCAATTAGAAAGGACATGATAAATCGAGTGGTGAACAATTTCCACAAACACCTTCATCAGTATGAACACAACAATGGTAAGTACTTAAGCAATATGTTTACATCAAAAATTTTTCCTGTAAATAAAATTGCTTTTTAGGTTATTTCAGATGATGATAATAAAACAAACGATCTTTAATTTTTGGGGGGTTTTATTTGGTTTTAAAATGTGTCTTATTTATGCCTAAATGTATAATATACATATTTTTTGGACCAGATTTTTTTTTAATGAGAAAAATTATTAGGATGGTATTTATATTTTCTTTCTGAAATTTGCAACTTAATGCAGTTTAGTTATGCACAGTTATTTCATCTTTAATAAATAGAATAATTATTTTTTTACTTTATTTAGAAAATAAAGGCTCATTAATTGGTGTTGCTACATATCTAATATTTGATATGAGATGTGCTTACAAAATTTAGGATATTGTAATATTGTTAATTTATTTCTTGATAGCAAGTTTATTTCATTCAGTGTGAGTTAAATGCATTCTTTTACAGTTACCACTATTATGAATAAATTTAAGTATACTTAATAGAATAATTAAATAGGTTGTTTTTTGAAATTTCTTTTAGCAAAATATATTTTAAAAAATTTGACTGCTCAAAATTTGCATGAACAATTTATACTATTTAGTTCTATTGCAATCAATCACTGAAGATAATGATTGTGGAAAAATATATATTTTTATGCGCAATCAATATCAGATTACTTGCAGGCAGATTATTACCATTCAGTCTGTAGCAGTAAAGGTCCTTTTTACTTAATAAATTATCTTTTTGGATATTTAGACAATTTTTTCAGGTAATTTGTTTAAGCTTTTGGATAAAAAATACTCAAGACGCCCAAGTCTTATAAATGATACGGGTACATAATTAGTTTTATAAAACTGATATAACTGGTACTTTATTCATATGGAAGGCAAGTTTTTTTACCCATCATGATTTCGCCTGTAATATTAAATAGATTATTGAAGAAAACAATATTTGTTACCAATATATTATGTTAATTTGAAGTGATAATTTTAGTTTAGAATAATATCATATTAGTACAAATACAGGCTGTTCCAGGAGGAATCTGCCATACTGCACAAGGTTATTCCTCTCACCAAAATAACGAAAAAAGTTTATATAAACACAAATCTGGAAATGCTTCGTTTGCGAGTTATACATTGTCAAAGATTTAACCTGAAATTCAGGTCCCTCCGTGAAATTAACTCATACTGAAATTTTTGGTGAACTCACAAACGAGGCGAACTCCCATATTTATAAAATATTTCAAATGGAGTTATTATTATATTTACAAAATAAATAGTTTGGATTTCATAAAAATAAAGGGTCTAAATTTATTTCCAAGTGTTAACATAAGAAACATTTGAATAAAAGATCGTGTTTGGTGAAAGATTACCCCATCCTCATGGGACTCAAATGGTTAAGCTGGAGAAAACAATTTTTATTCTATAACAAATACAAAAATGTAAATAATACTTTCAGTTTGTGTTACAAACATTATTAACCCTACACTTTGCATTGTTACATCATCACTTCGTAATGTGTGTATAGTTTCCATAGCACACATTAAAAATTATGTGCATTGTGTTATTGTAAAATTTTTACAATTATAAATAAAATGATTTCATAATTCAAATACACACTATAACTTCTGACTACCTATTCTCAGTAGATGTTTCATAGCAATTCTGTGAAAATTAATCAACTTTATACTTCACAACATTGAACATGAAAAGTGTGAAAGAAAAATCAGTGATTTATCAGGTATTTAAAATATAAAAAACCTCAAATGAACAGCAAAAGAATTTCTAAAACTATTAGGTATGGAATAAAAAAAAATAATAAATCATTTTCAATCGTTATGATTATTTTTGAATTTTTATGTACTAAACACTAAACTTTAGCCCATCAATACTTTTAGCAAAATGCTTTACAAATGTGTTAAGGCATTATCTTTAAAGTTTTAAAGCTTTTAACATTATATTCAACTCTATAAAGATTACATTTGTAAATGATTAAAACCTAACTCATCAAAATAGTGTTTTATACTATATGTATTTGAGTAACAATACTTAAATATAACATTTAGCTTATAAAACTTTTAACAAAAAATTGAACAATTATTAAATATGAAATAGATTTTTGACCCAATAGAATCAAATTGAGCAGTTACTTTAGTCAGGTGAACTACGGTAATTTTTTTAGTTTTGTTTGATTTTTGTAGAATAAATAGCAATTTTGTAACTACACAGATATTGCATCTGTATAAGGGTAGTTGGAAAAACATTCAATGCTCCACACAAAAAAATTCCAACTTATAATAAATGCTATAAAACATTATTGGTGCAAATGCTATAAAACATTATTGCTGCAACAGGTGAAAACACTGATGCAACAATATTGAATCAATGAGTTAATCCTGAACCTAACCAACTAAAACTCTTTATATGATAATTAAAAAATAATATTTTTGTTGCCTAATTTATTTTACATGCTAATTGGTGTTGCAACATTTTTGAGCGTCAAGAAATATTCCTAGAGATGCTTAAAGTCATGTCCAAGTGTTTTTAATATTGGTCGTAAGTTTATTTCATGGAATGTTGAAATGCATTCATTTAAAGTTAACAATCTTCTGCAATAAATAAAAAAAATTAATTCTAAACAGTCTTTACAGTATATTTACTTTATAATTGGATTAATTTTAATGTCATATTCCTGATGATAAATTTGTTCACTAGTGAACCAATTACACGATAATATCAACAAAGGATAGTGATATTTTTAATGTTTAAATATATTTTTTATTTTAGTTGTAGACCAATGAGCCTTCATTTGATTTCAATTTTATATATTTTTTTCAATTGTCATTAATGTTTCTCATAAGTCTTTCCTAGAAGCTCATTTTAAGTTGAAGCTCCAGAATCCCTTTTGATACCCAATTCATGAAGGCCATTAGGTTATATATATATAATATATATATATATATATATATATTGATTTGCTTAATAAGTATGTGTGAAGAACAGAAATAGGTAAGGTTAGGTTAATAAACCTTACTTACCTGTGTTCATAAATATTTTATTATTCTTGTAAAAAGAATTAACCTTTAAAAATAAATCTATAATTAATTTAGGCAATAAATTTATATTTCATCTTAAACAAATTGTTTTTCTTATTATAATTTGATACACAAGAAATAACGTTTTAAATTACTCCTATGTTTCAATATCCATAAATAACCTTCGTAAACAACAACACCCAGATTATAATTTAATATTCTACAACTTGCAATTCTTCTTTCTTACTTTGTAAAAGTCCAAATTGCTAAGATAATACTGTAGTTTCATTAGTTTTTAAATGTGCCTTTTTACTTTCAAACACACACAAAATAACACATTTTAATTTCTTAATGTCATACAACTTGACCCTGTTAGTCACAAACATAACTGATTTAGCCTAAGTTAACAGCAGATTAATGAACACATAATCACACAGGAGGCACTTATTATCTTCAACAAATTCTTAGCAAACTGTATTAAATAAAGTGTTTGGTTTCAAATTGGTCATCTACAGTATTATTAAATATTTTTTCTAAAGGCAAATATTACACACAAAAAATACCTTACTCTTTCTAAAACAAATAGAAACATTATTTAATACTTTATGGAATAAATATTATATACAATGAGAAAAATCAGAGGTTATTGCTTATCTATTGTTTGAAAGAACCATTCAGTAAATCTATGAAGTTGCTGGGCTGCGTTTTGTGACTCCTCCTGCAGGCGCCGGTTCTCTTCACGTAAACCTCGTATTTCTTCCTCTAATGACAATCGGCGACGTGTTTCCCTTGACAGTCGACCTTCCAGCTGAGAGAGATGTTTTTGTAGCTCAGCCATACGTCTTCCCCTGAACAAATTGTTTTAATCATACATGATGTTGTCAGAATTTAAAACAATTGTTTATATAAAATAACTAACTTAAACTTAAAACTGATTTAAATTTACAAGATCTAAATGGAGGTTTAATAAAAATATACAAACAAAACCCAAGTCTATTTAGCCAAGAACATATCAGTAGTTTGTATTGAGATTAAGACTAAAAGAAATTAGATTTATTCCCGGAGAGTACAAATAAATTATTTGAGGCAATTACAACCTTTTAATATAAAACACTGAAATCTTCGAAAGACCATGTGAAACGTATGTTGAAGTACTACCTGGAGTTGATTATTCCATTGTACAAAACGATTAAAATTATACTTTTGGTAACTGGTGGGTTTAAAAATGTACCTAGAGTCCAGGACCTTTTAAATGTACCTATAAACATCTAGGAATGTAGAACAATGATGGACGATGAAATAAAAGTTATTTGAAATCAACAAGTAATCTCTATATGAAATAAATCTAACTGATTTAGTTGAACTTAATCTTATTCTGAGATGTATCATCTTTAGGCTCTGGTCTATTTAAAAATTTTAAATAAAAACTATCTCCAAGTATCTGATTAAAACAGCACTAATGTTGTTAACAATTTGTAACTTTGGTAGTCTGCATATATCATATTACTATTTGAAACCCAGAAGAATTTTATGTTGTAAAGCCCATAAAAGCTATTGTACACTCTTTCCATCTCAATCACAGGATTTACTTAGTAACCTACCTCTTGCTGTAGCCAAGTACCTATCTTATTCTGAACCTCTTGACATACTCTGATGGTACTGGAACTCATAGAACTGCATATGGCATATAGATATTTCATAGAATTTGTTGCCTAAGACTTTTAATGAATCTTTGATGTTGATACTGGGTAATTTTATCAGTTCCACAAACTTAATAAGTGAATTAAATTTATTTTTAAAACTTACCAAAACAAAACATTTTCAATTATATTAGGCAATTATCTTCAGTGTCTAGGTTGGTAGCAAGGATGTATTATTGAGCTCAGCAAGGCCTAGTCACTGAACATCATAGCCTAGTACAAACAAAAATATTTTTGAGATAATCTCAGCACTTTAATTATAAGTTCATGTAAGTAATTATATTACTAAGTTTCATAATTAAAGTTTTCTATTAAAACTACAGCTACAAAAATAGGATACCCATATTACCATTAGGCAGATGAAAAACCCTACTAATAGCACCTGATTAGCTCATAAAAAAAGAAATGGAGAGAATAGAAAACTAAATATATTTTTTACTAGGTAGATAGATAGAAGCTTGTAGTAAAAATTTTTTAAAAAAATATGAATCTAATTGCAAAGAAAAACAGGAAGTAAAACTCCTAAAAAGTGGTAAATCATGGGCGAGTGACAAAGTAACAAAAACAAACGCAGAAGACGAACAGTTGAAACAAAATTAATTTATATAAAATTTGAATCTTATATAAATTCCATTATAAATCAAACAATAACAGAAGAGACAAATTATTTTTCCCATGCTGGTTATTCTGACAAAGGAACCTAATGGGTTATAAACATCAACTAAGGAAAAAATTGGACAAAATTCTTACAATACACGAGATCCAGAATCCAGACCTAACCTTTCAGCTACATCCTCGACCCACTGTCCTAAGTTTTCTCCGTTCTTAGCTGCTTCTAATGAGCTGGTATCATCACTAACTTGAAGCATCGCTCTTGTTGCAGTATCTACGAGGCTTGGCCAATCCATCTCTCTTGTATCAGGCAAAGGCAGGTTTGGTGAATCATGTTTGTTGGATATCTTTGTAACTCTTGGTGATAACCTGTGAAAATATCCTGTTAGTAAATAAATAAATATATATATATATATATATATATATATATATTCTTGATATTTAACATTATCCATTGTTTTTCCGTTGCACTGACTTTATGAAGTTAATATATTACTATGTGAGTAATTTTATCCACCATTAAGTGCAATAATTTTACCTTGAGTGATGAGGCACCTTTCGGTCGTTGACCATTGTCGAATCACTGATTTTTCTCTGCTGTGGATGCTCGGTCCGTGAAGCCGGTGTTTGTTGACGTTACGCGCACTTTTTCTTGATCTGTGTGTATGATATTTCTGTATAGTATGTCTTCTGTATATGTTGTTTGTAGATTCATTAAGTTGTTGTGTATGTTTTTATAAATGTGGTATTTTTCTAGTGAGTTTAGTTCTATTGGGTTGTTATTTATTTCCAGTATGGTTAGGTTATTTTCGTAATTTGTTATTTCGTGTTTATGGGATATTAGGTGTGCTGCAACATTTGATACTTTAGAATTTTTGTTTTTGAATGCTCTATAATGTTCTTCAAATCTTATTTTAAATGTTCTGGTTGTTTTTCCTATGTAAAAAGCGTTACAGTTGTTGCATGTGATTTTGTAAATTCCTGATAGGTTATGTTTTTCTGAATTTGTTATGTGGTTTGTGTTATTAAGATATTTTATTATTTTGTTGTTTGGTTTGTAAGTTGGAGTGTAGTATTCTTTGCTGTATATATTTGTTATTTTTTCTATTTTGTTATTGGTGTATTTATATTTTAGGTAGATTTTTTTATTTTTATTATTTTCGTGTTCCGGTTGTAGTGTTGTGTTGAGGTTAGGTTTTTTTGTGAATTTATTGTATATATTTTTTATAATGTGTTTGTTGTATCCATTTTCTATTGCTATTTTTGTAATGTTATCTAATTCTTCATTTAATTTTTGTTTGTTATCCTGTGTGTATTTTATTGCTTTATTTATCATGTTACTGTAAGTGTTAATTTTGTGTGTCCGGGGGTGGTTAGATTTGTAGTGTATTGTGGTGTTGTTGGAAGTAGGTTTCCTGTATACTGTAGTTTCTATTTTATTATCATTTATATTTAAAGTAATGTCGAGGAAGTTGATTGTTCTATTTGTTTCTGTTTCAACGGTGAATTGTATGTTTTCGTTGTATGTATTTAGTTTGTTTAATATTATGACGTGTTCGTTGTGAATGGTAGGTTGGTTTATTACAAGTATATCGTCTACATATCTTGTCCATAGTGAGATATTGTGTGTGTTTATTATAGGTTTAATTATTATTTGTTCAAAGTGTTGTAAATATATTTCTGACATGGGTGAACCCATGGGGAGTCCTGTTGTTTGTTTATAATATTTATTGTTAAATTGGAAGTAATTTTGGTTACATATGTGTTTGGTTAGCGTAATGATACTATCTATTATGTTTCTTTTTTCGTTATTGTGTATCAGTTTGTTTTTTATTATTTCTATGGTTTCTTCTATTGGGATACTAGGGTACATGTTAGTTATGTCATAACTTATTATTTTTGTGTTGCTGTTTGTTTTTATCGTTTTTATTTTATTAATTAATTCGTATCCATTTTTTATATTGTATGTGTTGTTGATATGTATTTTAGATCTTAGGATTTTGTCTAGAATTTTTGCGATTATGTAAGATGGTGCTGTTGTGAAATTTATTAGTGGTCTAAATGGTGTGTTGGGTTTGTGGATTTTAGGTATCCCTGATAATACTGGTGCGCATGGTTTGAATGGGTATAATCTTGTGTGGTATTTTAATTTATTGTTATAGTTTAGGGTGTTACGGTGAGTGACTATTAAGTTTTTTATTGTAATAAGGTATTTGTTAGTTGGGTCTGGGATTTGTTCGTATTTATTTTCTTTTATGTAGTTAGTCATTGAATCGATATATTTGGTATTTTCTATTATTACTGGAGTATTTGTTTTATCTGATTTTAATATTAAGTAGTCGTTGTTTTCTAGTTTTTCTCTGAGTTTTATAATTTCTTTTTTATTAATATATTGTTCCGTTTTTTGTTTTTTTCCGTTTTTATTAGGTTAATTTTATTATTAATATTATTTCTTATGTGTTCAGTATTTTGGTGGGTAATTTTGTGGATGTTAGATTCTGTGTCAACTATTAGGTTTTTTATTATTTGTTGAAGTTAGGTAGGTTATATTTGAAGGAATTTGTTATTATTATTTTTTCTTTTTCAGTAAATTGTGTTTTAGTTAAGTTTATGAATTTATTATTGTTAGAGGTGTGGGTTGGTTCTAGGCTATTTTTTAGGTTATGTTGTTGTTTTGATGTGTGGATTGGTTCTAGGCTAGTTAAGTTGTTAGGCTCTTAGGTTAAGTTGTTTTGATAAATTTTCGATTTTTTTGTTTTGTCTGTTAATAGTGTTTGTTTTATGTTTTATTATAATTTGTTGTGTTTTTTCGTGAATAATAGGTGTGAGAGTGTCAAAAGTTTTCATTATTTCCAAATTGGTTGTGTATAGTTGTAAATTGATTTGGCTTTTTTTATGGTAGGCAGCTTTAATGTTTTGTTTAATAATGTGTGATTCTGCTATTTTTGTTACTAACAAATACCTTATTACAATAAAAAACTTAATAGTCACTCACCGTAACACCCTAAACTATAACAATAAATTAAAATACCACACAAGATTATACCCATTCAAACCATGCGCACCAGTATTATCAGGGATACCTAAAATCCACAAACCCAACACACCATTTAGACCACTAATAAATTTCACAACAGCACCATCTTACATAATCGCAAAATTCTAGACAAAATCCTAAGATCTAAAATACATATCAACAACACATACAATATAAAAAATGGATACGAATTAATTAATAAAATAAAAACGATAAAAACAAACAGCAACACAAAAATAATAAGTTATGACATAACTAACATGTACCCTAGTATCCCAATAGAAGAAACCATAGAAATAATAAAAAACAAACTGATACACAATAACGAAAAAAGAAACATAATAGATAGTATCATTACGCTAACCAAACACATATGTAACCAAAATTACTTCCAATTTAACAATAAATATTATAAACAAACAACAGGACTCCCCATGGGTTCACCCATGTCAGAAATATATTTACAACACTTTGAACAGATAATAATTAAACCTATAATAAACACACACAATATCTCACTATGGACAAGATATGTAGACGATATACTTGTAATAAACCAACCTACCATTCACAACGAACACGTCATAATATTAAACAAACTAAATACATACAACGAAAACATACAATTCACCGTTGAAACAGAAACAAATAGAACAATCAACTTCCTCGACATTACTTTAAATATAAATGATAATAAAATAGAAACTACAGTATACAGGAAACCTACTTCCAACAACACCACAATACACTACAAATCTAACCACCCCTGGACACACAAAATTAACACTTACAGTAACATGATAAATAAAGCAATAAAATACACACAGGATAACAAACAAAAATTAAATGAAGAATTAGATAACATTACAAAAATAGCAATAGAAAATGGATACAACAAACACATTATAAAAAATATATACAATAAATTCACAAAAAAACCTAACCTCAACACAACACTACAACCGGAACACGAAAATAATAAAAATAAAAAAATCTACCTAAAATATAAATACACCAATAACAAAATAGAAAAAATAACAAATATATACAACAAAGAATACTACACTCCAACTTACAAATCAAACAACAAAATAATAAAATATCTTAATAACACAAACCACATAACAAATTCAGAAAAACATAACCTATCAGGAATTTACAAAATCACATGCAACAACTGTAACGCTTTTTACATAGGAAAAACAACCAGAACATTTAAAATAAGATTTGAAGAACATTATAGAGCATTCAAAAACAAAAATTCTAAAGTATCAAATGTTGCAGCACACCTAATATCCCATAAACACGAAATAACAAATTACGAAAATAACCTAACCATACTGGAAATAAATAACAACCCAATAGAACTAAACTCACTAGAAAAATACCACATTTATAAAAACATACACAACAACTTAATGAATCTACAAACAACATATACAGAAGACATACTATACAGAAATATCATACACACAGATCAAGAAAAAGTGCGCGTAACGTCAACAAACACCGGCTTCACGGACCGAGCATCCACAGCAGAGAAAAATCAGTGATTCGACAATGGTCAACGACCGAAAGGTGCCTCATCACTCAAGGTAAAATTATTGCACTTAATGGTGGATAAAATTACTCACATAGTAATATATTAACTTCATATATATATATATATATATATATATATATATATATATATAAACGCATACCTAATGATATATATTGTAACATTTTGAAAATAGCAAATAAGAAATTGGCTAGATTAAAATTGAAACTAATTTTAGGTAAAAGCCTAGAAAAGGTTGTAACATGTAAACAAGATATTTGAACTTGCATTAGGAAATTTGTTATATCAAATAACCTAACAAACAAAATTAAAACAGGATAATCTAATAATATTAAAATTTAAACAAAATTGTAAACTTTAGTAACATAGGGCATAAGTAATTACTTGAGAGATAGAAGGTGAAAAACGGTTGTAAACAATGAATTGAAAGGTTATGTTTGTAAAAATCCAGCTCAAAACACACACATTTCGGAATTATTACAAAAGTAAAACGGAAAAACACTGCACACACAAATAATAGTAATTAAATAAACACTGGAAGGTTTGTTAAGGATAGGAAAGTTGAAACAGTATGTTAACGAAATTAAAACGCGAGTGAAAATAGTTGTTGGCGCATTAACAGCTGTAAACCCAAAGAAAGTAGGTCAGTATACAGTCGACTCTAGTGGGAAAAAATCGAACTAAATTACATGGAAGATGAGATTTGGAAAAGGAATTGTCGCCATATTTTTAACATTTTAAAAATAATGACGAAGCGTCAGTCTGGCGTGGGGACGCCAAGGTAGAGGACCTTCTCTGAGAAGTCAAAATGCCATTTGAAGAATTTCGTCAAAATTATACAGATTTGTGAAGAAAATTAGCCAAGTTAAAACAAGGATAAGTGAATTTAAAGCTATAATACAGTATTAATATAATTTGAAGTAACTAAAAGGAATTTAAGTGTGTTAATTATAAAATTTAAAGAGAACTGAATCCTACGTGAGCAAGCAGCCAATCGCCGATATTTGATGAGTTAAGTAAATAGCGCTATACAAATAAACTTTAGTGAACGTTTAAAAGTATAAGGAAATTTAAAATTGTACATTATTAGAATATCTTGAAATTAATTAATAGTTAGTAGTAAAAACATAATCCAGTTCAAATAGTTTAGGGACCTTTTTGCTTATTCCAAATTTAAGTTTTTTCATCAGGAAGCTATTTATTAAAACTATTTTCTAAATTTAATCTTGTTTATCAAAATTTATTTAATTAACCAAAGAGTTAAAAGATATAGCCCATGCATATAAACCCCGAGATATTAAGAGATCTTAGAAAACAGTCTAGGGTATAAAATTTTGTAACTAAAATTTAAAGAATTGAGTTTAGCCTATATATATATATATATATATATATATATATATATATATATATATATATATATATATTCTTGATATTTAATATTATCCATTGTTTTTCCGTTGCACTGACTTTATGAAGTTAATATATTACTATTTTTGAGTAATTTTATCCACCATTAAGTGCAATAATTTTACCTTGAGTGATGAGGCACCTTTCGGTCTTTGACCATTGTCGAATCACTGAGTGATTCGACAATGGTCAAAGACCGAAAGGTGCCTCATCACTCAAGGTAAAATTATTGCACTTAATGGTGGATAAAATTACTCAAAAATAGTAATATATTAACTTCATATATATATATATATATATATATATATATATATATAATAAAAGAAAAAATATATCAAGTGACAAACAAAGAGTATACAAAATTCTTAAACTGTAGCCTTAAGTAAAATGAACAAAACTGAACCAACCTCTCTTCTTTTGATAGTTTTATCTCACTAGGTGCAGGACTTGAAGCGGTTGAAGCATTAGATATCACGGTTGCAGGCCTTGCCATGGTCAAGATAACTTCTCCTGCAGGTTTATCTTGTGTAGGCGGACTTGGAGGTCGTGCTGGAGTTATACTTAACCCACTAAGGTTTTCGCGTGATCTTGACCGTCCTCCTGTTATATCTCCACTACTACTCTTATGGACTTTACCAGAAAATCCTACTGATGCATTTTCCTACGACATAAATTGAATATGAATTTAATAGGTATAAAGTAGTGGTTTAGGAAGTAATACATCTTACATCTCTAATATAATTTTTATTATTGGTAAATATAATATCACTTCTACTAATCGTAGAGGTAATTTCTCTATGTATACATATCTGCTAGTTTTTTGGCTTTTTGACCTTAAGTTCTACATGCATTGTTTCTTACCACCAATAGATTTATTAATAATTAGTAACAATAGAACTTCAACTATAACATTGTAATACAGTTTTTTTGATCAGCATAGTTCTAAAAAAATAAATTCAAATACAATATTTTGGAAATGAACAAAGATTATCCAATGAAAGATATTTTTAATGTAGGTGAATTTGATTTGTTTACAAAGTTAATTAGGAGAAAACGTTAACTTTTAAAAGAGAAGACTATAATGAGAGAACAAGAGACTTTACTGATAACAGGCAAATTCTAGAAATCTTGGATATTTTAAAAATGTAATGTTTAAACTATTTCTGGGCAAAACAAAAATAAAAGCTTTTTAAGATTTTGTTAGCAACTGTAATGAACATAACTCTATCCCTATGATAAAAAACATTTAGTTATTTTATCCCTTAACATGAAATCATTTGTATAGTGAAGGATGGACAAGGTTAAAAAAAACGAAGCATTTTTACCAGTGTGTTACTGTACACTCTTGATAGGTATAACATAAAACAGAAATATAAAAGATCGATCTTCCTCTAACAGCAAGCTGTCACAATATATTTGAGCCAATTGATTAAAACCACAATATATCAAATTGTTTTTTAAAAAAAAGGATTCATTCAGAAGTATGACCATGATCGAAGAGAACTTTTAGATCTTTTCAATCTATTAGATAGGAAACTAGATCTTTTCAATCTATTAGATAGGAAACTAATAAGCACATTACCTTTGAATAGTGTGTTACCTTAAAAAAAAGGAGTAGGATTGTGTGGAGAACATTCTGATCAAGATATTTCAGCAGAAAAAAAGCCGAATCACTGGACTTTAAAGAAGAGCAAACTGAAGTTTAATAATAAGACTCTGAGCATCTACAAACATGTGACCAAATTTTAATTTGATTCAAATTTTTCAACTTATCCCTATAGTTTTGAATTATTAAAGTTGTATTTATTTATTTTTATGCAAAATAAAAGCTAATGATCAAAGTGGTAAAAATCATATGTGGTAAAAAGTCAGTGTAAAGTGCTACGATGTGACCAGGGGATAAATGAGCAGAGTGTATGTATGAGCAGAGGCTCATATATATATTTACAACAACATCTCGACCAAGAAAATGTAAAAAACGCTGAACTTAACAAAATTCACTGACGCCATGCAGTGAAGCCTACATCCAAATTCAATGGAAGCTGTGACGAGGCCCAAAGACAACCAAATTATAGAAGATACTTAACTGTTTGCAGTACAAGGGCATATAAAGAATTTAATTTTCTTTTAAATAAACTTTTATTTCAAAATATATTAACTTAAAATTGAATAACCTGAGGGACTGAAAACTCTCTTAGGTTGCCTAAATTAAGTAATAAATATTCTAAATTGATTTTCCATTCAGTTGTTTGCCTGAAGTGGAAATAATCGTATTGAGTTTAAATAATTATATCGAATATGGCTTTTTTCTTGAAAAACGGATGGAAATCCGTTATTGACTTAGTATATAAGTATCAGAAGGAAGTTTTTATTAAATGCCTAGCCTATTATAACTAGCTAGGTTAACCTATAAATAGGTAATTGTTAACCATACTCTGATATTGAATTAAAAGGAATTTTTATTAAAAGGCATAGCCTAAAGTAACTAGAAATTAACCTTAAAATGTTTGAATGTGAACAAGACTTTAAAATATGTAAAATTTAACTAGGATAAACAAAAATATGTGCAAAATTAATTATAATAATTGAATTTAAATAGATGATAGTAGACATATTAAGCAATTTTGGATTTTGATAATAATAATATTAGAAAAGAATGTAGTATGTGTAGATATATATGTGTTAATAAAAAAAAAATAAATAAAGATGTAAACATAATAAGGGGACATATTCTGTACTAGTAACATGAAACCAGATAGTCATGTTAATTCAAATGTAAGGTTAGGTATAATTGAAAAAGCTAAATCCTGTTATCAAAATAAATAAAATAATAAGTAATTCTAAATTCAAATAGACAATAAAAAATTTATAGTTTCCAATTAGCTGTGTTTTCATTTAAAATAAAATAAGTTCACTAGGTATCCATATATAGTCTTTAAGTCAATAGTGTCTCTCAAAGATTTCACAACCCCGAAAAGGAGCTTTAAAAGGCTTATCGGAGGCTAATTGGTTTTCATAAAAAATTCAGGGATTGGTTCCCCTGAGAGGTTTATTCCTTGAGATACAGGTCTCGAACCAGGGTTCGTAGTCAAGGGATAAACCATTACTTTCTTACGGACAAGGTGCTCGTCGAGGGAAATCACCGGCATAACGTTTTTTTTTTGCCTTTTCTTGTCAGAGTCTGATGACATTACAGATTGGTTAAGCAATTAAAGGGAAAAGATAAAATTAAACAAAACATATTCACTAAACGATTCCACAAATAGACGCAACATTTCAAAACATCAGACACAACAAAAAAATGCTAAACCTGTTTGGTAACTGACGGGGAAAACACAATTCGAGTTAGTTACGTCCAACGAATACGGTTATTGATATTTGGATTTCAAACAGTAATTAAACAATAGTGATACTAAACTTATGTATGGAGCTGGATTAGGGTGCCACGGATTGACTCATCACTGTTTGTCAGTGATGATAATGCCACTTCAAAGATTGTTGTTGTAAATAAGGAGTGCCTATCTTTTGAGTTATAAACCTAGTAGTGTAGCATCCAAATATAACGAATATTTGGAGAATAATCAGATTTTTAGTGATAAATAACTATAGTACTGTACAAAATTTTAAAAAAACATCCTACTACCTGCACAGTAATTATACTATCTTTCTTGTCTTTAAAAAAAAAAAAAATACGATACATAATAACAGAAAATTCTGTAATTTTGCCAACCTCAAATAAGCGAAACAGCAAATATTAAATCCATGAAGAGCAAGGGTCTACTGTACTTCAAAAGCTGACTAGCAAAAAATTTAAGTAAGACTCTTGTTTATCTACAGTTAAACTGCAAGTAATTATACTATACGTACCTATACACATATAAATTGTTCAAAACATTTATAATTATAAATAATAATAATAATAATAAACATATGACTGAAGGGCTTTTTAGATAGCCTGAACCGATGTATAATATTTTTCAAAAAAGAAATACATTTTTCTTGTAACATACAGTTACAAGAGAAATTAAATTGATTGAAATTTTATTAAATAAAATTATCACAATTGCTAACTAAAATTAAAGCCCTAAAATATGTTGATATAGATACATGTTACTGTAAACAAAGTTTTAAACTCAATTGGAGAATTCCAATATATTTTATTGCATGACAAATTAAATAACAATAGGCAAACAAATGATTACAATGAGCAACTCAATTACAATGTATTTATAGGATTCGGTATCTGTTTCTAAGTGAAACGATAATAATAACTTAACGATAACATTAAGCATGATTCACTCTATGCAGCGGCTATTGTAGGATGTATTTAGAAAATTACATTCCAAAAATTTAGAAAAGGTTTTATATTAAAAGTATATAAGAATCAAAAACAAATAGCAACAACTTGTGCAAATATTATTAATACTATGAAGGTTAGTCCCTTAATAGACGACCGTCTCTTTGTGCCTGGAGATTTTTAAAATATAAAAAATTCCTGACACATAATAAATACCATATTCATAACAAATTATACATTTTTGTAAAGGAAATGAAACAAGCATCCAGGAAATATATATGTTTGCATTGATATAAATACCGTTTACTTACATATAAATGGTGTTATGCTCCTTTCAAAAATGTATAAAGATGTCAAATAAAATAAGAGCACTGTACGTCACTTCAGTTCACTACACATTTTTTACATTGAAATGGAAATAAACATTACATGTTATATCATTTTAAAGCTAAAAGAAATGTAATTTACAAATATTTCCTTTAAAATTTAGAAAACTCTCCTTTCGAATCATACATTTTCATTAAGTTCAACAATAAAAGTCCAGTTCAATCATGTCGATTGTACCTCGGCCTAGATTGGTTTTATTGTCACTGTCTAAAAGCAATATATCTCTTATTGAAGCTTCCCAAAGTGTCTATCCATTATATCTATAAAAATAATATTAAATAAATAACTAACTAAATAATAATAATTAGACTAAATAACTGGAAAAAAAAATTAAAGCAAAAAAACAAACTCAAAATGTAAACAGCTTGCACTAACAAAACACTCACTATCTGACTAAACCAACATCTGTCAAACAACAGTCTGTTAGCTCTCGGTCGTCACACTTAACAAGAGATGTAAAGTAGAATAACCAATACAAAGAATGTTATTAACAAAACAAAGAATACACAGAAATTACATTGCTTTGGAAGTAAATACAGGATCCCGAGCTATACATGGATGTAGGGTTAAACGTGTTAGCTAAAAATAAATACATAGTTTTTGTTTTAAGAAATTTATTACTCATGATTTTAAAAGGCGTTTTCAAGATTAGGAGGCATTGAAATTTAAAAAAACTTACTTTAGTAGGAGTAGCATCATCAGTCATATAGTCAGGATTGATCAGTTTCATCAAATCTTCTTGCAATGTAGAATTTGTAAGATTTGCAGAGTTACGATTATTTGTTGACCGTGTTGTAACTCCAGGCCTTAATCTGGCTTCTCCTGTATCTCTGGGTCGAGGGCTTTGATTACGGCTCCCACCACCACTTGAAGGCGTTAGTGTACCAGTGCCTGCTGTGCCTGAACGACGTAATCCTGGAGAACTACTTACTGAAAGCTCATCTGAAATTGTACGATTTATGAAGTTAATTATATGACTAAATTGAGTATGCTATTTTAAATTAACTATTAATTGTTCTTCACCCATGAAACAATAAAAGTCATCTTATGTTAAAATTCAAAGCATTTCATTTGAGAATAAATATTAGGGGCCATTCCTAAATTACACAACGCTAAAATGGATGATTTTTAACCCCCTCTCTCCTCCGTAACAAACTGGTAACGGTAGCGCCAACTCCCCCATTAATTACAGTACAGTCTCACTAATCCGGACTTGATGGGACCGGACCCGGTCCGGATCAACGAAAGTCCGGATTAGACGGAAAAAGCCAAACAAATGCATACAATATGTGTTTTAGGTGGGAAAACATATTGAAATTGTAGTTTTAGTGAAATTGAGGCCTAAATATAGCTTACAGTACAGTATTTCATAGCTTATGTAGCAAAAAATCCTATAATTATAACAGAAAAGTCATGACATAAATAAATATCTAAGCACCTTTCTCGTTGAATAAAAGTATTCACATAAAGTTATTTACACTATACTGTATAAACGCACAAAAAACTCAAACAAAAATGAAACTGAAACAAAAACAAACTTTAAAAAACTTAGTGAAAAAAGTCCGTAATGTTCTTTTGTTTTAACGATGAATGACGTCGTTTCACAGTACGATCTCGTAGGCGTTTCAAGGTCAGTAGCTCCGCAGTTGACGTATCACTTTGTTTCTCAAAGTAAGTCATCAACCCCTCCAGCATTGCAGCCGCCTCATCATGAGTTAGGCTGACAGGTTCGTCTGTGTAGTCTTCCTCTTCCGAGCTGTCATTTTCTGCGTTTGCAGTGCACACCGCGACGATTTCGTCCTCGTTGAGCACTTGATGACCAATGTCATTATCACTGATAATCCACTCGGAAATATCAGTGTCTTTCAACTCGGCACAACCCTCCAATTGTTGAAAAATCTGAACAAATTCATTGTCGTCATTAGTAGGTTGACTGTCAGATTTTCCACTTTCCTGTGGCATTTCAGGCCACAATTTTTTCCAGCTTTTTTGTAGTGTAGACGGTTGAATTTCCTCCCACGATTCTGCAGCCATATAAATGACATCCTTTATAGTCACTTTTTTAAGATTTTCAATAAATTTTGTAGCTGGATCTGCTTCTTGTTGTTCCAAAAGCGATAAAATTAACTTTTTCCTATATCGCCGTTTTATCGCTTCGATCACGCCCTGATCCATCGGCTGAATGAGAGCCGTTACGTTAGGAGGAAGAAATTTAACAAAAATGTCACCATGACGCAATTCTTCTTCATTTGGGTGGCATGGGGCATTATCAATTAGTAAAACCGCTTTTCGAGGGAGTTTTTTCTCTTTTAAAAACTTTTCTGTTGTTGGAACAAAGTTTTCAAAAAACCAGTCCTTAAAAATTTGACTGTTCATCCACGCTGATTTTTGGAACTTGTATTGGGCCGGTAGAACACTTAAATTTACATTTTTAAAAACCCTAGGCTTTGCGGATTTCCCTATCACCAAAAGTGGAAATTTTAGATCGCCAGAAGCATTACTGCAGGGCAGCAAAGTCATACGTTCTTTCTTAACTTTATGGCCTTTTGCTACTGAATCTAATTTGGAAGCTAAAGTTTTTTTTGGGAACATTTTATAATTTAATCCAGTTTCGTCAGCGTTGAACACCTGACAAGGTTGTAAGTTTTCATCTCTGAGAAACTTGCCAAATTTGTCTTTGAATTTTTCACTTGCATCACTGTCACCTGACAAAATTTCACCACTTATTCCGAGTTGACGGATGCCGTGTCGTTCCTTCCACCGTGACAGCCATCCCACACTGGCAGTAAAATTAGGGTCTCCTTTTAACTTTTCATTCAGTTTCAGCGCGATCGTTTGCAAATTTACACCCGATAAAGGAACACCCTGTTCCCGTTGTTGGCAAAACCAAACATACAAAGCATCATCTAGGGTTTCATTTTTTGGTTTTTTTAAAGTGCTTCTGCCGCCTAAACTGTCTTTACTAACCATTTTTGCACAAAAATCTTCAATTTCCTGTCGCTTTTTTTTCCAATCGGAAACAGTTTGTTTTCCCACACCTAACTCTTTTGCAATTTTAATAAGCGATTCACCTCCATCAATACGAAACAAAGCTTGGAGTTTTTGTTCCATTGTCACTGTCACTGACTTACGTTTAGTCGCCATTTTCACTGAACACTGAACGAGACGTAAATAAAAAACACAGATCAATATCGCACTAGAATTAAATGACAACTGAGCAGATATCTTGCGAGAAGCAGGAAAAGTGGCATCTGTCCGACAAAACAACTGACCTGACGCCAGACGGATAGACTGTTTATCCGTTTAGTCAGCGGTCCTTTATCTTTTGTTTATCGCAAGATGTCTCTGATGTCACGTACGTTGTAGTGTTGGGTGATCTAATTTGTATATATTTTTTCAAAGAAGTTTTTTCTACTTTAGTAGGCAAAAGAAACAAACAAGTGGTACACCTATTTCATATTTTAATGAATAAATTATATTATTTGAGTATTAAAGTAGGAAAACCCCTTTGAAAAATAACAAATATAGACGTATAAAAATAAATATTTTTGTGGACAGCAGACTGATTGTGCACTGTAAAATACTATAACTAAACAAAACTTTTGGGCCGTCCGGATTAGCCGGAGGTCCGGATCATCGGAGACCGGATTAGCGAGACTGTACTGTATGTAACGTTGTCTTGTCCTCCTTCTTTACTGAGATTATTGTTTGGAATGCCAAATGTGTAGGCCAATAAATAAGTACATCAAATGTGCCAATAAATATTACGGTAATAATAAATTGATAAATAAAAATAATTTTCTTAAATAAATAAAAAAGGAATAATAAACAATTTTTGATAAATATGTGACCTCACATATTTTAGTATGACAAACTTTAGGTTATGTATAAAGCCAAGAAAATATTAATTTCAACATAAATTGAAAATACTCTTACTATTTTATTTAAATGTGACAAATGAATTTAAACGCAAAATGTTTAACCCATTTGTATCATTTTTAAAGTCTATTCATCTTCCTATGGAGTACTCATGAATATAACAGTGGAGTATGCCGTGGCAGATAACAGTGGTGCTGCGAGCTTCAGAAAAAGATATGTGTACATAATAAGCCTAATTTTAAAATAGCCTAAACTCCGCACATTGTTTACAAATACTACAAACTTCAAAAATTTACAAACAATTTAGTTTTATGTTGTGTTTGGCCCACGGAATTCAGAAGTTAATCAAATTCGGTCATGCACAGTACAGCGCAATACAAATTTTGTACCTCTTACGACGAGTAATGACCGAGTGTGACCAAGTTTTGGTGTATTTCTGAGTTTACTGGTTCGGCCTGAAAAGATAGATGTTGCCATCGAATTGAAAAAATATTGTTTCGTTAAAAACTGTTACTGATAGGTAGCAACTGGTGCTTTAGGTAATATATAGAGACCATGGTACATGCCACCTGAACCTCGTACTATGTACTGTTGCGATACCGTGCTCGAGGTTACGGTTCCTTACATTTTTCTCCAATAATGCTCAAAATCAGAAGTTTAATTGGGTATTTTGAATACATATTTTTTTTGTAAATAGATTTTATTTGAGTTCATTATTAATATTAGGTAGATTTAACTTACTCAAAAGTTTAGAAGGGGCCGGTTTATATATTAAATAAAAGAGATTTTAATGTAGTTAAAACTAAAATTTCAAGTTACGTAACGCTACTGTATACCCCTCCTCCTTCTGTAATGCATAACGGTAAACCTAACCCCCCTCGCGGTGTTACGCAATTTAGAAATGGCCCCTTAGCCAAAATTCATATATATGTCTCTCAACATTCTTAAGAAAACTTAGTAAATGTTGAATTCTCAAAAGTGGAAATGTAGCCTAAGATATTTAAAGCTTATAAGCAATTCACAGCAGGATAATTACTTTTAAGAAATATTATATATTTATATGAAAAAATGTAATATTTGATGCTCAGAAGAATTTATGTTCTCTCTTGATTTCTCTGAAAAGAAGATTATAATAAATTTTGCTATTATATATTTGAGCTATTCTCTATGGCTTTTCTTTAATAATTTCTTTTAAGGCGTAAAACTAAAAATTATCATCATCGCCTATTAATTTAATAAAAATTGCATTAAAATCTCTTATAAAGTTATTAAGGAAATTTTTCAAGGTAGTTTTGTTTTTATCATTTGTCAATACTGGGTGTCATGTTATTTTCTTCAAATATGTATTTGAGGTCTTCTTTAGAAATCACTATTTATGGAATTTATGAAGGCCTCCAGATCTTTTATATATATCGGCCAATATATAAATGAAAGCTTGGCACCAACCAACTTTATGAGATGCTTGAACAGTTTTTCAATGTTCATTAGAAATTGAAAGTCCTTTGGTCTATACCCATAGGGCCTAATTTTGAAAATTAGCATTGATTGAACTTTTTTGTAATTAGAAGCAACAATACGAACAATGCAGCTGCCAATGTTGATTTTTTCCTATAGGTTATTTACATTTCTTTTAATTTTTTTAAAAATAAAGTCCTAAATTATTTAAAACAACACCCTGATTCTATACATTATTTAATAGCAACAGAAATCGTAAATGGTTTTTATGTTTGTCTTTCAATGGGTGAACTTTTGAGACTTATAAATTAACATCAGTTTCAATTTATGAAAAGTACAGAATAGGTTTAACCTCTGTGAAGTCTCACGGTTTGGAAAAACACAAAAGGTCGGACAAGGTGGTTTTTTCACCACATGTTTTCTTTTAAACAATATTATCTTTCTTCTTCCATCCATTAAATGATCCATCTGTGACTTTAAAATTCTGCTTTTCTATTTTTTTTGCAAGATCCTTGGCTTTTTGGCTCATAAACTCTACCATCTTTTTTGGGAACATTTTTAAACCATAATTTCAAAGCTGATTCCACTTGAGTATCCTAAAAAAAATTTCTTTTGCTGTCAACATTTTCATTACACTTTGTTAATGATGATATAGAGTCTTTGTTCTTCCAAATTTTACATAAGAGAGATTGCGAAACACCAAGTATCGACAATTAAACGTCAAGTTTTTCTTCAAGACTTAAATCATGTCTTTTTTGTTTAGATTGAGATATCTTGCTACACTTTGAAACTTCAAATGACACAAAACTTCATACAAAAAATGAAAAAAGATCTTCCAAAATTAAATTACGTAAAATCACACAGAAATCATAAACATATATGAAAATACAGAAATTAACGGTGCAGTAGTCATGTGGGCAAATAGCATACAAACTACTAGATGGAGAAACAACTACTGTACATTTTATGAAACCTACAAGACGTATTTGAATAAATGAAAGAGGATTAGAGTCACCATAAGCTTAACAAATCCTATCGATAACAGGAGTGATGGATAGAATGTGAATCATCATATTGCTCAACTGATTTCTCAGAATTTATGATATTTGTAAATACCTTTTTTCAGCCTGTGCTAGTGAACAGATATTTTAATGCATGACAAATTAAGCAAAGATATGATTACAATAAGCAACTCATTTATAATGTATTAATAGGATTCGGTATTTATTTCAAAGTGAAACGATAATAATAAGTTACTGATAACATTAGGCGTGATCAGACTACTTGGCGGTTATTGTAGGACTATAATTTAAGAAATAACTTACAAAGATTTAGAAAACTTAATTACTAAAATTTATTTTAACATTTGTAAATCTCCTTAAAATGGCAATATTTACAGAAAATAAATCATAAGTCTTGTAAACACATACCTTTCTTAGAGAGGTAAGTTTTCTAAATGAAGTTATCATCACCTGTTTCCCCTTTATCATCACTTAGATTGTTTTGTAAGTAATTTGTAACAATTGCATCCTTATCAGTCTCAGGACCCTCATCAGGTTCATCACTACTATCACTATCACTGTCACTGGTTTCTTACACATGCGCAATTTGGGCGCTGATGCTATTATTCTTGTTCTACACTAGCTAGTAGATTAGCAATTCTAATACACTTAATCTCACTTTCTCTCATTATTTCTGTCATTTAATTCAAATAAAAAAAATTAACACATTTGTACAGGCGCATCAATAAAAACTTAAAACAAAACCTATCTAAAAATGTACACTCATACACGAAAGTTAGCTCATGGTATGAACATAACATGAGAAGTCGCACATGGAATTAACATCCAGTCCTTCACAGAAACTAAGCTCTGCTAAAGAAATAAAAGCTGAATTGGGTCAGTGTGGCAGTTAGTATTTTTAAGAAAGGGTCTTGTGAAATAGCCTGAAGTGCAGACACCAAGCTCTAGTAAAAACAGTTTGATATTGAAAAATTAAGCGGCCTATATGTATCCTCTCAAAGGATAGGTACACTATTTGCCGATTTGACACCACAAAGCTGACTATTCTATTTAGGAATAAACTACTTTATTTCACAATTTGTATAAATTGTACCTGCCTAATCACTATTAATAAATTTGTTTTGTATATAAATTCCTTCTTTAATAATGTCTGCAAGTTTTCTCCTACACAACCAAGTAAACATTGTGGTCAAAGAGGGGAAATATACTAGCAGCACAGTACGTTGCATATTTTCTACACTCAATGTTTACTCCTCTGATAATAGTGCTACTGGTATTCAGCCTTTTCAGTCAAAGCGTTTACTTGGTCTAGTAGTAGTTCACATATTTTCCACATGAAATGTTCACTTAGTTTAGTAGTAGTAGTTTTCCAGCACTGAAGTGATAAGTAGAAAATAAATCATCAACTAACTTGATACTTCCTGAATTGTTCAAACAACTTTTTTTTTTAAATTATTAATATCTTCATTTCTGTAAGGTATATTTATATATGTTTGAGTACAGTTTTCTGCCATTCCTAACATTTCAATATTCCCCTCTGTTAACGCGTTTCGTAATCATTCCATTTTCAAAACTTGGATCGCACTGTTCACCCAAGCTTTAAATCCTTCTTTCTGAACGTTATATTTAAAAGTTTAAAATTATTAAGTAGCTGGATGCAAGAAGCGAGATCTTAAAATGGTGGGGGCGTGGATAACAGTATATAAAGACAAACTCAAAGTTTGGGCGAACAGTACGATTCAAGTTTTGAAAATGAAGTTACTCCGAATCGTGTCAACAGAGTAGAGTATTGAAACAATAGGAATGGCGGAAAACTGTACTCAAACATACAGAACTATTTTTTAACTTAGCGTATATTGTTGCTGAACTTAAGAGTAAGTTTCTACTGGTTGATACCTTCAATATATAGATTTAAGGGCTTTATCTTTTAAATCATCTTCCAGGTCCTGCCAAACACTTATCCTGCTTTAGTAACACTGAATATCCACACCTAGAAGTCATAGTCCCAACACAGTTTCATAAGACATTTTCCTTAATCTGATTGACTTTACTGCTGACTTGTTAATGCTAAATTCATGCCCAACAGAAAGCTATATTTTAGGGTCTATAACAAAAAATTATATTTTGGTAGAGGGAAGTAACTAATTGTAAAAAATATAAAAGTAAAATCAATAGCTTCAAAAATAAAACTCAATCAAGAAAATTATTGGGAAATTAAAAATGAGCTTAGCAGTATTCCATCTTTGCTTTAAAATAGGCATGAATAAGTATTACCTAAAGTTTTCGATTCTTAAAATTTTCTTTCGATTCTTGATTCTTTTAAGTTATGTAGGTCTACATGATATTCTCTAATAATGAATTTAGTTAACATCTTGGACAAATAGTGAAGCCTTTTAAAAGTTCTGTTTTAATGTAATAGGCTACACAAAACGTTCGACCATGATTTATGGATAGAAATTTCTGAAAGGTTGACAAACATATATGGATAAAATTAATAGTTTATTTAAAATTACAAATGTAAACTTCAGTTCACAATTACAATATAACTACGGTAGTAGCCATTTCAGTATTTTGTGACTGGAGAAATTGGAACTTTTTTTTGTTTCGACATGTATGAAGTGGTGGCGGCTACAGTGAGGAAAGAGAGAGAGAGAGAGAGAGAGAGAGAGAGAGAGAGAGAAAGAGAGAGAGAGAGTAGAGTGCGAAGAGCTATGTCAAATAAATCAGAAATCATTCCGATCGTCTTTGTTGTTATAAATAATAATAATATTTTTGTAATCTCAAATAGACACTTGCTTTAATCATTTAATTCACTCAAAGAAACTAATACTTGAATAAGACATAGTTGATAATTAATTATATTTCAAAAATTATACCACATAACGTATTTTAACAGTTAAAAACACAAGTATCGGAATCGGCATTTTAATCAATGAAGAATCAAATATCGACCAATCGTCAATTAAGAATCGGAATCAGCTCATCCCTACATTGTTCATTGCTGATTCTCTACATGGACAGCCTAGTTCATTGTTCTAAAACATTTTTGACATATGAAACACCTTAGAAAATATTTCTAAAAAAATAAAATCTTAAAACTCATTTCTTTTTTTACTATAACATATTTTTTATGTGGGTAGAATAGAAATCCAAGCTGAGATTTTTTTTGGCTGCGTCAAGCAAGATATGAAAAGTTATTCATATAAACAGAAGATACTCAGGCTTATAAGAGATAGGAATCTGCCACCCAATATCTTTTAGGGGAGGAAAAATAAACCACGTGTTACAAATTAATGTATTTCTAATTTCCTAATTAAAATCTTATCTAGTCTGACACAAATATAAGAAAATATTTTTATAATTTATTGGAATCTATTTCAATTACCTTCACTGTTAACACCAAACAAACGATCACTAGTAGAGCTTGTATCTGTGGAATGTCCATCACTTAATGTCAAAGTTCTGACAGAAGCTGTGGCACATTCCATGGGAAGACTAGCAGATTTTTCACTTTCACTTTGTTGCTGGTGATAATGTGCATTATAATCTGCAACCTAAAGACAAATTACAGTAATAGAAAATAAAACTGTTTGGAAATAGTTTACCATTAGTCCACCACTTTCGACTTTTTTTGTTTGTTAATCATTTATGTTACTTAAAAATACATTTTAAAAATTATATTTCAAAAGTAAAAAAACATTAATTCTTAAATTTGAAATAAAAATCGAACCTATCCTACACACTCTTAAAAATATATAACTGTAAAGGAATATATAACTGTTTCCTTAAAAAACAGCAGAATTCAATTTGATACAGATGAATCAAAATATAAAATTTTGATATCGTAACTTCATAAACACAGTACCGCATGAATTAAATATTGAAAAATTGATTTGTATATTACATTATTAGAAATGTATATTAAAATATACTTACAAAGTATCCAGTTAGATTAGATTTTGTGATAAAAAAGTAAAAATAAACTTTATCAACACAAGATAAATTATTATAAATTGAGTGAATTTGGTTTAGGCTAGGTTTTTGCTCTACCATATGATACAAGTAGGCATAGTTTCACACAAGGTGTGAATTTCAGATTATAATAGCTTTTATTTATTTCCTTATAAAAACTAAGTCTATCCTAACCCAATAGTTTGTACTCATATTCTAATAATAGCTATACTGAAATGTAGTGCTCTGTTATACAAAACATATTGACTGTAGAAATGACTAAAGAAATTGATTTTATACTCTTTGGGTGTGTTGGGGATAAAGTTAAATCCCTTTTTTTCAAGATTTTAATATTTAGAGTGTCATCACACACCCTAACCAGATAATTTATAACTATAATTTAAAATAGATTTATAGTAATGTGATAAAACATAGTAAGGTAATTTTTCAATAATTCATCACACAGAAGTAGCCTATGTTTGAGAAATAAGGTTATGTATATGTTCCAAATTTTTTAAAAAATTGAAGATTTCTTAAGGTTTTAGAGGATTTAAATAGTTTTTTTTTCTTGGGTTAAAATCTATTTTTAAGTAACATATGTGAATAACATAGTGGAGTAGCGGAAAACAATTACCAACTGTTTATTGTATATTATAAAGTAGGAATACATTATATCTTCAGACACAGATAGTATAGACAAAAACTATTTTCTTACATGGATACGGTTTTTTTTCAACAGACTGACATATTAGAGTGATAATACAATGGACAGACTTGTCCATTTTATTAAAGTAGGTTACATAATAAATAAGCTTTTAAAAATGGGTTAACAAACTCGTATAATTGTTAACAATACAAGTTATTTAATTCTGTATAAATTTTTAAAAAAGAGCTTATTATATCAACAAATAATAGTTATTATCTAAACTGATTAAGAAGAAATCGCCAAGTACTCATATCTAACATGAATGTTTTAATGCTAGTATTAATGAAAATTAAACATTAATTTAACATTTTAATAATCATTATTATTCTAAAGGAAATAGAATACAAAATTATGTGGTAAATGTTTATTATTTTATTCTATTTTCAACTTGAACTACTAGTTTTACCTGAGTTGACAATGAGATAAGACCTCTGAAACAGTCGTCCTCAGTAAGCAAAAGAGAGATTGCTACCAGGAAAACATAACATATAAATATATATCCAAGGGTTTTAGTGTGGTAAATGTTTTCTATAAAAATATACAAGTTTGATTTGTTTAGTTCAGGAGTTGGCAAAAACCCCTGCCAGCAGGAGATATTTTTTTGGCTTTTTCTATCCTGTTCAATTCTATTACAGTTTGTCTTTTGAACTACCTCAATTTTAAATTACAAGGATTTGACAGATATGTTAATGAGAAATACTCCCAAGTGAAATATTTTGAAAAAATAGATATTAAGGACGGCTGTTTTGCGAGTCAAGTATAATATTTTATTATGTTTATTCTGATATCCTAGAAAACAATTCTACCGTCTTTGAAAAAATTACTTGTAATAATCGTGGAAATAAAATCCGATACACGTAATCATTTACTATAATCTAAAACAAAATGCCAAACCATGTACTGCAAATCCTCTGGTTCTTTACAGAAAATAAAAATCACGAATGATGAAATCAAAATTCAAGGCACTGATGTTTTTTTCTTATACAAAAGGGATTATGCACATTCACTGGGTACCACAGAGTCAAAGAGTGAATCAGAATTACAATATTAGCATCCTAACTACCCTACATGAGCGTGCACGGAGAGAATAGATAGTTTTGTAAAAAATGTGTCATGGACCCATCCACCTTACTCACCTCTTTTGACCCTATTGACTTTTTTTGTTTCCTAAAGTACTAATGAAGCAGATTTGATTTCAGACTATTGAAGCAGTAAAAATAAAGCAACTAACGTCTTTATTGGATTTTTGAAAATGATCTACAGCACTCAAAAATTTATTTTTTCAGAACAAATTTCTCCCTATAGTTATTTATAGGGCTAAGGAGGTATGAAAAATTTAAGTCAAGACAAAAATGTATTTACTTTTTTAGTGCAAATTAAAAAAAAAAAATTGGATAAAGATTTGTGCCACATATTATTTCATCATATTATTCTGTAGCTATAATGAAAATAATACCATATAGTTCAGTAAGTTTTATGCTTTTGGTGGTAAGTATAAAACTTAATTTTTTTCTGAATTTTTCAAAATAACATTTTTGTTTTTAAAAATAGAAATAAAGTCAAGTTGACAAAATAAATACCTTTGGCATCCTTGTGACTAGATGGTAATCATGAGGAGTCCTCTCTAACTGCCTTCTTAGTTCATGACTTCGTTCTGATGCTTTCAATAAACAAGTGGTCACTTTCTCACCTACTTTGAACTCATGCTGTGGGGAATTTGATTCTACAAATCCATGTGTACTCGCATATTTTGCAGGCAATGAGTAAGCAGAATTCTGAGGTAATGGTAATGAATGTGTTGCTGTCACTTTAGCATGAGGAGAGTTAGATTTACTTGTAACTTGCTGGAACGCACTTACTAAGCCTGATGTAGTTAAACGTGCTGGTAGAGGAGGAGGAGGGGAGTCAGTGCCTCCACCATTTAAATTATGTTCAAGGTCAAGAGGCGGTTCTAGTAACTCATACCAACGGTCATCACTCGAATGACCACTAGATGAACTTGTCATTGTACCCTATGTTTAAAATAACTAATATTAATTCATGCAAAATATCCTTGATAATGTGTATAAGGTTAATATGACTTACAGGAATGATTGTAGAGATTATTATATAAATGTTGGTAAGAGAAAAGTGAATAAAAAATTATTGTCATAGAAATGAAGAATCTAAACACATTTCATTTTTTAAAATGGAAAAGTAATTATTACTAAAAGAAACTAGTGTTCTCATTTTGTGGTTTTTACATTTATAAAAACTTGACACAAATACATAACTTTTTAAGCTTTTCAAGAAATTTTTTTAAAGTTTTATATTTGACTGGTAAGTTTCAGAAAACCTCTCATATTAAAATTTTTGTCTTTTCTCTTAAGTATACTAAAGCGTTTTTGATAATGGAGGTTCTCCAAAATGTTTCAGCTATTATATAAAAAAAATAACTAGATAACGAGGACTGAAGTGTATTAAAATTAATTGCAAATACTCTAGCATTAAAGTGTATCATAAGATTCAGCTATTGCAAAGACTGCTATAACTCATCCAAGTAATAGTCTACTTAAAAATATTTTTAATTTTGCTTAAACAAATTTTATACAGGAAAATTTACACAAGTAATAAAATGAATGTCAACCTAAGATTGTAAAACATGTTTTACACCAGGAAAATTTACACAAGTAATAAAATTAATGTCAACCTAAGATTGTAAAACATGTTTTACACACACAAACACACACGCATGTGCGCACAAGCACGCGCACAAACACACACACGCTGAGACGGAGAAAACCGTCTCAAAATTTACAAATTTTACAAAATAAGGCAAAATTGATAAATTAATTAAAATAAAGATTAAAATAAACACAATAGTGGAAGTGAAAGTAGAGGGCCAAGCCCTCTGATAGCTGTTCTGCTATCAAAATAGGTAAACAAAGCTGGTCCAAAAGGCTAGTTTTGGCTAACGAAACGAAAGAATGGGGACCCCGTTTTATAAGAAATGGGAGATGTTATTCAGCCCTAGGACAAGACGGAAGTTTCCTTCTTGACATCCAGACCCATGGACTGCCAGATGCCGTTCGGAGGCTAAGCCTTAATCCTTAGCTCAAGATGGAAGTGGAGATGGTCAGCTCTTCAACCACAGCAGTTCAAAATATAAAATTTTTTAAATTCAACCATCAGTAATAAAGACAGCCTTAAAATCGTTCATTTGCATCCGCTAGAACATTCCAGACTCCAGGGAACCAACCTCGGGAGAAAAGGAGCGAGAGGCAGTGACGATTTTTGGGGTGTCAAAATTTTAATAACAAAATAACCATTTATTAATTTAAATACAAATTTTAAAATTATAAATACAGATTTCATTAAATACAAAATGTCTACTAATTTGATATTTCATTAGAATAAAAAATATATAAGCAACTGACTTTTTATTTGAAAAGTGTCTAAATGGTGGAGATTAAACATAAATTATTCACATTTAAATTACTAGTATCAAGATTAAGTTTATCAAATTGTTACAAGGTCAAATTTAACAAGTTAAGACAAAGAAAATCCAATGTCATTAATGAAATTATATATTTAAATTTAACAGGAAAAATTGAATGAGAATTTCAATAAGGAAATGTTTTGAAAAAATAGCTTCAACTTGGTTAATATAATTTATTTTATGTCCGTTAAAATTACATCATACAACCAGTATTAAAAATATGTAATAGGAAAAATCCTATAAACTTGTACGAATCTTTTAGATTTATATTTGGGAGCACAAATGTAAATTGAAAATTAAATGATTTGTAAGTAAACTTGCGCTTACTTCTAAAAATAAAATAATGGGCATGAAATAAAACTAGTTAATATAAATATTTCTCATAATCTGTTTAAAGTTGTAAATTTTATAAATTTGTGTTAGAAGAATAATTTATGTACTTTAGTCAATACAACAAGAACATTTGAGAACCATTATAAGCTATTTAACTTTATTTTAAGTAAAAAAATTTTTTTAAGAGAAAATAAAATGCATCTTTGAGATAAAATTGACAAGAGTGAATTTTATTATTGTATTGTTTAAATTTCAATTTAATTAAAAATCAAGTTAAAACTACAAAATGTTTAAAATTATTATTATTAACTTGTGGTAAACCATTAATAATATTTCTAGAATTTTTCCAACCATTTTAAAGAATAAAGGCAAATATTTCAAATTAAGTTAGAAAAAAGAATTTTAATAAATATTTATGCAATAGCAAATAATTATATTCATTTTAATATAAATAAAATAACTAATAATGAGCTGAAAATCTATCTAAATGAGATAGAGCATTATGGTTGGTTTTATAAATGAAGTCCAGGGATTTATCTACTGGCAGATCACGCTCGACACACCACAAGTACCAGGATTTGGCAAGTCGGGTGGGATTAAATTTTGACCACGGTTGAACTGACACATTTCAGCCCCCCATCTTCAGTAAGTCAAAGTAGAGCGTAAAATATATGCGGCTGAGGGTGTTGTGACAGGGGCTGGACGCGAGATTAGCGGCAAGCAGTGGGATTTGACCGCTACAGCAACACATACAAAGATCTGGCGATTAAAGGAGGAGTAGGGGGGAAACAAATGCAGAGGTATTCTTTCTGTAGAGGTTAGAAACAAATGTATTTTTTACTTGTGCCTATAACTATATTCCATTTGAATCGGGTTTCTTTTTAAGGCAGACTTCAATCTTTGGAAAAAGGTAAAAGTCACAGGGTGCTACTGTAAGAAAATAAATAGGTGCAATACATTTATTGTAATATTTGTTTGCAGGCTCATTAAAATATGATAAACATTTTTTATTAGTTTAAATTTAGTTTTGTTATTACACACGCTTCCAATCAGGTTCTTTTATTAATAACGTCCTGTAATACCCAAAACATGACAATGTAGTCAACAAAGTGTAAAATTGGATAGTTTGAAAACTTTTGAAGTGTGGTTCAATCACTGCCTTGTGCTCATAAACATTGCACAATTTGATGCATGTGATTAAATATTAATTTTAATAAATTAATATATACATATATAAATATGGGTGTTCATACCTCTGGGTTTATAGGAAACATAGACTCTCCTCCAGTGAAAGATTTGCTGCTACTTCCTGTGCCATAACCTGAACTATTGCTTGACCTAGGTGGAGAGAAACTACGTTCATATCTAAAGCAAACAACATCAAATGGCATACTAGAAAGTGAAATTGAACCCTTAAACTTAGTCATGTACCATCTTAATATTTTTTTAATGGATAAAACATTTCCAAATTTTAAAAAATATGCTTTTTTCAAAATGTAATGTAACAAACTTTAAAAAAATTAAAAAATCAAAATATAAACCTACAAAAAAAATAAGCCTAACAGAGAAGATGACAAACCTCCTTCGGTGATTGCCAGGTACAGCCTGTTGCAAAGATGCTGTTTTTCTATTCACTTTACTTGTATCAGGACTAGATAGGTTTTCATAATCCCCCTCATAATTCGCAGCATTATATTTACAGTTCTGTAGTTGACAACCTCTGCAACAAAAACAATATGTAACGTCATTTCAAGGTTAGCAAATATCAATCCTTTCTTATTTATAAAAATAAAATTTTATAGTAAAATATTTTTAAAAAAAAGATTACTTATTATTACTTTACATAAAACTCAACTTTAAAAATCTACTTTTTGTAAAGTATATATGAAAACATTCACTTGACAAGTAACTCTTGTTTCAAAATATAACATATTTTATAAAATTGCATTGTCAAATTTTACTGGGAACATTCAATTTACTATTGACTCTTGTTTATCATGGTTATCCCACATTTAACTTATCTCTATACAAAGTTAAAAATAAAACAATTTTAAATTAAATATTTCAACTCTTGAAGCAAATAAGATGAGAGCTCAAGCCAAATATATAGTAGACATTGTATATACTACCAACCATATATAGTATAACATATAGTATAGCATGTCATATATAGTATAGATTTCAAGACTTAACAATGAAACTGGGACGTATAAATTGTGAAAGTGTATATCTGAAGGTTGCTATTAAAATATATCTATTAATTGTCTGTTTGTTATGATGTATACGATTGCTTATATGATCATTATATCCCACTCAAAGCACCAAACTTGCTTTCCCCTTCAGCAGTTTTTCCTTTTTCAAAGTTAAGAACTACAATTAAAAAAACAAGTCTTTTAAACACAAAAGTCTTTTTATCATTAATGGAAATAAAATGAGAAATCACCTTAATTTTATGTTTAGGAGCCCTAACAACTAAAATAAAATAGCAATGTATTCTGAAGATAGTCACTGATTAGAACACCATGATGAACACACCTCAATATTCTACTATAAGTTTATATTATACAGAATTTAGAATACATCTCTAATATTTATATATAACTGGTCTCAATTTTCATGCATTTTTAGCATGACTTGGTATTTCAATTTAAAACTTAACCACACATATATGAAAGAATTTATTTACATTATCTTGATTTTTGGTGTAAAGCATGGTAGCTGACCAATACCAATAAAATGTTAATGATCTGACTTCTTCTAATAAAATAATGCTCTAAGTTAATTTCACTCCTGTGTAAAGAAGAAACTGGGGAAGATGATGAACATACAAAATTCAATATTTATTTTACGAATTACAGTAATGATCCTTATCTGATTAGTGACCACTAACAATTCAAATGTCTATCAATCTACTACCGCAAAGTATAGAACTGAATAATTGTGGTTTTTGTTTATGGAAACATATACAGGGTCCATTCAATAAGTATGGGGATTGCTTTATCCTCAATGGAGTGACGGAGAGGGGTCCGACTGGTCAGCCTCGGTAGAGAGGTCCGTTACCACTCAGGCACACTTTAATTTGGTCGCCTGTGGGCATGCGTTGAGGCAGGATTTTTGTGGCGTGTGATTTTTTTATGGTGTCATCGCTCCAGCATGGAGCGGACCATCGAGCAACACTACGCTGTAAAGTTTTGCTTTAAATGAATACACAAAATGTTTAAGGACAGCTGGGGACTCGTCGAAGATGAGCACCGTGTCGGACGCCCGATGACTGCCTGAACCCATGCTCAGGTGGCCAAAGTGAAAACAGTTTTGGACACTGATAGGTGTTTAACCATCGCCCATATCAGTGAGGAGACCAGCCTTTCAGTTGCAACCGTCCACACCATTGTAACAAAGGATCTTGCGATGAAGAAAGTGTGTGCAAAGCTGGTGCCAAATCTCTTGAGCGAGAAACAAAAACTGTCACGGGTGAAAATTTTGCAAGAAATTTTGGACTGTGTCCAGGAAAATGAAGATTTTCTCAACAACGTTATTTCATGGGTGAATCATGGGTGTTCTAGTACGACCGGGAAACAAAACGTCAAAGTTCAGAATGACACACGCAGGGGTCTCTGCGTCCAAAAAAAGCTCGGATGTCAAAATCGAAAATCAAAACCATGCTGATTGTTTTTTTCCATCGACATGGCATTGTTCACAAGGATTTTGTACCTACTGGAACGACCGTAAATGCTGCAAATTGCGTTCAAGTACCGACATGCCTGCAAAATCGGGAACACATCGACCAGCCATTGCAAAGAATTGGAAACTTAACCCTGACAACGGGCCATGCCACAGTGTGATCGTTGTGCGGCAGCTGCTGGCAAAATTCGGTGTTGACTCAACCCCGCCCCCCACCCCTACAGCTCAGATCTAGCTCCACCAGACTTTTTCTTGTTTCTGTGAATGAAAAGGGAGCTGAAAAGAGATCGGTTCGACTTCATCGAGGCGGTTCAAGAGGTGGCGACAAAGGTTCTCAACAGTATTCCAGAAACCGACTTCAAGCAGGCTTTTGACGAGTGCCAGACGCGCCAAACTAAGAGCATTGATGCAGGAGGAATGGGGTCTCACCATTAAGTTCGAAGGTAAGGAAGTTGATCATTAAATGAATTTGGAGCTTAGTCACTTGAAAAATATCAGCTGTTTCATAGCAAAATAACCTTAGTAACAGCAACATACTTAATAATTAATTATTATCAGAACATACCTTCGAGGGGATCCATCAACTTGTGGAGGAATAACTGTAACTGTGACCATCATTGATGTCTTAAGAAGGTCTACCATCTGATCATGACTTAGGGTTGATACAGCCACTTTACAGATCTAAAAATTTTAAAAAATTAAGATTTTTAAACATAGAAAAAAAACTCATGCACAGGGATAAAGATATGTAATTGTAATGTGTATGTGATATTATTTGATGCTGGCATTATAAAAAAATGCAGTTATTACCATCTAGTAATAACATAACACAGATGTGTGATTAATTTAACTTAATACTGATGTAACAAAACAATCTATGATTTAAAAAATGGAAAGGCCTAATGAATGATTCTCCTATCAAGAAAGATGCTTCTTTTAAATTTTAGTACACAATTTAATAGAAAGTAATAAATTTATTCAGTGGCAGAGGAAACACCTTTGAAAACCAATAATGTTAATTTTTAATAAGGTGTAACAAATGGCAGCTTTTTCTTCTGAGGGCCTTAGAAGGCATGGAGTTTCAACAATTTATTTTTGTCAATATCAAGTTGGCCTAATTTTATATTTTTTTCCTCAAAGAGTTTGGTAGATTCCTTAAGTCAATAAGCAATGGGAATTTCAAACAGATTGCTTAATCTTCAGAATTATATGTATGTATATGTGTGTGTTTGTTTCTGTCAAAGTTATTCAATTATATACTTTTCAATTAATTTTGCTGCATTTTGATTTATAGTTAAAATATTTTCATTTTTACAAAGCATTCAGTAGAATGTGAAGAATTAGGATGTCATTAGTTAATAGACAAATTTTGAAACAAGATTTCTGAATATCATAATTTGGTCATTCGATCACAAATTATTAATTGTAACTTTGTCAATGTCTTGCTTGTTTATGGTCAATACACACTAACTGGATTTTCTTATTTGAAAAATTAATTTCTATTTTGAGAGTTATGATCAAACTATTACCATGCATTACAATTAATTGGCCACAAGAAAATAACAATAATAAAGAACCTCTTTAAGACTAACTATGACTCACAACTATCACTAACCTCTACAAGCCTTGCTCCTTGTCTTAACCCTGCTTGCCAAGCCAGGCCCATACTTTCTACTTGTGTTACTACTCCATCTGGCTGCACATGAAATCCCAGTTGTCCCAAAGGGTTACGCTTTAAAGCTAATTCTTGTACTGCTGAGCCTGCAGTTACTGATCGTAACCTTACTACTACCTCCATCAGTTCATCCCGATCACCTCCTTCACGCATGTGAAAAGTTGTACATTCTCCTTGATGGTAGTATAAACGCAAACTGGGGTAAAGCATATAAGAGGAAAATTATTACTAGTATCAAATAAAGAATAAAAGAACAGTACAGAATGAAATAGAAAATAAACTTATAGTCTTGCAGTATCAGAGACATATTAGTATGTGACAATCACTGATGAAGAGTACATTGCCCTAAAAATGAATAAGACTGCAATTAAACGTTTTATTTCGAGACTCTTTAAATTTATTTTTGGTTAACATCATATATGCATACATGTATCAAACTATGCTGAAAACTGTTCAATCAATAAAGTAGCAATAGTAATCATACTACTAGTAACAAATGAAGAATACTGATAGCTGTGATGGCACCACTCCTAATTTGGCTAAACAAAATTTCAATTAATTTTATCAAAAATGGAATGCAATTAATGTTTACTGTATTTTATACGGATGGGTGCATGTTCCAATATTGTATTGCTTATTGTTTAAAGTAAAACAACAGTTTAAAACCAAAAAAATCTTAAAACCGTTTTAAAATCTATTAAAAAGGAATTTAAAGAATAGGTGCACATCTCCTGCTGACGAAAATCTACACAATATTGAAGCGAAGGTGCTACTTAAAGTAGTTACTCTCCATTTTACAAAAAAATAAAAAGATGGAGGACTTTAGCTACATGAACAGACCTTGCTTATAGTGAGAGTCTATAAGGTAAAATAGTATTTAGAAAAGCATATGTCAAACATAATGCCATAACATAACCTCATAAACAAAGTCAGACATATTAAAAAGAGAAAGAAAAGTAGTAACATTTGTTCTCAGTTATCTAAAATATCTAACTGACCTCAAAATCAAACATTTGCAATCTTTCTTCCATAAATAAAAAGTTCTACTTTAAGTTAGTCAACTAAGTTATCTAACTACAAACACAACAAATTAAGAAATAAAAAATGCATATTTTTGAACTGTTTGTATTTAGGACATAGTGGCTGCTTGTTTACATCACGTTTTAACATGTCATGGGACTTATTTCTGTATACAATGTTACTGCATCAACATTGCAGGCACAGTAGGGTAAACAAATATTTTTTTCTCATAATGCTTTAGTGAGGAAAAGTTTCCTATTGTAATAAGAAGGAAAACGACATAAAACATATACATATCTTTTAACATTTTCTGGTCACGTAACGTACTGAAATATTTCGAAAAACACAATTCTTTGTGAAATTTTTATATTAGTTAAAATGTTTATAATACATTCACTTTTTTAATGCTTGATATATAGCTTGAAGAACTAAAAAATATTACATTCTGATCAATGACATACTTTTTTTTCACTATAGAAAAATTTAAATTTACAAATATTTCTCAATTTTTGCTGTGTGCTCAACTTTTCCATTGTTACTCTCCAAAAGAACCACAACTGATTTAAAATAAATTGAAAACGAAGACAATGTCAAACAATTTCACAGGAATGTTAAAAAAGACACTATTCACTAATCCAGGAATATGAATCAGCTTATTTTTATTTTCGACATGTATTTCCTTCAAGTTCACCAGGAGATATAACTAAGAGTATTATTTACTGTTTGTCTGCACTGTCTATATCACTAGAAAAACTAGAAGTAGTAGGGTGTGATAGTACTGTAATCAGTATTGCATGGCAGAACGGTGTTATCAAAAATCTAGAAATCGTGTAGAACAACCACTACAGTGAAGCATATGTCACCTGCATTTTAATCTCCTTCTTTTTCGTTATATTTTTCAACACATTGATGGTCAAACTACAAACTAGAGGTCTTAAATCTTTTACTGGGCCAATCAAAGCAGCTGAATTGCTGAAAAAAACTCCCTATGGTTGATTATTAACCAATTGATTGTTCGAATCCTGATATAGACAGAACTATTTTGGGAGAAGACTGACACTATTTGTTAGATATTTCCAGGGCAATCACCTTGGAACATTGTCTAGAAGACTTAGCAAATCGGGATTCTGGTCTAATGGTCTCATTCTAGATGGCTGACTGCAGCCAACATAAATCTTAGATTGTATAGGCTATAGGGTTGTAAGATTCATCCAAAAACTTACAAGTAACAGTTGGCTTCATCGTAAAATCATACATGCATGTGTGGTTTGCAATAAAAGCAAATATTTTACTGATTAACCAAGACATGTCTTTCAAGCAATTAAAACATCACATTATTTAACCCATGAATCACTTCAAGTTGTAAATTCAGTTATACAGAGAAATGCTTTCTTCTCGCATCCAGAGTGTCTCCTGTTGGCAATGCTTGTATACAAAAGAGAACACATTCAGGAGCTGGTTTACGGAAGAAATTTAAAAGCAAGGCAACCGTCTCTAAAAAAAAAGATTGTTAGAGATTTCAAACCACCTAACATAAACTGACGTTATTAATTGTAATTCTTGTATGTTGTATTCTCTCCCAATGCTGAGTGACCTAAGTAAAGATGAGATTAAATCACTGAACAAGTCGGACATAAACCTATAAGAGAAATAAAAAAGTTTTTCCGTCGTACCCAGGCTGTGAAGAGATTAATCAAACTCTTGACAGAGCCCTCAATAAAATTTCATTTTAGGGTGTTGCGTGGCCAGAAAAAATTTATTATTGATTAGAATGTAATATTTTTGAATTATTTAAACCATAAATCAAGTATTAAAAACTAAAGTGTATGTGTTATAAACATTTTAATTATTATGAACATTTTAAAAAGAATTGTTTTTTCAAAAATTTCAAAATCTTTCAGTACATTGAGCAATCGAAAGATGTTAAAAGTTATTTGTAAGTTATCCTTCTTATTATAATAGGAAACTTTATTACTTTTTTCAACCCACCCAAATATACAGAGAATCGGTCGACTTTATTGGTTAAATGGGACAATCAAGTGCAATAACGAATGTAGAATAAAACGGTACCTCTAGTAATGTTTAAGATATTACTAATGCAAATGAACAGTAAAAGAATTGTTCTAATTTTCTACTAGGCTGTACATTAATAAATTGAGTACTACTGCTTCTGCCATTATTATCCATGAGAACTTCCTATGTACTTCCATCTCTGTAACCCATAGAGTAAATAGAAAGTCCTGACTGATGGAGGTTCTCGTGTCTTCTAATAATGTTCAAGATATTACTAATGCAAATGAACAGTAAAAGAATTGTTCTAATTTTCCACTAGGCTGTGCATTAATATGTTGAGTATTACAGCTTTCTGCCATTCCTAACCATTAGAATTTTCTATGTACTTCCATCTCTGTAAAACATAAGTAAATAGAAAGTCCTGACTAATGGAAGTTCTCCGAAATGCTTTGGCAAGAGTTAATATGACAATGTTAGGTACAGCAGAAAATGATAATATTCTACACAATATTAGTAAATTTTATATGTTATTTTACTTGACAGAAAAAATATTAAATATTAGGGTCAGTTTAGTGAATAACTTAGATTTATACAAGAAATAAAAATTAACAGGTTAAAAGAATGGTTTTTCAAGAAAACATCCTTCCAGCTATTTAATTATCCAAAGTATTTTACCTATTTGTCTGAGTGGTCCATCCCAGAATAGCTTTACAAGGCGTTACAAAAACTATCTGCCGGGAACTTTCTTCAATCAACAATAATGTGTCTGCAGATATTGCAAGGAAACAATCAACCAAAGACGCCTGGCTCGAGTCATCTAGCATAACTTGCCAACATATGGCACCTCTTTGTGTTGCATCAGGTAAAAACCTTGGGCGCCATCTTTCTTTTTTCTTACTGCTGAAAGATAACATTGCTGTAACATACAACATACATCAGGAATTATTATAGGGAGTATATTAGAAATTGTTTTTGAGAAAACAATGTTAACAGCCATCACAAATAGTACATGTATAATAAATAGTAGCTTTCAAGTTAAACTCTTAACATAGTGTTAAAATCCAATTTTATTTCAATAATTAGACAAATTCAAAACAAAAGGAAAAAATACAATAAAACAGTAATTCTTGAGCCCATGGTTTGAAATCTTTGTCCTCTATGTTGTATTACTTTATTTAAAATTTGAGTAATTTTTTCATAAAACGTGTGTATCAGGGGTCTAAACTCTGTTGTGTAACTCTAGACTTTTCTTTATGCAGTTTTATCAAATTTTTCATTTGACTTTTAATCCATCATCCATTAAATCTCTTAAAAAATTATTTCTAAAGATATTTAATTATTATTTTAAGTTTTATTGTTGGAGATAGCTGGATACTACATTATGACCAATTCTACATTAGCATTCCGATTCCAGCAATAAATTTTTCCAGGAAGATGTTACGGAAACTACATTTTAAAAGTTAAATTCTTGTATATTTTTTCTGGAAAATTAGCTACTCTAAGGTTTATAAATAATTAATGAAAGAGTAAATTGGCAATGACATCTAATCTTTTAAAAAACAATTTTTTGGTGTTCTATATGATCAACTGTTTTTGTGGAGTAAATTTTTGAAATTGTAGTATTTCTTTTTGGATAACAATGTACTAAAATAACTTATATATATAACCAAAGTTAAGTAAAAAATGTTTAATGGTAAAATATTTGTTTGAATAATGTTTAAAGTAATTTTATCGCTAAAAAAACTTATAATTTAAGCTTATAAGAAAAATTAACTTAGAGAAAATTTAAGTCTAAGATTAATATATATATATATATATTTCTTTAAATCATATAATGGACAAAAATTATTTTAATATATGTATAAAATGGTTTTGGATTTTTTTTTTAATGTAAAAGTATGAAGTAAGGGGTTTATATAATATTTCAAATGCATAAAAAAATAACATTATTACTAAAGCATAATGTAACCCTAATTATAGGTTTGGTTTTCAACCATAACAAAACTTGTTAAGAAAGAATAGATATATTCAAGTCAATTTCTACCATACAAATCAATAAAACAAAGATGCTGCATTAACTTTCTTAATAAATAAGATGCTGCATCTAAAAAAAACTTACAAAATTTCTGACTAGATTCAACAAGTGTACTTGTAGAGTAATTAGCAACGAGTTCTTTCAAGTACTCCTGACGTGTTCTCGTTGCCATTGTTGCAAACTTTTCTGATCTGTGTGCAGCATTTTCAGCATTTATAACTGAACAAAAATTATGAAAAGTCATAAATAGTACATATATATATATGTAAGCCATTTGCTGTCTCCAAATTACACATACACTTAAACAAGAGTTGAAAGTATAAAAAAATCACTAAATTAATATGTGTTCAACAATATAAGCTCTTTAGATGTATATTTCAATATACTTGTGAGAAGTTGAAATGAAAGGTTTGTTTTGTTAAAAATTTTGGTAACAGTAAATAGTAGCAAAACTCTATGAAGAAAAACAAGTTACACATTACATTCATTTATGAAGGCACAGGCACAATTACCATTTATTCTGATTAAACACAATCCTCTAAACCAAACTGTCGATTAAATTGAATAGCCGGAGGAAAAATTAAACAGAAATTACCTGTATTGTAATGCACAAAAAATTATTAAAGCATATATAAACAATACTACCACCCAGTATTGATATGCTCAATATTACAGTTATACTCAAGAGTTTTCAAAATGAAAGTGTTGTTATTGTAGGATAACTAAAAATAAACATGGCAGAGTTTAAATAAAATATAAGGAGAGTGTAAGCTAATAGAAGAAATTGAAAAGAAAACTATGATCTGCTTAGTTAACAATTCAAAAGTATCATATTGTTGTATTTAAGCACTTATCAAGTGATAGATCCAGTGGTTTGTCCAAAAGGGCTCTGGGGCGCAGCCCTCCCAATTACAAAAATTAATTTTTAATTAATATTCATTTGTCTTAAATTAGGTTAAGAAGAGCTTAGAATTATTTAAGCAATGTTAAAACAATAAAATATTTAGCAATTGACGCACGAAATTAGCCGCAAGCTCCGCGCGGGGCTCACAGCAGAGAGTCCCAGACTAGTGCATGGAATAAGCTGAAACAGCCAAAACCGTGCGGTCACGTCACTCAACGCGCGTGTTACGGCTGGCCTGGGATGGAGTCCCGTCGTCATGCGCATGCACATGCACTAATCAGTGCTGCTTCTACAATTCCGGCTGATTACAATAGGAAGCAGCATTTTAGGCTTATTTGTAATGTTCTCACAAATAAATGTTGGTGCATTTGACTCAAAGTAAACAAATCAAATTGTATAAGTGTATTCATTTCTTTTTGGAAGTTCTGGTGTTAGAGTTCGGAGTGCTTGTTAAGCAGATTAATTGAATGCAATTTACTATTGTAAGTGGATTAAATAGATTTTCATAGTTTATTAACAATTCATTTCGAATTTTAAAACACGTGTTAGTACATTAAATAATAGTTTACAAAATAGTCTACGGCCTCAATTTTTTTAGTTGATGAGGTTGTGAAAAAAAGAGTACCAAAGAGCTGTAGCACTCGGAATTTTAAGTCCAGAACTGTCAGTACCATATTTAAATACAAAAATGAAATAGCTGAATGCCTAGACAGAATAGTAGACGATGACAGTAATGATTACACCACTGTAAGCAAGTCATTAGGCTTAAGCTACTTTTTAAAAGACGGTGATTTGAACTTCTGGTTGGGGTTTTTCAACAAAATTATGCCACATTGTGATATTTTGTTCAGTGAGCTACAAAATAAAACTATTGACTGCATAGAGGCATTTTACTATATAGGGGAATTCAAGTCTGCAATCCAGAAGATAAGAAACTCTCCTGATCTTGACCAGTCCAGTTCAAGAGAACTTGATGAAAATGAAAAGAATGATCCATCTAGTTCTGGACCGAGAATTAAACGTGGCAGATTTGAGGACAGAAAACATATAGTGGCAAAAGAAGTGTGTGATGTTATCATGACTGGAATTGACGATCGTTTTACTTTCTTAGAACACTTATCTGTAGCAAAATTGTTCCAACCAAGTTTATTTCCTGAGTTCAATGTAAAATTTCAGGAAAATGAATTACAAACAGCAGTAAATGTGTTTCAATTGAACAAAATAGAACTGAAACAAGAGTTGACTAATATATAGCAGAAATGACTTCTCTCACGCTTCTGGCTCATTAAGACTGCTTAGATTTATATATGAAAACAATCTAAAAGATGTGCTCCCTGAATGTGTGAAACTACTTCAAATTATATGCACAATTCCTATGACCACTGCAGAGAGTGAAAGATGCTTTTCAACATTAAAAAGAATAAAAGCATTTACCAGATCAACGATGAAAGAAGACAGGCTTAGTGCACTTGCCATGTGTTCAATAGAAAAACAATTACTGTACATACCAAATTTTAATGAGCGTGTTATAAACCACTTTGCAGCACAAAAGGACAGGAGGATGGACTTCTGTTATAAGCAGTATAACTGAAGGTAGACCATAAACCTTTTAAAACCATATAAATTGTTTTTTTTAATAATGTAATTCATTTTATATTTAATAATAATATGTGTTTATGAAACTACTCTTTTAAACTCATTTTAAAGAATAATATTTATGTACTAGATAAGTATTGTTTCCATTTATAGAGCTTTTGATGCGCATACACAGTGGCCTAATATACTCTTAAAAGTAAAACGTGATTCACACTACTCGTTGAGTACTCAACGCTTTAGCAACCAATAGGCAATCACTTAACTACCCATCCTAGCAACATTTCGTAAATCACACCGTATACGTCTATTAGTTATAGCAATGTTAATATATTAATCAATAAGTATAACTTAATAAAATTTGTAGGTGCTTAGAATGTAAAATGAGTTAAATGGGTATCAATTTCAAAATTTTCTCTGCACCTCGTAAATCTGGGGAGATCCCTTGTCATGAGCCCCAGCAATGTAATTGGGCAGGAGCCGCCACTAGATAGATCATCAAGATATTTCAGTTGTCATCAGTAGGGCTATGACCAAACCATTTTCTACTGAGGTCAGGATATTTCTTGAAAACTATAATTATTTTAGAGTATGATAATAGATCTATTCTGGATAGATTTCTTATGACATTGATAAAACACATTTCAGAAAATAGAGAAAATTCATTTTTCTAAAAACATATATCAATTCTGTTTATTTTAGTTAATAATCAATCTTACAAACAAAACTATTTGTACACTTATTGCTGATATCAAAATCCTTGAATTCAATGGTTTGGGCATGAGTAATTGTAATGGTTATTTTTCCAAGAAACCCAACAGCATGACTGGAGTGTATTTAGGCTTCGAGCTTGAACTTGGAAATGTGGATGTTATCCTATATTCTTTTTCATTTGAACCTCACTGGAACAAATGTAGCTAAATGTTGTGATTTATTCTATTTTTATAAGAACTAAAAGCTTAATACTTAGATTAATATTTTACAATCACCATAAAACTGTAAAAATCTCATAAATACTACATGGTCTGCTAAAAATGAACTCACTCTTCAGATACAACTAAATTTTAACTTATGAAACTTTGCAAACATTTTTGAAGATTCATAAAACAGTTACTTATGCTGATGCAAGAAGTGCTACAATGGACATGGAAAAGACTTTTTATTGTTGAATTACAGAGTTTGATAATCCAAACGTTGAGTAATACAAATAAGAAACTACTATGCATACATAGATCCTGATTTAACAAATCAATCCCATTGCCAACTTATTAATCAAGCTTATAGAAGACAAATTTTTTATCACTTTGAAATATAATTTAAAAAACTAACAAAATTAAGCATAGTGAGAATAAATGTTTGCTTAACACTGCATTGGTCATGCGTTCTACCATTGTAGAACCAGTAGTTTATTTTTGCTAACCCCCGGTTGGTTGGCAACATTTGCGATCTTGAGGGGCCATATATCTTTCCCCTACCTCACTCCCTATCCCCCAGTCTGTTTCCAGTCATCTCGCTGTCGTGTACTCTGATTTATTAGTAGAAATTGTGTAGTGTTTTACAATCGTAGATTGCGCGACCATTTGCGTACTATATATTTTATAAGGACTTTTTTACATATTTTACTTTCATGTTGTATTTTTGCCATTACTTTTTGATAGAGAAGTTACGAATGTGGTTGGAGGAGGCAGAAGATGATAGTGAACGTCTGCTAGGTGTAGAAGATGAAGACGAATTTGAGGAGGATGTTGTGGAAGAAACAGTTCAGTACAGTGATTCAGAAGCTATAAGGCAACATAGTTGAAAAAGAAGAAGCTGAAAAAGCAGAGAGACCTGTACCAGTAGAAATTCCCAAGGTAAAAGCTCAACCTAATGCAGATGAAGCTTAACCTTTGAATATTCTTGAGTTTTACATTGGTAGAGAAAATAGACAAAAAAAAGAGCCCTTTCGCTGGTATGTTAAACCCTTATATCAGTCGGTGAAGGATTAGCGTTTGGTTTGATGGGACCTGCAATAATAAGATGCTGCAATTCGATGGGCACTTTGCCAAGAGAGATTCGACGGAGAGGAAGGCTTTTGCTTCACATCCCTGAAGAAGCTCCAGTAAGACAGTGACCTGGTGGCGTAGGGAAATGTTTCCTTTGCGACAGAGCACGGAATAAGTCTACATGGAAGGCTTGTGATAAATGTCAGAACCAGAACAGTTGAATTTTTTCTAATGGTTGAATATATCTATGCATTAATTTAGCTTTTTTATTATAATAAGCAACCGATATTATATTTATAAAATCAATTATTATGTAACTTCATAGTTTTTTTTTAATGATATAAAAAAGACTAACATTTATAATATAGTTTTATTTCACCTTGTGATGAAAAAATAATATTAATACTCGCAATGTAGTGTTGAATAGTGTAATTAACAAAACTGTGGGAAAAAAAGTTTGATAAGGTTGCAAATAAATGAAAATATTTTTTGATGCTCTACAATTGTAGAATGCACGACCACTCACGTTATGACAGAAGGCGCGACCAACAGAGTGTTAAAAGTAAAAAAAAACGTGTAAAACTTTGTCCAACCAAAGATGAAGATGCAATGTTAACTCCTTGTAAAAATTTGGGATTGCATATCATTGGCAGCAAAGATGACCTAAAAATGCAATTTGAAAGCAGTATGAAGTTGTATACATATAGAGAAATAAACTGGAAATTCTAAACTAACCCGAATTAGTTCAAATTAACCTGAGCAATCAATATTTAATGTGGGAAGGTTTGAACTTTGTTAGAAAATTTCCAATTGATTTTTAAAAAACTTTGAATAAAACTATTAATTGTAGATGTTTTTTTAAAAAAAAGCACTACTTAGTTTTAGTAAAATTGAGTAAAGGGAAAAATGAAAATACTAATATACAAAATTAAGTGGCCCTCTGTGTAGTATCAGCTAAAAAGGAGGGGGAGTATCAGAGGTTAACACAAACTTTGAGCCTATGCCACCTCTCTAATACAGATTATCTTCACCTTATTATTTGTTCAGATCGGCTACTCAAACTTAGATATTAGTGTGAGTGTTTTTGTGAGTATAAATGTTTTCAATTGTTCAGCAGAAAGAAAATTTTCATGATTTACGAGATTAAAAGCACATCTCTGTTCAGGGAGAGGATTGTTTCAACTTGCTGGAGGTAGTTTCAATCAAAAATGATATGTAAAATTCTGAATTTATTTGGTAATAAAAAGGTAAATATTTTGTTACAGGTAAATGTTTCTAATAACTAATTTTTATTCATTATAATCACACAAAACTAACATTATTTATCTTTTCTTGCAATATTGTTATACCTTCACTAATTATTTAATACAATATAATGTTATTTAGTTAAATATATACCCTAAGCACATACCAAGCCTGGGTGTAGCAGTAGAGAAAATATTGAAATTTGTTCAAAAACTAAAAACCGTTCATCAAAAAAACTTTCAATAAATAGATACTTTAGTATAAGTAAACAGAGCAAAAACGCAAATAATTTTAACTGAGTTACCATCAGTTTTACCAGAGTGGGTAAGAGTTTCCATTCAATTGGTTTCAAGCAATTCTAATTTCCTTACAGCATGTTAACTTTTCCCCTTGCATATTCCTTCAGTTGGTTGTAAAGTTTGTTTCCTTTTACTTCAACTGACTGAATTATTGTTTTAAAAAAATCTGCAGTTGTTTCGATATTTTCCCAAGCAGAAGTCTTGAGTATAACTCAGTCTTGACAAACTTTTTTAAACTTAGATCTTGTTCTGAATATTCTGGACCGGGCTGTTAGATTAGCTACAGAAAATTTTTCACCTTATCTTTTACAATGTATCCTCTCCCTTAAGTTTTTAGAACATTTTTTATTTATATCGGCAACTATCATCAATTCATAATTATAACTTTAAGCTTCACCTAGTTGAGTGTTAACTGTAAAGAATGTTCATTTAACCTTCAATCACCTTAACTTAATTGAGGCTTGATTAAGACTAGAAAAAAATCCCCAAATGTCTTTCATAACACATGGGCATCTTCCTCTAATTTTTCATGTTTGTAGAAAAATGATTCCATAATCTGTCAACAACAAAGAAGTTGTTTTACTGTTCTGTAATCTAAAATCTTCCTTGTCAACAGATCCAGATACTTTGTTTGTATCCATACAGGCACTATAAACAGGGAAATAACTGTAAATTTTGGAAATAATTCAACACCCACTGGAGAACATAAAAAGCTGGTTCATAATAGGTTGCACCAATTTCTAATAGTTCAAACCAAGATAGTTAGTTAACTTTGTATAAATGTTATTCCTTCACTTTCTGTAATATCCTCCAAAGTTATAGTTGGTACTGTCAGCACACAAGGCAAATTTTTCTTTAGCAATTAATTTTAAAAAAAATAATTTGCCTATTTATCAAATCAAGAATTTTCATAGGCAAAGATTTTAATGAACACAGTATCACTTTAAAACTAATCCTTAGGTAGAAAAAAATCTCAAGATTACTAGAAATATTTTTGTATTTGTATAATCAAATGTATCCCATCATTACTGAGTAATGATGCCTTTTGTATCTCAGACTTAATTTCAGCAATAACACGATGAGCAAATTTGTTACAATAGTTTGTATCTCAATTTGAATACAAGAAAACTTTTTCTTTAATGAAATTGAAAGTATGATCCAGCTAGTCATTTGACTGGCTATATGATATGCATTGTGCCTTTATCAAGCTGTAATTAATTATTTTTCTGTAACTTTTTTACTTTTAAGGAGCTACATCAATGATAAATCTAAAGCAGTTAAAAGAAAAGATATTTTTTGCTTATAAGAACTATAGTGTCTGATCATCCTCAAAAAAAGGAGTTTGAAATCAATCAAACATGATCATTTCATGTTATTGGGTAATACATAACCATTAGGCACTGGTACACTTAACTAAAGGCATGAATTTTCTTGAGGTGTATTTTGAAAATTTGAGGGTGTGAGCTGGTTGGTCCTCCTCCTGCACATGGATAGCTGTAATTACAGTGAACCGAACGCCAGCCGTAGCTTTCCAAGAGAAAGTCCCATGTACAAGCGCAATCAAACAAGCCTCTTATCCAGCCGTTTTAAGGGCTTTCGACGTGTCTCTTCGAGACGAGAACACCCAGAGAGGTTGAAAGTTTTAATATGGAATACGACAGGAGAAAGTATTAAGTCAATACGGCTTACTCTCGAGATTGACAAAAGCCTCATTATGAGAGCAAGAGGATGGGGATTTTTCCAAAGAACAGAAATATGGTGCCCGTCAAGAAGTATTGCGAAAGACTTATTAAGCGAAATAAAAAGGAAAGCTAAACACGAATACGGGCACGTATTGATAGGTACAACATTCAAAGAGAGGGACAAGTTGCGATCACACCCGAAGTCACAACGCGTGAAACGAACAGAGATGGAAAAGAAATTGATAATCATGAATTGGAATGCAAGGTCTCTGCGGAAAAAATCTGACGAACTAAGGAAAGTACTCAAAACTGAACTTGTCAAGATTGCTTGTCTTCAGGAAGCGTCCTTACCTACAAATGAGAAGTACCATCCCAGATTTAATGGTTTTAAAATGTACAACGCCTCAAGAGAAGACCGTATAGGAGGAGGCCTTGTAACTCTAATTCATGATTCACTAATTGTGGAAAGCTATGATATCATGCTAAATCAAAAAATCGAAGTCGCCAAGTTTAAAATCAGAATGAACAAGGATGATGTTTTCAATCTCTGCAACACTTATGTACCTGGACAAGGTATCCGTAGCAACGACTTTCAAATACTTTCATCTATGGATAACAATGCTATCATTGTAGGAGATTTTAACTGTAAACACCACTCCTGGAATGAGAGCCCTTACAATGGCAACGGGAATGTTTTGTACGATTGGTTGACAACGGGCAACAACGTGTTGCTGAACGATAAGCTTCACCCTACATATCAGTCTGCGTCAACAGGAACTTTAAGCACATTAGACCTAGTAATTACTAGCCCAGATGTGTGAAGGAGAGTGAATTGCTGGAGAGTAGGCGAAGATTTGGGCAGCGATCATCTACCTGTGTATACTGAGATTAGAGTCAAGAACGAACAGATGGTAAACAACGCGGTTGTTCACAGCAGATATAAAATTAAGAAGGCAGACTGAATTACCTTTACTGAAGAAACTCGCCTAAATGCCTTAGAAATTGAACATAATTTAACATCAATTGAAAACGGCATTTTGAACGCTGCAAACAAAAGCATACCTAAACAAACTGGTAATAAAAAACAAAGTTACATGAACAACTGGTGGAATGATGACATCGAAAGCCTTAAGAAAGACCATATTAAAGTTCGGAAAACATGGTTGAAAAACAGACACCCAAACACCAGAATGGAATATAATAGGTGCAACGCTACCCTATGCAAAGCTATGACTGAAGCTAAAAGAAAATCATGGTCGGATCTATGAATATAAACACCCCATCAAGCACGGTATAGAAAAAATTTAAGCTACGAAGGAAAATTTATTCAATGAAACTGGCGAACGGAGTGCTCCTGATAGCGGACCAAGAGAAAGCAAATGCCTTCAGCAAGCATTATTCAAATCGATCGGGTAAGCGAGTGCCTTGGCCTATGCATCTAACAGATGACGAGCAATTCTTCATCTGCCGCATGGAACTGCTATGTCTACATGAAGATATGGATAATGCACCATTTACAATGAAAGAGCTGACAAATGCCTTGGTAAAAATCAACTGTTAATCTTCTGGAGTGGATAATATCCATAACGAGATGTTGAAGAATTGTTCGCAAAGGATGCTCAGCAACATATTAAATTTATTCAATGATGTTTGAAAAACAGGAGAAATACCGTAAACATGGAAAATTGCTCGAATCATACCTATCCGCAAACCTGGAAAAGACGAATCGCAACTGGAATCTTATAGACCCATATCGTTGACATCCTGCCTGGGGAAACTGATGGAACGTCTAGTGAACGCAAGATTGACATGGAGACTAGCAAACGATGATAAACTGAGGAATCTCCAATTTGGTTCCCGGCATCAGAGGAGCAAAGCAGATGCATTGCTATATTTCACAAACCAAATTTACCAAAGTTTCGAACGGAAGAAGGCTACGATTGCGGTGATGATCGACTACAAAGCAGCTTTTGACAAAATTCTGCATGCTACGGTTAGCCTCCAGTGTATGAAGCTGGGCATAAGGGGCAAAATATTGAAATATATTGTATCTTACCTAAATAACAGGTGCATTCAGGTGGGCGTCAATGGAACCATGTCATCAAATCACATTGTTGCAAATGGCATTCCCCAAGGTGGAATTATTTACCCAACCCCGTTTAATATCGCACTTCACGATTTCTCAGCCCGGCTCCCTCATGGAATGTCCAGCTGTACATTTGCGGATGACTGCACGATCTGGGCATCGGATGAAGACCATCTCAAAGAGATAGATTTGGATCAACTGGCTCTACACAATGTAATGGAATGGTGTGAAAAGTGGTCATTTGAAATATCTCTGGACAAGACAGAGTGCTCTTTTTTCACAAGAAGAAATAATCTGGCAAACTACATACCGCAGTTACGAATACAAGATATTCCCGTGATTGTTGGGAGTAGTGTTGGATTCAAAATTACATTGGGCAAAGCAAGTGGTCTATGTTTTGGAGAAGTGCACATCACGGCTGAATGCGCTCAAAGTAGTGGCCAGTCACAACTGGGGTGCAGACACAACAACACTAAGATCATTTTACCTAGCCTTTGTACGCTCCAAAGCTACCTATTGCTGTGAAGTTTGGGGGGCTGCAGCCAAAACACACATTGACAAAATAGGCCGCATTCAAGCAGTGGCTCTCTGTACATGCCTTGGATGCCTGAGCACCACTCCTACTTCCGCTATGGAATTGGAACTGGGTGTTGAAAGTATTGAAATATATATCAGAAGGCAAATGTGGACCAAATACTTAAGAATACTATCATCAACGCCCAACCATCCTTTATGCTGCGTGATAAATGCAAGCAGTAACATCAGAAACTCATTCACGTGTCAAATTAGGTCCATGGGCTCCATGTTAATGTGTGGCGTTCCTGAAACCATCCCAGTGACATATGACGACAGACCAGGCATGTGGAATGGAGTGGAATTTGTTATGGAACAACCAAACCGGCTAACGAAAAACAACCACCCGGCAATCTTGAAAGGTGAAGCATTGTCCATGATAAATGAGTTTTATGATCGCCATGTCAAGATATTCACCGATGGCTCAGTGGACATTGAAAGAGAAGTTGTGGGTGCCGGTTACTTTAATGAAACAACTGGTGATAGGTACTATGTGCCAGCAAACTCATTGTCCAGTATGGACGCAGAATTACTAGATATAAATGCAGCGCTTACAAGTTGTTTATCGCTGAAAATATCGCAGGTGTGTGTCTTAACGGACTCCAAAAGTGCTCTCCAGACTATCTTGAACCCAGAAACTACGGCATATGCTTTTCGTATCTAGAAAATTAGGCGCCTGATTCGTGAACTACAGGGCCATAGATGTGAAATTACTTTGTAGTGGGTATTATCGCATTGTGACGTATACGGAAATGAGGTTGCGGACCAAATAGCGAAAGCAGCCTCTAAAATGCAGCCAACAGATGAGAAGAAGGTTTCATTGCTTCACTGTAGGAACCAAAGCAACAAATATTTCTATAAAGCCTGGTCGGACAAATGGATTCAGTCAACCATTGGGAGACACCTACACAAGATTCAACCCCTACTAACTGACGGGAACTTATATAAAGGGGTGCAAAGGCAACTAGCATCTTTTGCAGCAATAGCTAGAATCGGTCACATAGTGACGCAGAAGTATCTATTCTGCTTCAACCTTGCCGATTCGTCGCACTGTACATTATATGAAGACAATGAAGAGGATCTGGAGCTCATTCTTCTGCGTTGCAGCTATCCAATTCTCTCACGTGACCTACTAAGAACTGGACGCCCGTACTAAGAAGTAAGTAAGTAAATAAGTATCTTGAAAATGCCAATTTTTAAAATTTCAATTAACTGTAAAATCAAAACTTGCTGTATCAGCATATAATATGTGCTTTACAGTAGTTTAGTGCTTTGTTTAATACTATGGGAACAACAATTGAAGTTGCTCATTGACAATTCATTAAATTAGTTAAAACACAACTGATGAAAAAATGTAAGCAATTTAGAGGTTTAGGGAAATGTTAATTCATAAAAATAGTGAGATTAATAAAAGTTGAAGTGACTCAAGGCATAAAATGTTAAAATGAGTTATTGATAGTTTTGCCAGTTACTTTCTGATGCCATGGCTTCCCATCTTTGTTGTTATAGTAACTAATACCATTAAGTGTATAATTTACAAACATACGACCCAAAATATAAAAGTACTTTTCTGCTAATTTCAAAAATTGGGACAAACTTTCACAAATTATCCTCTAAAATACGCAAACATAATATCTGTTCATAAATTTTATATACTTTCAACTCAGAAGTATAATTTATATATTTTTAAAACTAGTTTGTCAAACTAAAATTTTTTTTTAATTCAAAATTTAATACTATTTTAAATTAATTTAATGTAAAATATTAAATTTCAAATTATTCAAATAATTTTGTTATTATTACGTTTTATTAATATTATAGGTTTATCAAAATTAAATATTTATAATTATCATATGTTGTTCATATGTAAATATATTAGTAGCAATGGTTGTAAATTTGACAATGCTCAGATCTGGTTCTTATTTTTGTTAAAACTTTATAGGTTATGTTTAGTTTTTTCAATTAAGTTTAAATTGTGTAGCATCACTGAAGATGATGACATATTGTCATTGAAACGCATATGATAATAAAGATTGTATAATTGTGAGTCGTAGCATATTTATTTTTTTATTTATAGTTTGTCAATAATTATTAGAAACTAACACTTTTAACCTTTTGAACTCATATTTTGTTAACAGACGGTGACAAGCAAGTATATTTAAATCCTTGGAGGAGGATTTGTAATTAAATTAATGATAGATGTATAAACTAGGGATGGGCTGATTCCGATTTTAGATTCCAGTAATCATCGACACTCGATTCTGCGTTGCTTATCCGATTCCGATTCTTGTTTTTTTAAGCTGTTAAAATATGTGGGGTGTAATTTATAGGAAAATAATTAACTATCGACTATGTCTTATTAGTTGCTTTGAATAAATTTAACGATTCAAGCAAATGGCGATTTGAGATAATGAAAATATTATTATTATTTATGACGCAATAACAAAGACGATTAGAAGCATTTCTGGTTCGTTTGTTTGACACCGCTTGTCTCGCTCTGCTGTCTCACTCTCACTTGGGTGGGCTTGACTCATACTCTCTCTTTCTGTCTTTGGGTGCCATTACTCCACCACTGCTTCATGGATGTCAAAACAAAACACAAATAAAATGTAGTTCCAACTTCTACAGTTATACAAACTGAAATGCCAATTGCGAAGTTATATTGTAATTTTGAACTGAAGTTCACATTTATAATTTTAAATAAATCATTACTTTTAACGGATATGTTTCTGCTTTCAGAAATTCCTATTCATAAATCAAGGTTGAACGCTTTGTGTAGCCTATTACATTAAATTGGAACTTTTAAAAGGGTTTACCATATGTATGCCCACATCACTTGAAAGAATTGAGATCAGAATTGATCGACCCATCCCTAAAGTAAATTGTTATGTACCGTTATGACTTTAATAAAATAGACATTGAAATAGTTACATAACTAATTAACATTAAATTAATTTATAATTCCATAAATACAAAGTTGTGATCAATCAGAATACCTTTTGCTAATAAAAACTCTGAAAATGCTTTAGATTTGTTAAAAGTAGCGCCTTCATGAATTGGAGGTCCAAATACTGGAACTTCTTTTGATCTTGAAACTGAGACACTGCAACAAAAGCAATATTTTCAGAAGAGCTATATTAATTCCAAGACTATTGTCTATCACCAAATATTTAGACTACAGCTGTATTGACATGTGCAGTTATGAGTAATACTAAATAACATTTAGATTATGGTAAGCAATGCACCAATTTTATTAATAAAACTACTTTCAAACTAAAAGAGCTACTCATAAAATAACCTCATATATCATGTATTGTAAGAAGTAGTTAGTGGGGCAGAATGTTTGTTGTACTGACTACGACAGCAGGCCAAAACACCTTGAGCTTAGTGATGGGAAGTCACCTTGCTCTTTGTTTGCAAAAAAATAGTTAAAATTAACATTACAATTGAAAATTTTGGCAAATGTGAGGTCTGTATATACTGGTATTTACTGTATGGAACAAATAAGATGAGTGATAGTATCATTTACCAGTTGTGTTGTTTAAGATTAGATGGATATAATGATAACAGAAATGAGTGCCCATCTGTTCTGAAGAATAAAATGTACCCATTTTGATAAATTGACGAAAACAAGTTGAGAAAAGATATATTACAAAATCTGACCTCTAAGAAACTTTTTCACAGATTTTTAGGCTACTATTGAATGAAACCCTGATTTAAAAGTTAGGATACCACAAGTTTTCTGCTCTTATCACATGTCGTGACAGATGTGGCACATACCAGTTTTCTGGTCACATAGCTTATAATATATTAACTATATAATTGGGCAACTATATATTAACTTATATTAATTAGCTGCCGGCCATAATATCGGTGTTTTTCCGGAGAATTGCCAAAATATTTGAAGTCTATTTTTTATAATGTGTACTTATTTTTTGTTCCCCTATAATATCTAAGTACAAAAGTACGTTTCTTATCATAATATAATTATAAACACGTGTCGGGCCAATTGTCCCGACATTGTTTTTGAGGTATTTATATTTTCTTATCTCTGCAACACACTATTATTATTTTTGTGTTTTGTGTAAACAATAAACAACAAAACCACATTATCATGTTCAGCATAGTCAACATAATAAGCTGACTAGCAAGTAAAGTGTTTTGGCGTTAATCACGAATAGACGTAAACATGTCACTTGTGATTGATTTGTGAGTTTATAATTATTTCGGTATTCTACATGGTATTCTAAATTAGTTTCTCTAGCTATATAAACACATGCAGAAATTTAAAAAATTTTGTTTACCTGTACTGTGTGTTTTCTGTGCATGGATTGATAGTACGAACAACTATGAACACATGTTGAAACTGGGAACGGATATTCTTTGGTGTGAATGGTAAAGAGCCAGGCTCTTGGAATACTACAGTGACTATGTCGTTGCCTATATGACGTTTCCTCAATAGCTGTTGAAAAAAACAAATCATTAAATGCTTAGGAAAAATTAAAACCTAGTTTTCTAAAATAAATTAATTACATAATTAAATAAACAATCCGGCAATATGTTTTGTTATTTTTTTTTTACAAGTGTAATTATATCCTTTGTGTAATTTCTTGCCTAGGACATTTTAAATATTTACTCAAATGAAATTGTTTAAAAGTCTGTAGTATAAAGGTTAATGTTTACAGAGCTGCAAAGACGGTGAAACTCTAATAATCCAAATTGATGATAACCTGAGCCGCTTTAAGACTTCCAGAAAAAAAAGACAGAAATGTACTCTGATTTCCAAAATAATGATTCTGTCTCCATGTGTTATTAGCCTTTTCTCTGTGAAGCTAGTGTAGATGCAATGCAAACACTGTTTGGATGCTGAGTCACTATCTATATGCAGTTTTGTATAGTTCACTGTTGCCAGGTCCCCCACCCTGCCCAACTGTCACAATTCATTTTGATTAGGCAGTTACTGTGTCTTTGATTGGCATTGGACCATTGTTTTGTTTATGAGTGAGTTTTGTTGTTCACCATGATTTATAAAGAAATCGACCTGTCTTATTGTTAGCGGATAAACTAAAAATTAGAGGTATAATAGATTAATCAGAAAAAGGAATTACGGGTAAACAGTGGGTTAAGTGTTACAGTGTAGGACAATGAACAATTTCAGACATTAAAGGAAGAAAACCTACACTTCTAAACTTCGTGTCAGTGCTTGAAAATGAAGATGAAAGTTCTTCAGAAACCAATGGAGAAAGCAAAAAAACAAAGAATTAGAAAATGCTGTTTTCAATTGTTTTTGCAACTACATTCTAACAAAACCTGACATCGGGTTCGATTCTTTGTAAAAATGTTAAAATCTTTGTGATTCTTTGTGAAAAAGCTTAGAAAAAATATAAAACTATTAAAAAATATTTTTTCCTTTCATTTGCAACATACATACAGTAAATAATTAAATTTGACCCTTTTTTCAAAAAAGTCCAATTATTTGAATTTTTGTTTATCCAAATGAGGTCTGGTTTCAATTGATTTATATAATTGGAGTTCTACAATTTATTAATTACAATTGTAACTATAAGGTGTAGGTGTACACAATATTTGGTTAAAATGAATTTGTTTTAAATTGAAGAAATTGTTTGTTATACACATCTTGTTATGAAAATGAGAGTTAAGAAAATAAAATTGTATTTGATTCTTTCAACCAATTTCTAATTATTTTAAAAAGTAATTTACTACTTGTGATTTACAAAAAGAATCGCTTTAACACGTATTTTGTTAAAATTGGATCTTATAACTACGACAGAATGGTGGATTTAGTAAATATACCAATTTGTTTTTGCCATTTATAGAACAATGATTAATTCGTAGACAACATTAAAAAATGGTGAATTATGTTCAACGTACCAAACAAGTTGATCAGACTGATCAACATGACATTGTGTGATAGTGATGGCAAAATTGTCATAGGTGGCGGTATTAGTCCCGAATTCCCTATTCTGACTAATAGGCGAAGCCCTGTCTGCTACCCTCTTCAATCTCTCCTTACATGGCGTTTTGAGGAGGATTAACGTTTCAGGGAATATCATGCATTTATGCAGTCAAATATGTGCATATGCTGATGATATATGCTTGGTTGCCAGGAATATTCCATCGCTCAAAGAAACTTTTAATATAATCAATAAAGAAAGCAAAAAGATAGGTCTCTGCATAAATCAGGGGAAAACTAAATATATGAGTACAAGCAGAGGGTGCAGCAGTACGACTATAGATATCAATAGATATTCATTCAAAAAAGTAAAAATTTTCACATATTTGGGCACGGAAGTAAATGATGAAAACAAAACAATAAATGAAGTCCAGAAAAGAATAATGACAGCTAATAGAGCATACTTCGCAAATATAAAGCTTTTTAAAAGTAGGCTATTGTCTCAAACCACTAAGGTACGACTCTATAAAATCTTAATTCGGCCAGTCCTAACGTATGGAGCGGAGACATGGATTTTAACCGCCGCGATGAAAAATCAGTTAACATTGTTTGAGCGTAAGCTTTTAAGAAAAATTTATGGTCCGGTCCACGATGTACAGTGGAAGCTTCGATCTAATGCCGAGTTGTATTCCTTATACAAAGATGCAAATGTGGTCCATTTTATTAAAACACGACGTCTAGAACGGTTGGGTCACATCATAAGAATGCCCATTAATAGAATGTCGAACAAACTTTTACATGGCACTGTGATTGGCAAAAGAAGAGTTGGCCGACCAAGAAAACGATGGCTACAGGACCTTGAGGAAGATTTAAGAGTACTCGGCATTACAGCATGGAAACAGAAGGCTAAGGATAGAAGTACATGGCGGAACATTGTTAAGGAAGCCCCGGGCTGTAGCGCTACGTAGTAGTAGTAGTAGTAGTAGTAGTAGTATTAAATTTAATGATATTTTTAACTTCTTAATTGCAGAAACAATATATGCAATTATAAAGTACTAGAAATTAAACAAGAGTTAACTAACTTGTTGTCTGTTGTTAGGTGTGAAAGGCAAAAGTGTCGAGACATGAAACATAACTTCATAATTTTGGTATTGTGCATACACAGAATACAGTCCTGTGGAGTCAGCTGAAACATAAACATTTTTAAGCAACAACTACAAATTAATAAGGAACATACATGTATATAAAAAAAAATTGAAAGCACTATTGTTTACTACATCACTATTTCATCTTATTAGTAATATACGTCATCCTCATAGTTCTTCCTAAGTATTGCATTTTAAACTTGGTATGTTTAATGGCTAAAACTAAAAATATGCTTTAAATTTATAACTCGTGAGCCCAACCTTTTTCAGTGATCACAACTTACTGGACCACTATTTTTATGGTATTTATAAAAATTTATAACATTTGTAATTATTTTCTGAAGAAAATAAACTATATATATCAAAATAAAAGAAGATGAAATGTGTTTTCATAAAATATATAGTTTTATATACCTTTGTCTAAACAGAACATTTCATACGTTTGAAAATGGAACAATAACAATTGTATCATTGGGTTTAAGTTATGTTATGTTTTTTAAATGCTTATTTTACCATTTTCTTACATAGTTTTATCTAAAATCTGAAAAGGCAAAATTACTTGTAATTATATGTTATTGCACTTTATAAAAGATGTTTTAATGTCGAACTTAGCATAAACTAAAAGTTACAATCATAAAATAAGGTTTCCATGATTTTTAAAAATAGACAGCTTTATTTTTGTTCTTAATGTAATACATCATTTTAAAGATTAAAACTTACGCTATTTTTCCACATAATCACTGTTTCTGTCCAAACACTTTTAAAAATGATACTCCAACTTTTCTACCCCCATGTTATAGAGTTCTCCTACAAAACCTTTGAGGAATCGAGTAACCTCTTCCTTGACTTCATATTCGGTACTGAAGCATAAACCACCGAAGTGTTCCTTTAATTTTGGGAATAAATGATAATCACTTGGAGATAGGTTCGGACTGTAGGGGGGGAGGGGCACAACAGTCCAGCCAATATCTGTCAGCAGTTCTTGAGTGTGATGTGAGACATGAGGTTGAGCGTTGTTATGGATAAGCCTCACACCAATGGACAATCGTCCTCTCCGACAGTTCTGGATCGCAAGTCATAGTTTTCTTAATGTGTCGCAATATCTGTTGGAGTAAACTGTTGTTCCATGAGGCAAAAAGTCGATTAAAAGCAGGCCCTTCCTGTCCCAAAAGACCGTTGCCATGACTTTCCCAGCAGACTGTGTTTGTTTAAACTTCTTCGGCTTCGGCGAAGTTGAGTGACGCTGCTTCACGTGATTGCTGCTTGGTTTCAGTGATAAAGTGAAACACCAATGTTTCATCGCCTGTAACAATGAAATCCAAGAATTCTTCTTTGTTGTCTTCACATTGTTGCAAAAACTGCTGGGCACACTCGACATGTTGCTGTTTGTAGTTTTCTGTAAGCATTCGCAGTACCCACCGCGCACTAAGTTTGTGATAGCCTAGTTTTTTTGGTTAAAATGTTATAAACTGTAATGTTGGAAGTCTCAGGAATATGCAGAGCAAGTTTGTTAATGGTGATCCTCCGATCTTTTCAACTTTATCAACAATTCTGTCTGAAATTGAAGGCCTTCTACTCCGGTCTTCATCATGAATTTTCGTGCGGCTCTCACAGAATTCTCAATACCATTTGCGAACATGTTGAACAGATATACACATTTCCCCATTAACTTCGATTAAATGACGATAAATGCCAATAGGTGAAATCCATTATGCTTTTAAAAAAACATATCAAAGCACGAATTTTGCAACTGGCAGTAACAGCAATAGGGAGCTCTATCTTCAAACGATGCTAGTCCTAGTCCGGCACTGAACAATGTAGAGAGGCGGGAGTGGTGGGGACAAAGAGAGGAGTTGATAAGTAAGACAGTGTTACCAGATTTCTCCTAGCATGTCACTTTCTTTCTTAGCAACATATGGAACCATATTTTATGAATTACCTTGCAGATTAGAACTAGTAACATTTCTTACTAAACAATGTAGATCTCATAGGTCTGTATGTACTATTAGATAAACTAGAATTATCTTTATCCAAATCACACTTTAATAGGATTCTGATAAACATTCATAAATCAATTACATTCATTAATCATATAATAAAATATACAACATTCAAAAACTTTTTACAGTAAATATATTACTAAAGAAACTTTAATAACAAACTGTCAAAGTGAAAATATAGAGGAAATTATCTTGAAAATGTTTCTAATAATGTTTAAAATATTGTTAGTAAACAAGAACCTAACACAACAAAGTGGACAATGAACTAACTGGTGTCAAACTAACAGCTATGTAACTATTCTGAATTATTTTTCTTACAGTTAATAGATAGTGGAAATGAGATACAAAAGTATTATTTAAAAGCAAATGACTTGTAAAACATTGTGAGATACTGAAAACTCAATATTATGTAATTAACAAAACATATTGAATTATCTACTTCAGCTGGAGATATTATCGGTTTTGTTAGAAATTAGATCTGGGAGATCCAGACTATACTCAAGGCTTCATAGACATATTTTCAAACATGGTATTGCACACAATAAACAAAATAAAAAATTTTACTAGATAAGATATTTAAAATTTATATCATCCAGAATAAACAACTTAATTGAAATTTCAGTGATATATCATTTCATAATTCCTAACTATTTTCAACTATTATTATGGACAGCACAAATATGTTTTCAACACTTTCTATTTTAACAACAAATGTTTTTAAACCTCAAAATATATTTATTGCTGAGAAAAACGAATCCAAATACCATTAACCCTTGAGCACAAGCGGCCGGGGCGGAATCCACCCCAGACATTCTATTTTCTGTGAAAAGGAGAATAGTTTTTGTTTACACTGACGCTTTTCCAGGTACCTTTCCACTATTCATTCCTCCCCTTACTCGCTTACAAAAAATCAACCAGTTTCCAACTCACAGTTGATTTGTATATATTGTCAAAGTGACCTTGGGGTGTGGTACACGCAGCATGTGTGCTCACATTTCAAGTTTGAAATGATTGTTTCCGATTTTTAATTTTAGTTTAAGTTTATTACTAATACTTTACCAACTACTCTTTTAGTTTGTGTATATATATATATATATATATATATATATATATATATATATATATATATATATATATAGATTTTTTGGACTAGGAGACTGACAGACTTACCTTGGTAAGAGTCCACACTGTAGTCTTGAAATAGAAACACATAAAAGCACTTAAACAATGATATATTTCAACCAGACAGTGGTCTTTGTCAATCGAAGAGAAAACACAAAAAGAAATATGAGAGAATGAAATAAAATAAATATAAGTTGTAATCACAGATTGTGTAGAGTAGAAATCAGATGACACAGATTAAAGATATATATATATATATATATATATATATATATATATATATATATATATATATATATATATATATATATATATATAGGAATTTTTTGGACTTGATAGGAGACTGACAGACTTACCTAAAGGCAATAGTCCAAAACTGCAATCTCTTGGAAATAAGCACATATAAAACACTTAATACACTTTTATTTGAAATATTTCGATCAACATGATCTTCTTCAGTCAAGAAAGAGAAAAACAAAACAAAAGATCTTGGATCCATCCGTTGGATCTTCCTGGATGGTTGAAGAGCGAGTCAACTGTTGTTGGGTACACCTCGTCAATGCTAGATGAGATTCTAGCGAAAGGTTGGAACTGCGATTTTATGCACTGCAGAATGAACGGATATACTCCAGATTATAACTATTCATCATATTTTTCCATCCGTGAAGGAATACGTATCAGCTTTATATATATATTAAGATACTCATGAAAAAATGCTGGGATTTTAAAGGGTAATATTAATTTTTAGAAGTTGATTTAATTTTTTTATAATGATGAGTACACTCAACATTTTGTTAAATAAAAACTCGGTTGATGCGTGAATCAAAGAAACCTGATTTATTAGAAATTTTGCAACGTTTCAACGACTATATTACATAATATCAAGAGCACAGTGGTACAATATATTACAATGAAAATATTGGAAAGAACCCCAATACCACAAAAATAATCAAAAATAACAAATAAAACAAGGGTTTAATAAATAAAAACAATAAAATAAATAAGTGTTTAATCTTAAGTAACTTGTTATATTTGTTATTTTTTATTATTTTTGTGGTATTACTAGGAAGGCTAGGAAACCTACTATGTGCGAATTGACATCAGTGCGAACACATAGAAGATCTTGCCCAGCTTGGCATCGCCCTGCTCGGCTTTGGTGTGTTTGTCGCCTTACTATATAAGTAGTGTTTTAACAGTGAGGTTATGTTTATCACTTTTCTGTTCAGATGTATTTTTTAGTAACATATGTGAAAACAAAAAATTTTATTTGAAGCAGTTTTTTGTCATGTATTACTTTTCATTGTCTTTAACAAGGATTACCTTTATTTTTAATGCAGTTATATGAAATCTCATCAGTTTTTTAACTTTATTAATATTAATTAAAGTTATTTTATCAAAAAATCTTTGCTTTACTTTTAAATTAGAATTAATTCTATTAAATTATGCCTTTTACTAAATACAATGAGAGAATTTTACATATGTGGGAAACATTTCTGTAAAAGCAATTATTTAACAGATTAATTATAGACACTGAATACACTAAAAACATAAAATTAGACCTCAAAATAGCCTACTGAAAAATGTTAAATATAGGAGTGAAGCATAGAATGTTTCTTGATGATATACTGTACTGATATTTATGTTGATAACTACATTTGATACTGATATGAAAAAGATTACAAAAGTAAAGATTTGTTAAAGAAAATAAGATGTAATAACCCTCACAAACTATTTAAATAATACATAGGTACCTTTATTCTAAGTTTTTGTACTGAAAACACATTCTTTTAAGAATTTTGTCTAATTCAGGACTAATTTAGGCCTTCGTTACTTCCAACACATCTTCACAATAATCTAATACTTGGAAAAATGAGTGATAGTTCCATAAATTTTAAAAATAAATATCTGTTTTTAATTATAGAGAAAAATGTTGTTTTAAATGAATTTTTCTAAATGTCGTGTTTTAATGTTTACAGATTCATTAATGTACGCTTAAGACACTTCAAATGTTGATATTTATCCTGACTAGAGTTGTCAGCTCATATTTGTTTATTATAAAAAATTATGCAAGTTTCTAATAAATTAGTTACAAAATTATTATTGTAATGCAACCTCCCAACGTTTTACAAAATACTCACTTTTATTATCAAGCCCAGCTTTGTATTTATCAAAACCTTTTAATCTAACTTTCTGGCCGATAGTATCCAGGAATTCAGTGAATGCAGGTCCTGCATCTTGATTGTTATACATCTCTTCCTCTGTCGATTGCCCTGCTCGGCAGTACATAATCCCAACTTTATAATGATTGCTCAATCCTTGCTCATCCAGTTTTAACAGCTGCTCTTCTGTCTGTGATGAGTTTGTTCCTAGCCTTAAACTGTAACAAACAATTTTTTGATACATGGAGCCGATATTAAAATAGAAAAACAGAAATTGTTAAATTTTAATATGAAAAAATCAACAAAGTCTAAGTCATATTAGAATATCAAAAAATTAGTTTCTTGATACTGTATTGTAAATTCTTGCTAATATAGTTGATTTATTTAGGTTGACACTATTTTAAATTTCAGACATTTGCAATCATATATGTTTTTCAAAGCAATATTTGAGTATAATGATGTTTTGAGTATAAGTGTTCTATTATTTGAAGTGTACAACAACAAAAGCTTAAGATCGTGGGACGAGATCTTGTAAATACACAAATGATAAACAACATTGACAACAACAAATAATGGCAAACATCTGAAAAATAACGTTGAAATAAATCTTTTTAAAGTTGGCTATCCATCTTACTTTTACCAAACATTTGAAATTTTTAAGAAAGAATAAAAAAACACAATGTTACCTTTTTCACAAAAAAAAGTGTATTTTCTATAAAAATATTATTATTATTATTTTTTTTTTTTGGTTGAAATAGTTCTATTTTGGTACTTTCAAGCTGCTTACAAAATATTATGTACACAAAACTATGCCCAAACACATTAACTTTTCACAACATGTCTTACAATATATTGTGTTTCATTATAGCAATAATTTATCTGATGTTATATATGTGTTTGAGTCCCAATTTAAAAGATAACTAGAGCTGATTAATTTGTTAAAGTTAAGGATTCAAGTATAATATTGTAAATGGGTTTTATAGGACCCAATTTTCAAAATTTCTTCTATATTTCACTAATTTGTAGTGATCAAAATAATAAACTAGCAGTAGCTATTAAATATTTACGTAATATAATGTATATATAATATGTATATATAATATGTATATATAATATTTATATAAATAAAATAAGTTTGTTTTGAAAATAAATTTGTTTAAATATGACTGTTTCCCAAATTAGTTTGTTAATTTTTGTTTCTAAAATTTATCTATTAATAATAGAAAATATACATCACAAATTCTACTGAATTTCTTAAGAGTTTGTCTATGGGCAAACTTAACGTTTGAACTCAACAGATTAACAACTTATTGAACTTATAATTTAACCCTCCACCTTTCAGTCATGAAACTCTATACTAGCAGGCCTTTATTACTGATTTTGTTCACAATCTTCTTTTAAGCCACAACTAGAATAATAGGGCAAAACTTTGAATAACGTGTAGCGATAGAATGTCAATTGAAGAGAAATAAGTATTTTCTTTGTTCAGTTCACATTGTTATATGTAACATTTTGAAAACTACTGTTTAAAAATAAAAACAATAATAATAAATCCCTAAAATGCAAAGTTTCACAATAATATCAGCAAGAAACAACACTAAGACCTGAATCAAGATACCTAAGCAAGTGACAGACAAGATTTCAGGTTTCAAAGCTAAATATAAACACAATATATCACCAGGGTAGTACCATCACATCTATCACTGTCAACTCCAGTATTATATCTGACACATCAGTTTAATATAAAAAATAGAGAAAAACTATCAATTAGTCAACGCTAGTCGTTTGCCACTATTGAATTTCTGATTAAAACATTTGGAATAAAACTCAGTTTGATGAGAGGAAATAATTTACATAGCAATTGACAAGTATTTTTTACACAAAGAAATGTACAGTAATATCTCGACTTACTCTACTCCGACTTACGCGATTCCCAAGTTAAGCGGTTTTAAATCACGCTATACAAGTTATGCAGAAACTAGTAGAAATTGCTTATGAGAAATTTTATAGCGCATGAAGAAAAAATGAAGGGTGCAGAGGAAAAACGCAAGATGTCCATATTTTTCAATTTTGAGTTTTGTGCACAGAACGTTTGACAATATGCTAAAGTATCACCACATGCAAAATGACAGAGAAATAACGCTCATTGTCCAAGTTATTTAACAAACAAATAATCAGTACCAGAGGAAGAACGCACGTTGTCCACCGCACCAGTCAAGAATGCAAGATGTCCCAAGCATATGCACAAAGCTGTTGTTGTCCTGCTGCCAGTTCGTGTCAGCGTCTGCTTGGTGACCGTTATGTTATTATTTTTCCGTATTGTTATTCTTGTTTCTAGTGTTTAATAGTACGGATAAGTGAGAGTTAATGTTTGTGTTACTTGATAATAATGGAATCGGATAGTGATGAAGAAACAAGTGCTGGGGTTGAAACTTCCACGAAGAAAAGGCGTAAGTTTGGAACTGTAAAAGATGCAAGTAAAAAAATGAGAAACTGTACAAATGAGACTGGCCCGGACTATAATTGTAAGAGGTTTAAATGTTATCAAAATATCATAGCAAGTAAGAGGGCCGTGCTAATTAGGGATTTTAATGAATAAGGGGATAGAAATTCCCAGAACTCGTACCTAGCGGGTTTAATTACGTTACACCCTATCAAAAGAAGGCGATCCCGTAAAGGTGAAGAATTTACAACGTCCTTATACGAATATTCATATACATACAAAGTTCGTGTTATAAGAAATAATGGTAAACTCAGTGAAGAAAGAGTTTGTTGTTTAGCACTTCAGTCAATTTTTGGGGTGACCTCATGCCGTTTACATACTATAAAAAGTGCACTTGCTAAAACTGGTCAGGCCCCTGTTGACAAAAGGGGGAAGCATACAAACAGATGGAACAGTATTCCTGAAACATCACATGATGCCATACATAAATTTTTTAATTCTCTAAAAAGCCGTAAATCACACTATAGTCTTGCTGACTCAGATAAGATTTACTTACTTGAAGAACTTAATAATAAGAAGCTTTTAGGCATGTTTTTGCAGAAAAACCCTGGCGTACAAATGTCCCTAGAAACATTTAGGCACACTTTGGTAACAAAGCACAACATAAAATTTGGTTATCCCCGGACAGATACCTGCAGTATGTGTGATAAACACAAGGTAAAGGAATTGGCTATTTTAGGATATATACAAAAACCTACACAGTTGAAAAGAATATGTTGAACGAATCTCTCACAAAACTGCAATATGATATGACACTTCATAAAAAGAAAGCACAGTGGTTTTATGCAAACAAGAAAAATTCATGGTTACATGCCAAGAAAAATGTTGAATATGAAGCTATTTGTATGGATTAGAAGCTTAACCTGCCTTTACCGAACATTAGCACAAATGACGTATACTATAAGCGTCATTATTCTTTCAACATTCATGTTTTGGCCACTGGTGATTCATATTTTTATACGTATGATAGTACGAATGTTGTATACTATTAAAAGTTCATATAATAAAGTATTTTTAAAACATAACAAAAATTGGATAATTTTTTTTTGGTTACTAGAACAGAGGAGAAACGAAAAATGTCCTTTCCGAGGTTAACAAAATAAACACAAAAAAACCTAATGTGGTAACTTAAAAAATTCTTAGATGTATAAATTGTACAGGGATATGTATTTACTCATTAAAATATGATTAGTTAGCTTTGTTTTCATAAACATTGGTGAACTACAAACCTTTAAAGTTTAAAAAGCTTCTCCTGTAAAATTTACATTTTGCGACATCTTGCGTTTTTCCTCTGCACCCTTCAAATATTTTCAGGTTTTAAGTCCACCAAAGACAGATTGACAGTGATATTTGGCGCAAATACAGCTGTTGACTGTAAGTTGCAATCTCTCATAGTTTATCACTCAGATAATCTAAGGGCATTAAAAAATATTTCTAAAGCTAGCTTACCCGCGATTTCAAAGTCGGGTCGGAAGGCTTTGGTAACAGCTTTTTTTGAGGACTAGTTTGGTCATCATTTCATACCTCAAAACGAACGTATTGTCGGTCTAAACAAATTCTTTTTAAAGTAATTCCTATTATATGACATAGAGGCCATCCTCCTACTACTTTAACTAATTTCTACACAAGCATGAAAGTGATATTTTTGCCACTAAACACAAATAATTTGCTTCAACCGATGGATTAGGGAGTCATCAAAACATTTAAAGCTTATCACACAAGAAGATCATTTGCATCTGCAAGGAGCTATGAGACAACACAATGACCTCTCTGTTGAAGATTTTTTGAAACAATTCAATGTTTTAGATGCTCTGAGAATCATTGGACAATCTTGGGATGAAATTTCACAAAAAAATTTTGAATGGGGTTTGGAAAAAGGTGTGTATATTTTTTTTCGCCACTGAAACTCAAGCGGAATCAGTACCAGAATCTGATGAAATTGCTGATGTGATTGAAGAAGTTGTCGGTTTTGCCAGACAACTAAATTTAGAAATGGATAATGATGACGTTCAAGAACTGCTGGATTTACACAACCAGGAGCTGAAAATTAATTGATGAGCTCATAGAAATGCGTGAGCAAGACCTTAAAAACGCAGATTCTTTAGACCCAGTTTACGTAGAAGATGAAATGACAGTTAGAAACTTGACAAAAGGAATGAGTTTAATTGAGCAAGGCTTACAAATTTTGTAAATCATAGACTCCAACGTTGAGCATATTTCTGCTCCAAAACAAAAAAAAATGCGAGTTACGAGGAAATTCTGTTAGAAGAAACAATCTTCAATTCTTCAAAAATATTTACTAGATTTTATGAAGCCTTCTATGTCAAAATAACTTCTGTTTACTTATTTCTTTGCAATATGTATGAATATAATATAAATTTTTGTTGAATTTTGTATTTAAGATTTTAATAAATATACATTTATCTTTTAAATTATTAGTTTATTTAGTCTTTGGTTCCAATTACACGATTCCTATGTGATTGTATGTAAAATACCCCTTCTTACGCGAATTCAACCTACACGGTTATCACTCGGTCCCACCTATCGCGTAAATACGGGGTATTACTGTACTATGTAGGGATGTACTCACTTCTTTCCTAAACAAATTTTATCCATCAAAATGACAATGTAAATGACATTATTTTGATTCTTCTCACATTCGACAAGCATTTTGTGGCTAAACTACTAATGTTACTGTGAAAAAATTCAACGATGTAATTTCACAAATTATATACCTAAATAAACAGTGGAATTACATATATAAAATGATATAAAATACAATATAATTGAGCAGTATTTTCAATGTTAAATAAGTGATTTAGAATAATCATTGCTTAAATGACTAGTGATAAGTCATTTGCCAGTGATGTAGGGTTTTAAAACAACTAGTTACCAGTCGTTTGGCAGTCGTAGTTAGTTGAGTCAATTAATGAAAAACTTACTAACACATAACATTTTCTATCATAATAATCAATCTTATTGTCTAGGTTGGTTTCTAGGAACTGTTTTTAGGCTAGGAAGCAATTGTTTTAACCTTGGAGAGGACACATGCATATTATTATTTGTTAGGAAAACATCTTTCCAGTTGTCAGAAGTTTATTTCCGGCTCATTACTCCATAACCTGCATTTTAGAAAACGGCTCAACCTATTTTTGTTCATTCTTTCCTCATAACGTTAGTGTGAATTTAATCTTTGTCATGTGTGGTCAGATTACAAAGGTTTTGTCCGTAAGCTCCCTTTTGTGCAAGTTATTTGGGTGGAGTTCCTCGTGCGCTGCTATGTGCATTACAAAAGACTTTGTAGAGCTAAATTATTACTGTTTTTGTTGTTATTATTATTTTAGTGTTGTATGTCTTTTTAGTATCAAAGTTTCACATTTTACTTTTTTCCATTTGAAGAGGAGAGAATTCGTAAAATGCTGAGTAGTACCGAAAAAGAGGAAATTCAAAAAATACAGCCTAAAGGAAATTTTGTTAGTCGGCTCTTCCATGATTCTGATGAAAACGAGTCTCTGCCAGATGATGAGCTTGACGAAGAAGCCAATGAAATTGAAAATGAAACAAATGAAGGCATAATAGGTGAATTTAATAATGACCAATTTGTTAAAATGTTGTTAAATTTAGACATTATAGAGAAAATCCCGCTAAATATCCGCCAGGAAGCTGTTACAGTGCAGTTTGACAATGGGAAAGAAGCATTTTTTTAGTAAATACAGTAAAATACTTGTGTTATAGTGAACCAGTAAGGCAAGGGATGACAGCAAGAAGAAACATAATTCTCATGGGAATGGATCATGTTCATGCTTCACTAGGGGTGACAAGTAGGCTTAGAAACGAACAATTATGAGTTACTGTGTTGTACATCTTGAGGTTTTTGTATTAACTTGGCAAAAAACCCACTACTTACTGATTTATTCAGCAGTCGCGTTTTTCACTAGGTCAGGGCATTATACAGTGCTGTGAGTCACTGACAAGATTGTTGCTCAGGTGTGTTGGTGTGAGTTTGTGGTGTATTTCTGTTTTAGCACATACAACTACTCTATAAACCCGTATATTTTTATATGTACTAATCACGATTGAATATTTTTTATGTTTACATGTTGAATTACTTTATTATAGAAAATAACCCGCAACCGCCTCTCCCACAATGAAACCAGTGCTCTAGGATACATTGCCTACATGTTAACTGAGAAGATGGGAACTATCATACCAGTGGTATACCAAGTCCAGAGAATCCCCTAACCTCAACATCAGATAAATCCATTCACTTTTTTTTCCTAATAGCCTCATCAGATGTCTCCAATCTCTTTTCCCCTGACAGACTTATATCAACTATAATCACTCATATGCTCATGGAAACAATACATATATCTTTAATCTGTGACATCTGATTTCTACACAATCTGTGATTACAACTTATATTTATTTTATTTCATTCTCTCATATTTCTTTTTGTATTTTCTCTTTGATTGACAAAGACCACTGTGTGGTTAAAAATATATCATTGATTAAGTGCTTTTATGTGTTTCTATTTCAAGACTACAGAGTGGACTCTTACCAAGGTAAGTCTGTCAGTCTCCTAGTCCAAAAAAAAAAAAAAAAAAAAAAAAAAAAAAATATATATATATATATATATATATATATGTATATATTCTTGATATTTAACATTATCCATTGTTTTTCCGTTGCACTGACTTTATGAAGTTAACATATTACTATGTGAGTAATTTTATCCACCATTAAGTGCAATAATTTTACCTTGAGTGATGAGGCACCTTTCGGTCGTTGACCATTGTCGAATCACTGATTTTTCTCTGCTGTGGATGCTCGGTACGTGAAGCCGGTGTTTGTTGACGTTACGCGCACTTTTTCTTGATCTGTGTGTATGATATTTCTGTATAGTATGTCTTCTGTATATGTTGTTTGTAGATTCATTAAGTTGTTGTGTATGTTTTTATAAATGTGGTATTTTTCTAGTGAGTTTAGTTCTATTGGGTTGTTATTTATTTCCAGTATGGTTAGGTTATTTTCGTAATTTGTTATTTCGTGTTTATGGGATATTAGGTGTGCTGCAACATTTGATACTTTAGAATCTTTAAAAATTCTAAAGTATCAAATGTTGCAGCACACCTAATATCCCATAAACACGAAATAACAAATTACGAAAATAACCTAACCATACTGGAAATAAATAACAACCCAATAGAACTAAACTCACTAGAAAAATACCACATTTATAAAAACATACACAACAACTTAATGAATCTACAAACAACATATACAGAAGACATACTATACAGAAATATCATACACACAGATCAAGAAAAAGTGCGCGTAACGTCAACAAACACCGGCTTCACGTACCGAGCATCCACAGCAGAGAAAAATCAGTGATTCGACAATGGTCAACGACCGAAAGGTGCCTCATCACTCAAGGTAAAATTATTGCACTTAATGGTGGATAAAATTACTCACATAGTAATATATTAACTTCATATATATATAATATATATATGTAAAAGTTAATTGATGTAATCATCTTGAATTCACTGATTAAACTATAATTAAAAATTATTAAACCAAGTGAATACATAGGGCTTACTCGCTGACGCGTTTCAAAACAATATCGTGTAGAGACTTTGCTTCGTAAAAGGAACGATTGTTTTGAAACGCGTCAGCAAGTAAGCCCTATGTATTCACTTAGTTTATTAATTTTTTATTATAATATAAAATATGTTTATGTATAAGGTATAGTTATTATGGTTTTTCAAAAGTTCTGCAAAACTGTGAAATATGCTACGGAACTTTTTATTTTTTTTGTACTAAGGCGATTTTTTATTGACCAGTTAGTTTTAGGGTTAAGGACTCATCCTTCAAGACAATATTGAAAGGTTTTGTAGTAGTACTAAAGTTTATAAAATTTATCAAAAAAGTTCTTAAAGCACAGTATAATGTTATAGATGTCATAATTTCTTTAATAAGTTGTAACAATAAAACTAACTTTGTTTTAAATCTAAAATAAATTTTTCTAAACTGAAATGCACAACCAAACATTTGTTACCATGAAAGCTGTACTTCTGGTGCCACATATTCAAGAACTTCTTTGGTATTCATAGACTTGCTGCTGCTGGAAGGTTTCAGGTTGGGTATTGCATCTTCTAAAACAGAACCTCGTAGAGTCATCAACTAAAACAAAACAAAAAAAAAAACAGATCTTATATTCATTCTCAAACATCAATATTGCCTTACAATGTATTAAAAACTATACAAATATGTGAATATAAATGAAAAACTTGTATTAAGATTTTGGGGAAAAGAAACATAAAAAAACAAATAAGACAATAGGTTCGATTTTTCAAACAATTTTTTTTAAATAGAAAAATATTTTCATTTTTTTTTTAATTCTAGTTTTTTAACATTTTGAAAGTATGCATGGAAATATGAAATAGTATAGATCACAATTAATGTAACTTGAATATAACTCACAATTCTCAAATATGATTGCGATATTAATACATATAAGATAACTATAAAAATATAATAAACGATTATTACTATTATAGAGTAATTGAAAAAAAAACAGCTGACCTAAAAATGAGTACAAAGGCTATATAATCAAATATTTTTTTAAAACCTGAATTGAACTATAAAGAAAGCAAGTGTAAGAAAAGTTTGGGTTTAAGACAAACTGAAAATCAATATCTTTTTAACAGACAAGTAAATCACAAATATTGTTGCTAGTTTCACACATAAAATGACAACCAAACAAAAAATGAAAAATCAATGGTTGGGCCCATAAAATGTACTGTTAAAAACAAAAGCTGTGACTTGTTGATTTTAACAACACTCATATGTAAAAACTTGTTTAATTGCAATAGAACTTTGTCAAGTTGGGCCAGCTATAACTGCTGCCGATCTAACATAACAACAATTGTTGGAGGGTATACAATTTTTTTTTAAATATATACTTCCACGACCATACTTCCAATAATACCATTTATTATGGAAAAATATTCTTTAAATATTTAATCATTTGAAGTTTTATACAGAGCACAGTAGCGTAATGATAAATAAATAATAATAACCCTTGCTACAAATATTTAAACACCCTTGATGTACATTTCGCCATCACAGTTGGCACCATCAGAAGGTTACAAACATACTGGGACTAAAAAGAAACAGTACACCTAAAATCTTGATGGGCTACTCCCACTCCTCCACCCAGCGACCAGTTTATTAACCTGTACCAGCGTGTATAATGTTTTTGAATAGTATGTCTTCTGTATTATTGTTGTGTATTACGCAACTCAAGAGAAAATGCGTGTAACTCCAACAAATACCAACATCACGGACCGAGCATCCACACCAGAAAAATTAATCAGTGATTCGACAATGGTCAAATGACCGAAAGGTGCCTCATCACACAAGGTAAAGTTATTGTACTTAGTGGTGGATAAAAGTATTTACAATAGTAATATATTAACTTCATAAAGTCAGTGCAACGGAAAAATAATGGACAACATAAAATATCAATATATATATATATATATATATATCGCAGTATGTTTTCTTGTGTATTAATAAAGAACAAAAGTCTAAATACAAATACAAGAATTATAATTGAATTGTAAATTCAATTATAATAATTCTTGTATTTGTATTTAGACTTTTGTTCTTTATATATATATATTATTGGGTGTGTTAGTTGGACCACTATGCTTTATTTATTATATTGTAATTATAATGTTGCTCATTTGTACTTAAGGCTCACATTTTTGAGAATACCCATCTTCAGTTTGAACTTAGTGTTGTTAATGATTTGTTAGTGTGAGTTTTAAAATCCAAACATGTATATAACCAGTAAAATACAGCATTTGAATAAAGTACAAGATATAATTGTGGCTTACTAGACTTTTGTAACATACAAAATAGTTAATAGTAACAACCCCCTAGCAAGACACTTAAAAAGTTGTAAAAACTTTTACATACATTTTGCCAACACAGTTAGCATTTTGAAAAGATTACAACTGACCAACATATTGGGTTTGAAGTTGTTAATTGAATTTTTTACAATAAAAATTTTAATAGAACAGAACCGAATTTCAAAAAAGATACTTGAATAAATATTGAATTATTTCTCCATAAACTAATTTTATAAATATCAGAAAGCTATTAAATTTATGATACAAAAGGTTTAAGGAGATATTTTATTAATCACTTAAACAATGTTTATGACTATCCGAACTTTAAGTTTAGTAAATTTGTTAAAACTTACTGAGACAGAACGTCTTTGATCGCTATGTGCCGATCTTCATCAGTGTCTTCTGCTTGGAGATGTTGGGTCAAGCGGTGACGGTTTTAAAGGTAGGTTTTCGATAGTATCAAATAGTATGTGTGATTTGTATTGTGTTTGTTCGTTTAAAATGTTTGTACTTTGTGTTTTTGTGTGTCTGTAAAGTTCATATTGTTCTAGTGTGTTGAGATGTGGTCATTTTTTGTTGATGTGTAGGATTTGTAAAATTAACACTACAGACAGGGAAAAAAATACATTACATTACCATATTTTGAAATTTTTTGGCAGTCAATTGTTTTCTTTCTTTTTTTAAAATTTTATTTCTTCATTTTTAGAGGTGTGATCTTTGATTCCTATCTATATTCTAATTGAATTTCATTCAATGGCATTAAATTACGTTGGCAAAAATACCAGTATTTATCCATACAAATTTTCGATGTCTATATCCCTCTAATAATATTGCTTCACCATTGTTCAAATAATTGACACTCTCTTGAATATGATAAACATATCAGTTTGTCAGATGAATACATTAAGTAATTTGTTTGAAAATCCCTTAATGAATCTTCTAAATCCTACATATTAATTATCTTGCAATTATTCTTTTTCATTCCTATTTAAAAACATGATAATAGTCATGTAATGCAATCAGATCATTGAAAAAGCCGCTTTCACAAGGAAAATTTGTTCATTAGAATCCGATGTTCCTTGATCTAAGCAGCTTTTTCAAGCAAGAAATAAAAAAAAATATTTGTTTAATACTTATTTTTTTCTATATTATTTTTTTTTTATATATATAATAAATGCTGTGATTGTTTATTTTACTTATTATTTATTTTATAGTTCGTAATCCTTATTTAAAAAATTCTAGAATTACACTTGCAAATTTTTAAGTGTTTTGATCCCAAAATTGCTCCCTTGAAGAAAATATTTAAAAAATAAAGCTGAACTATCAATGTATTATTAAACTTAAAATTGAATACCTTATTGAACATATATGTATAATAATGAACTTAGAAACAAGGTTAGAAAATAACTGCATAAATCTATAATGTTAAATAAATATATTAATAAGAAATAAAGATGTTTATAATCTTTACTGAACACAGTGATTGTTTCAAATTAATGGAGGTTCAAAAAAACTGAATAAAATAAATAATCTTGTGGGAGAAAGCTGCATGATCAAGATGAGAAATTTATGGAGGCCACTGCATCTAATTAGATTATCTCCTAGAAACGGGAAAGTAATAAGTCCTTAGTAATCCAGTGTTGGGTCTTAATTATAAGTTACATAAAAGATATCAGTATTAGCCCAGCCTTAGTGAAAATTGTATCCAAATAAAACTTAAATAATTTACATAATTTAGACAATTATGAATACCATTTATTTACATAACTTAGATAATATAAAGATCAATTATAAATGATACAATACAATCATAAATGATGATGAAAATATGAATCTGGTAAAACTAATTTAATTACCTCACTGGTCCTTATTAATATCCTATATCTAAACATTGGTGTAGGGCTACAGTTTGAATTTGAATCTGTAGTGGAAGGCCTATCTAATCTCTCCCGCCGTAAACTAATGGCCACTGGACCTAGATTCTCATCCATTCCAAACCAGTTTTGATGCTCTGTAAAACATAACAGGTAATATATTCAAGCTATATAAGATAATCTTATAACTGTTCAAATGAGGTAATATTTCCTAAAATAAACTGTTCAGAAACGTTCCACCTCTTCCATAAATAATATAAACATTTTCATAACAACAAAATGTATTTTTCTTTTAACATCAAAGAACCAAGTCATTCATAACACAAAAATTTAATTTCTTATAAGTGGTCAGGCATACAAATTTAAAAACATGACTGAAAAGGTAAATTAGAAAATAATAAATTGATTCCAGTTGGAACAAATATAAACTTAAATAGAATGAGGTTTCTATATAATTTAAATATTGAAATATTTAATACAATAAACAATTCATCTACCCTACATTTGATTTTAAATTAGGCTGGTTGTAGTAGAACTCCAATTGTCTGAATCGCAAGAAAAAAATTAAGATGAAAACATACTGCGATTTTCAAGATAATGAATCTGTCTACATGTGCTATTTCCTTCATGAAACTAGTACAGGGATAACACAAACATTATTAGGATGATAAGTCATCATCTCAGTGCAGTACTCTATAGTTGACCCTCTTCCATCACCAGGTGACCGGCCCTTGTAATCATTTGCATCGGTCTGTTGTTTTGTTTGTGAGTGCGTTTCACCATTCATCATGGCTTCTAACTTTTGTGAAAAGTTTTTCTACAATATAAGACTGAAATTAACTCATTAAATTTAATTAATGAAATAATATTTGAAAAAACTGTATAAACATCAAGTGTTCATCCACTACAAGTTTTAAAAAAAATGTATTTAACTTGAGAGGATAAATAAAAAGAATTTTATTAATGTTTGAAAATGTAAACAAGATAATAAATATATATATATATATTATCTTATTCAAATTATCATATATATATATATATATATATATATATATATATATATATATATATATATATATATATATATATATATATATATAGAGTGTGACCTAATAAAAGGAATTGAAAAATAGTTTTAATTTTTCTGAAGCTTTATTTTCAATTCTTACATTTATCTAAGGATAGAAGAAAACAAATTTGTTATCAAAGGTTTATTTTTTATGGGTTAATGTATTCAAAATATAACTAAATGTAATTTCTAGAAATAAAACAACCCTCTAAAAACATAATATAATATTACTATTTCAATAAAACCGAAACTCGAATATAAACCAAAATGGATAGGCCCATACACATATTGAACAGATATCTGAACACACACAAATTATTAGACTGTTTGGGCTGACACCTGTAGGGCGTCTCAGGTTGAGGCAAACCAAGTAGCTGGGGGATAAGGACCGGCCTGGACCTATCAATAGGCTGGGCGAGACAGCTCGATTAAATTATTGCCGATTTTTCACTTAAAAACCTTAACCTAATAAATAACCCACACAATATTTGCACATACCTATGGTTTGACCTGTGACATCATTGCAGAAACCCACTATAAAAAAATTTCATTCATTCATGTCCGTTCGAATGAATGTATTAAACATGGTTTGTATTTGCTGTGGTTTATCTTACCTATTATGTTTATTTTAGGTATAGTTTATACAGCTCCAACCAGCTTCCATATCCAAAATGTCTTAATCAGTTTAATTTCATCCAAAACATCTTTTTATAAAGATTATATTTTCATTCAAAAATAAAATATAAAATTTCAACTATTACTAACAAAATTTTGAAACTTCAAAATAAAAACATTTTGTTCAAAATATCTTAATAAATACTGTAAAATTAAATAGAAAAAATATATATAGAAAACATACCTTGTCCATAAAAATAGTGCCTATAATACAGTGCTCCTTGGTCAACACTTTCAATGGCTTTGGAGTGTCTCTGATAAGGGCATGTTGTATCTTTCCAGTGTGTCTCACCAGGGGGGAACTCTAAGACTGAAACTCCATATGACAATGGAGGTCGATGTAGTGGTACTGGCCGGCGTTTACTTGAAGAACCTGTAGTCTGTAGCCTTGTTAAGCTCACAACTCGCTCTTCTTCTCCACCCAATTCATTGCGAAAAAATGGGCAACTTGTAAGAAAAAAAATGGGTTCAAAACTAGTTAATAATGATGAGTCGTTATCATTTTATACTCATTTTTAGATTGTAAGTACTGTTTTAATACATCATAAACATTATTTAGACTAAAACTACTTAACCCCTATACAAATATTTACTTCAGATTTTAAAACTGTGTCCTTGTTTGCAAATCGTTCATTCATCATCTTTCATGGACAAAAAAAAAAAAAATACATATAAATCAACTGTCTTTTGAGTCATAAATCAACTACTGTTTTATGTGACAAAAAATGACACTACTACATGAGTTCAGGCATTCAAGCCCACATTACTATTTACAAACTAAATAAAAAACATAATACATAACTTTAAAACTAATTTAATAAAAGACTCAAAATTAAATTGGAATATAAGTTCTATACCAGTCCTTCTTTTAATAAAATTTTATTATAAAAAAAGGTAATATAATAATAATTAATTGCATAGATATGAAAAATGGACTTTTTGTATCATTCAACGGAGACCTACAAAAGTGTTATGTCTCTTAGAATTTTATAGCTTCCATGAAACTCCATGACTTGAAACCTGAAATGAAGGGCTAAAGCGTAACTCTCTTCACTAGGCATCCGCTGCTGAGACCTAGTGAGATCTATAAGAACAATCTAGAAGAAAATTCCAGTCACATCTTCATACTCTCTGTAAAAAAGAGTAAAAGAGTAGATATTCCATCTAACTAGTTTTAGAACCTTTAGCAAGTTATACAGGGATTTGCCAGGTAATGCCCTAACACCAAGCTATACTGCATATTACACATTTATAACCATTTTACCTGATCATCAAACAAAGCTCTGCCCTTTCAATAAGTTTAATTTCATATTGTACTGGAATGTTTATATATCGTACGGGGGAATTAATTCAATTAAAATAGCACTTGCCCTTGTTTGTATTAACTTGGCAAAAACACCACTACTCACTGATTTATTCAGCAGACGCGTTTTGCGCTAGGTCAGCACATTAAGCAATGCTGTGAATTACTGACAAGACTGTTGTTCAGGTGTGTGTTATGTTGGTGTGTTTCTGTGGTGTATTTCTGTTCTGTGGTGTGTTATTGTTCATAGAGTAGTTATTAATTATGTGCTGAAATATAGTATTTGATTGGGAGTGTGTTTTGTCATTTAGAATGTGTTGTGGATAGTATTTATGGTGTTTGTATATCTCATAGTTTTCTACTGAGTTAAATTTGTTGCTTTTATTGATGTAATGTGGGATATTTAGATTAGTGTTTATGTCGGATCAGAATAATCCTGAGCAACAGTCTTGTCAGTAATTCACAGCATTGATTAATGCGCTGATCTGGTGTAAAACGTGTCTGCTGAATAAATCACTAAGTAGTGGTCTTTTTGCCAAGTTAATACAAACAAGTGTAATTTTTATAAACACCTCAAGATGTACAACACAAAAACTGCAAGATTCAAAATAACACATTTCAATTTCCTAGACAGAGCCATTAAATCAGGATACTGTGATTTAGTTGCAATGTCCTGTGGAACTAGTAGTGTTGTTGCCTACGTCCATAAATATATCCCAATCATCCCTTTTCATCATAACAGACAACTGGTGCATATGTCTGCTGGCACTTTATTTTACTTATTTCAAAACTTTTGAGAAAATAGATGCTTAGTGTTATGTCTGTTTGTTTGTTTTTTTTTGCGCTTGCTTCTTTTATATTACTAAATATCCTATCATGTTTTCAAATGTAACATCTCTGATGAATTGCACCTTGCTAAGATGTAATTAACAGTTACTGTAGACTTAGAACATAAGGGGGATCATTTTCAGGAATACTCCACCTTTTCAGATTGTTGGGATCTGGTAAAGTAAACTGGAAGATGTTTGGTTAAATTTCAATCATTTCTGGGAACCAGTCCCAAAAAATGCTTTCCACATAACTTTTGGAGGTACACATGTAACTCCTAAAATCAGCCAATCATGTTGCATCCCCGAACAACTAGTATATACAACAGGCAAGGCTTTCTCTTCTTTGCTATTTTCAGTTCTCATCTTTTTAATTTCATTTTCTTTGCTATTTTCAGTTCTCATCTTTTTAATTTCATCTTCTTTGCTATTTTCAGTTCTCATTTTTTAAATTTCATCTTCTTTGCTATTTTCAGTTCTCATTTTTTTAATTTCATCTTCTTTGCTATTTACAGTTTTCATCTTTTTAATTTCAAACTCCTATTTCTCCTTGGTCAATCTCAAACCTACCAGATTCAATCCAATTCTTGTATAAATATATCATTATATTTTACTTGCTGCTGAAGTAATTCAAAGTCCAATCTGGATGATGTGGTGACTTGTTAAGAAAAACATCCCTTGAAAACTCCAAAATATAGCTCAAGGAGATATATATATATATATATATATATATATATATATATATATATATAACACCTTCGTGATTGTGTTTACCTTCTTCCAAAAGAAATGGTTAATATTTACATTCCCTTTTCATAATACAGGACAAAGAATATTAAGGTCAGAACCATTTGGATTTTAAATTCTGAATAGAAATATGAGTTTTACTTACTTATTTAACAATCATTTCACTCTCTATTAAAGACAACCATAAAGATCATATTTCAGATCTTAACTAATTGATAAGAATTCAAATTCTTGCAATGACTTGTTAAATCAAATTTGTTCTCCATTTTTTTACTTAACAATTAAACATAAACCTGCACTATTTCTATATTCTTAGTCCTAGCACCTTGATGTCACTTAGTCTTACTTATATATTTCCAATTAAATTCACAAGTAAAAATGTAAATAGAGTTTTTAAAACATTCAAAGAAATTTTTTTACTTAGTCTACCACCAGGTCTGTAATAGTTACCGGTTTTAGAGGCTGTAAATATATAATTTTCCATATCTCACGCCTGAGGTTTATGAACAATCTAGATGTGTAAAAAAATTTGACAATATTTGTCATTAAAATTCTTTTCTATTACACTTTTTTGCATTTGTTCATTACCAACTGTCTATAAAATCAAAATTAACTTGATAAAGTTCAAGATTTAAACTATACTAATCCAAGAAATATTAAATCTATCGCACAGTAAACTGAGAACTCCTTTCTTGACAGAAAGAGGATATTTAAGAAAACATTTTAATATAAAGTGTGCAACTTCTTTTTATAAAACGATGTCTTGAGAACACTCCCCCTCTCTCTACACAAAAAAGGGTTTTCGGTTAGTAATTTCTCTTTTCATTTGAAACAGGAGGTTGAACTAAAAGCTTTTCACTTTTGGTACCAACTTGGCAAAAAACCACTACTTACTGATATTTTCCAGCAGACACGTTTCGCACTGGGTCAGCTGTGAGTCATGGACAAGACTGTTGCTCAGGTGTGTTGTGTTGGTGTAAGTCTGTGGTGTACTGGTGTTCTGTGGTCTGTTATTGTTCATGGAGTATTTGTTAATTATGGGTTCAAATGTAGTATTTGATTGTGAATGTGTTGTGGATAGTTTTTGTGGTATTTGTACAATAACACCCCACAGAACACCAACACAACACAGAACACCAACACACCACAGACTCATAGCAACACAACACACCTGAGCAGCAGTCTTGTCCGTAACTCACAGCATTGAACAATATGCTGATCTAGTGTGAAATACCTCTGTAGAAAAACATTACTAAGTAGTGGTTTCTTTGCCAAGTTGATAACAAAAGTGTAATTATAGAAAAATCTCTAGATGTACAACACAAAAACTGCAAGTTTCAAAAGTTTTATTATGAACATCGAATCACTCGGTCTTTGATCTGTTCCAAAATTAGTTAACCTCATCAGGCATACAGTTTATTAATTACTGACTTCAAAACAGAGACTAGTACAAAAAATGACACAAGTGGAGAGGACAAAAAATTAGTTCACACCTCTATAAAAACTGCTTTTACAGTTTCATTATGTGAGAAAATGAAGCTGATGCAACAGCTAAATTGCAGATCACCCTGGATAGTGTTAGTGAGTGGACTAGGCAGTGGCGTATAAAACTTAATGAAAATAAATCTGCTCATATTATTTTTATCAATAAGGCAGAGAGCAAAACTGACCTCATAATAAATAGCCGGGTAGTTCCTAATTGTAAGAAAGTGAAATACCTAGGTTTAACATTGGACGCTAAATTAAACTGGAAATCTCATGTGAAGAAAAAAAGAGATGAACTAGATGTAAGATACAGAAGACTAGCATGGCTCATGAACCGGTATTCGGAGTTAAGCCCCTACAATAAACTCCTTGTTTATAAGCAAGTGCTAAAGCCAGTATGGACATACGGGTTACCACTTTGGGGATGCACCAAGAGCAGCAATTTACAAGTAATAGAACGCTTCCAAAATAAAGTGTTGAGAGCTATAGTGGGAGCTCCATGGTACGTCCGTAACTATTATATACTTAGGGACCTCAAGATGAAGAGCGTGAGAGAGGAGGCCGCCACTGCAGCAGTGAATCACTTCGGGCGACTCCAGGAACATACGAACCCTGCAGCTATGCGACTAGCTCACAGGATACCAGTGCGTAGACTTAAGCGCACTAAACCTTTGGACTTGATTCCAGAGCAACATTAAGCCAGTCTCGTTCATTGGAACAAGACGAACATTGTAATCTCCATCCTAGATAGGATTTATCTTAGTTGCAGTTTATAATAAATAAATTGAAATGAAAAAAAAATTATGTGAGAATAATAGGAAATATATTAAGGATTATTCTGGATGTTAAGAGGACAATAAACCATTCCTTGTTATTCTTATGGTTCAAACATCGATTGTTAGTTGGGAGAGTTTTAGATGAGTCATCTGTATTTCTTGGAAGGTCTAGTATGTGCTGTTTTGGCATTATTTTTTTTAGTTCTTACAATTGTTTCTAATGTTAGATTTTTGTAAAACATGAGCCTGGTATACAGCTCAAATTCTAATTCAAATTAATGTTCTTCATTACATTCCATTAGTTTCTATGTTATGAATCTGATTTAATTAGTACACTGTATTTGTCATGTTGGCCAGGAAGTTTGGTCTCGAGTTGTAGGTAATGGTTTTATCAATCGTAAAGAGTTGATTTATACTCCAAAAACATCCTATATATTTTTTTAGAGGAATAAAAATTTGAGTATAAATAAACAATTTGTAAAACTAAAAGCTATTTTATGTTATTAATAACGTAAATGTTTTAAAAATATAAATAATTAATGATTTATAGCATTAGCACAATGAATCAAGGATCTTTTACTAATTGAAATAAAGTATGACATAATTACACAAGTTGCCTTTGGTGAGGAAGACTGTGTATAAATAAAGACAAGAAAAAATCTTGAAATGAATTTCTCCTCATTGAAACAAAAAGAACTGACACAGATAAATTACACACGTTAGTTGTAAAATAAGCCAAAATTTAATTACAGCTCTGTTTAAGATTTTCCTAAAATTATCTTAAAATAATTTTCCTAAAATTGACCATCAATTTAGGAAACTTTTGATCACAAAAGAAGAGAAAATTTCTAAAAACAGTTCCATCTTTTATGATTATGATTTAGTTGTATTTTCATATGATGCAAAGTAAAATGAAGTATTTGATATCTATTACACACTTGAGAGAGGTAGCAGAACACTGGGTAAATACTTAAAAAATAATATTAAATATGTCTTGTAGCTGATTACAAAATCATAATAATAATGTAATAACAATAATAATAATAAATATAATTGCGGAACAAATTTTTTTTTAAACTGCTTTATGATCCAGAATTCATGAATTATTATGAAACAATGCTGTAAAAGTTAATTATGTAACAGGAAGGAAGGTAAAGAAGACGGTTCCAGTTTTAATTCAGAAAGCATGTTTTACTAGCTAATTGCATTTCCTTCTTCAGGATTAGACCAATTTGTAATTATATTCTACCTTTCCTTTAACTCTTACATTAAGGCTTAATATTTTTAACGTTATATTATTTGATTCTCATATTTGTTTACCAGTGTAGTGTCAAAGACAAATAGTTATGAACTAAAGAATACTAGAACATATAAAGGGGAATAAAGTCTGGTCATTGTTTGTCAAAATGAGTTGAACCTTTTACTCATTTATTTCACACAATTTCAATTAAGTACATGAATTTTATTGCCTTGAAAATGACAATGAGCATTAGTAGTGCATTAGTAGTGCGTTAGTAGTGCTTTAGTAGTGCATTAGTAGTGCGTAGGGACAAAGAATGTTTCAGTAAATGAAGTGAAATTAAGTACTGAAAGTCTAAACTCTACAATGTTTGTAAAATAAACAAACATACTGATAAAGGTATGCTAATACTCATTGAATAATCAAAGGGAGGTCAGTGTAACATAGCATTCATAAGTCATTTATTTATAATATAACTTTAAAAAACAATTGCTGAAAACTCACTACGTTGTAATTTTCTTTCTAATAACTTGGCATTAGCTGCACTAAATCTCAAATATTATATTTATGTGTAAAAGCATTAGTTAATTACTGGATATGCTTAATAAGCTACAAATCTGATTCGGTGTATTTTTCCATTCGGTGTACTTTTCCATTCGGTGGCTACTTTTCCATCTAGATTTTGCAGTAGTTTTTGATAATGAACTGATCATCAAGATTAAGTAAATATCAATAAAAAATTGCAAAATATAAACAGTACTTCAAGAACACTAAGTAACACATAAAAGAAGGTATTTGAAGTTTCAGTTGAATGTAACATGAGCACAAAGGTGGCTCCAAGGGAGGAACAATAGAGGCAGTTGCCCCCCTGAGAATTTGGGTACTATTTTTTTAAAATATTTTTCATATTCGGAACAAATTTAAATTTATTCCAGTTTACTTATAAAATTGTATTTTTCATTTGACATTAATTTTAAAACAATGTATATTATTTTTACATTTATGTAATGTTGGGTGTATTCATCTGATAACATTGGTAGTTCCGCCCAGCGTAAACAACACTGGCATGTTACAAGTTCCACACTAGTTCCATACTGGCTCATCTATACTAACAGCCTGTGTACTATGACTTCGTGTCGTCCTCCCCACACAGAACAGTTTGATGAAACGATGACAGTTTAACAATATTTTGTATAATGTACAAAATGATAATTTTGGTATCTATGTAAATTCAGGTAATATGCAGGTTTTGATGAAAAAGTAGCAAATTTCCTGCGATTTTAAGTACAAGAATAGCTTAAAAATTCATTTCTATTTAAATTAAGTAATAGTATCAGTATTTTTAAACTATTATTTTTATAAAATTTCTAAAAACTAAAATTTACCTTTCAAGAAGATCGTTACTCCTGCCATCTCCTATATCTTCATCACCACTGTCTCCTCCATCTGGAGTTGCAGATCTTGTTCCTAACATAGAGGCTGCTGAAGCACCTGTGGTTGTATTCCTTCTTCTTGACAGTAACAAACCACGTAATTTTGCAGCATATCCCAAGTTGGCTGTCAAGGATTGACAGTCATAATGGGCAAAAGCTCTTCGCCTCTGTCGTTCATCCACTTCACCTCCGATGCTGTTATTGCTATTAGCTGAAGTATTAACAATACTATCATCTACTGTATTTGGTCTTGGAGGTTTTCCACTATTATTAGCAACATTTCCACTCCAAAATCTGTGAAACTTTAACTTAAGTTTCGGACTTGTACTGACAGGTGCAATTCTTTCTGAGATGGATGCTTCATCTACAAGTATATTAGAAGCATTCTCTGAAGCAGGTGGTGTGTCCACTTTTCCTCTGAGATATTCTGCAGGACCTGGACTTCTTTGGTCAGTTCCTAAGCCTAGAACAGCTGGTCTGTAGTCTTGTAACATTGCAAAAAAACTTTCTCCCGCTGTTGAGGTATTTCTATCATTACCGATAACGTCGATAGAACCATGACTTCCATATTCTCTTCTCAAAACTGGACTGACCCTGCTCCCAGATCTGGAGCCTTCCAAGTGGACATGGTTGTGATCATGCATCAACTCTAAACTAGAATTGCTCCTGTAGAGGGCATCCTGGACACTCTGACCGGTGCGAGGACGTGCCGCATGCTGATGATGGGGGTGTCGGTCGTTATATGAAGAACGAGCTGTGGATACCAGACCTGCCCCAACTCGAGCTCGTAGAACATTGCTATTGTAATACTCAACAGCTTGCATGGCACGTTCTCGGGCAGAGCTTTCCCCACCTCCTCCACCCGTGATTCCGCCCACAGTCGCAGTGCTCATCCCATCGTGCTGAAACAAAAAGCATAAAACCATTACTTTAATTTCTATGGTTCATTTAAAATTACGGCATTTTTAATAATAATATTAAAACTATTCAATACCTTAATAATGAATGTCATATAAAAACCTAACTTACATTTTAAAGTAAATTTGGAAATTCGACTATTACAGTACAAATTCTAATTTTAATACTAGTTATGTTACTGGATCGAAACATTAATCCATATTATACAATCTATCTATGTATATTATTGACTGTCAACATTATTACATGTGTGTAATATTTTATCACATGACTACTAAGGAAATATTTAAATATAAATAGCTATATCCAGAATTTAACTGTAAGATTTGATAATAGTGGTCTAATTCACTTGCATCAGTCTGTATTGTCACTCATATTCAAACATCTACCGCTAAGGAAAGAATAAAAAACAATTAACTGCTATACTAGGAATCTACAATACAATGTAGGACTAAATGTATTTGTATCAGTACATAGCATAATATCTATTCAGACATCTATTGCTTTAAGAACAATTTAGTTATTGGATTAAGGTGTAACGCTGTAATGAGGATAGCTGTGAATTGGTAAGGGTGTTGTAATGTACTTGGACCAGTATTTGGCCTAACATGATTATTCACACATCTACTACTATGAATATATTTAAACATGATAGATTCATATCTCAGTATCAATCTCACTATATGAAAAATGAATATGGAGCCCCTCATCCTTTGACATTTTCAAGCACCATAACAAAATAGATTCTAGGGGTATGATCTATTTTAGCAAATAAAAAATATGGAAATGATTGTGAATAATAGATGATATTTTACATCATAAAACCATTGGTATGTAATTCAGTAAAGAATGACACCTCAAGAGTCCAGGGTTATAAATCTGAAATAGAACTGTCTACTTATACATAGGTATTCACTGTTACCTACACCAAAGAATACAAAGTGAGAATAACATAACTACACGTAACTTATTTTAAAAACAACAAGCCTGAATACTCGGCCATGGCAAAGCATTACCTAAATAACCACCATTTCTTCAAGTCTGACCATCTTAAGTTGTTGAAACAAGTTACGAGGTACAACACTCTTGATGCTTCGGAGACCTGGTTTATTAACAAATTTCAAGATGTCTGTCAACAATGAGTTGGGCCCGGTCCAGGGCCACTCTCTTCTTTTTCCGAATTCTGTGTTATTTTGATAACCATTTATTTAATTGCTGTGATTTCTGTTTCAGATGTGAAAAGTGCTAAATTGTTGCTACTGCTACCTAAATGTTTTAAATGATCTGTTAATTTTAATAATTGTTTAAAAATCTTCTATTTGACTTTCTGTTTTTTAGTTATAATTTTGTAATAAGCCTATTTTATGAGTAAGTGAATAGTTTATAGCACATATTTATATAAAATATTTTTTTCAAACTGTTTTAGCCTTGTTTTAAAGTTTGTATATTGATGATGCAAGAATAAAAATAATGTAAAATAGACGACTCTCCTGAATGAGAAATTTTGTGTTCCATAGGTTAGAATATTTTTATTGCTTGACTTTTAAACGTTTTATCTTTTTGTTTTGTAGTTGTATGATAGCTTGATGAAATATGTTAGTAGTATCCAAGCACTGATGAAGACGACATCGTCGTCAAGACTAGTCTTGTTGTTTTAATAAACTAGTGTGTTTAATGTAATAACCTAATGTGTAGTGAGATTTAGAGTCAACAGTTTTAATTTTTACCGCTGTGAATTGTTCTCACTAGCTAAGCTCTAATTACATTCATAGTTGACCAAGAAAGATTCTCATTTTTGTCTTTTATGTCTAAGAAATAGTACTGCATTTTGTTTTGAGCTGAAAAACATAAAGCAAAAATCTTTAAAAATATTTGTATATATAATGTTGGTTTTATAGCGCCTGCCATCGCTGTCTGATTTTTAAACCTTGCCTCTATGCTTTCCTACTATATTAGCAGAGTCCCAACAAGTTCCTTTCACTTATGGATATGATGATGGTTTTCCCCATGTTAGTCTGGGTATTCCTGTTCTTCTTCTCTCCAATGGCGTCCATTCCAAACAACTCTAAGTAATATTCCCTCCCACATCCTCTTTACGTGTGAATCATATCAGCTGCCTCTCCCGATTCTCCTCTTTGACAGTCTCCTTCTTCCCATCATGTATTTACTGCTTTCATTTGTCCTACATTCTCATCTATAGATTTGACATGGTCTTGTAAGAGCAATTCTAATTCGTTAATCTTGCTCTTGCCTGCTTGAGACATTAACCATGTTTCTGATCCGTACTCAAAATACTCTATACTATAGTGTTATATATTTGTTTTTTTCCGTCCTCTAGTTATTTCTTCATTCCACCATATTCCATTCAGTCTTTTTACTACTCTTTGTTCCTGTCCTACTCTACATTTCATTTCTTGTTTTTCTTTACTATCCTTCGTTAATTCCACTCCTAGGTATTTGTCAAAGATTTTGATTTCATCGCCCCTTTCAACACCACGTTAGTCTTCATGGGGTTTCCAATGCACATATATTTTGTCTTATCTCTATTGATTTGTAGGCATCCTTTTTGGTATTCTTCTTTCATTTTCGTGTCATGAATTCCAACTCTTCTTTTCTTGAGCTATAATGACTTAATCATCTGCAAATTGTAAAGTAAAGAGATCTGTATTGTTTATTTGAAACCCCACCCCCTACATTTCTTTTTCCAATTACCGAGTACTTTGTCGAAATTTATTTTGAACAAAGTTGAATAGATGAGCACCCATGTATTAGTCCCTTTGATACAGGAAATCCTCCTAACACTAATCCTCCCAACTTGATCTAATGTGCGAGACCTTATATAAATTTTGGACAGCTTTAATGACGTTCTCACTGTCAATAATATTAAATATATATATATTGATTAAAATCTAAAATTCTTTTATCTTCCAAACATTTCTAATTTATTCATGTCCTTGCCAATCATATTTATTTTCTATTACCTTCATACATATACGTGCCTTACAATCAATGTTCATGAAGCATTATTTTTTCTGAGAAAAAGTTGTCAGGAAGGACATAATTGCGTAAAGTTTTTTATATTACCTTGTGTCTGTCATGTGTATCGTACTAACTCGTTCGGCCTTGCTTAAACAAAGTACACATTGTGGCAAACAGGAAGATTAGAACTTTGTGTTGGAGAATCATTACGTCTTGACAATTAAATATAATAAGCATTGTCTTGTTATAACTGTATATGAAACACTTGTATAAATAACAAGGCAATAACATCCGCTTGGCAGAAATGCTATTGTTAAGTAACAACTAATTATGAAGTGTTATGTAAAAATTATTGTGAAGCTTAAACAAATTAACTTTTTAAGGAATATTTCTTTTTTACTAATTTATTTCAAAACTATATTGCTTATAAACCGATAAATTCATTTTACGAAGTGTGGGTATTAATACATAACAACTCAAGTCCGATTTTTATGTTCAACATCTCACATGCGCAAGACTTAGTAAAATATCTGCGAATGCCTATTGACGTCATGTAAGGTGGTGTGAAAGCCAAGAGCCTTCCTAGATGCATAGCTAGGTTACACTTCGCCATTTAAAATCATTTGATACTAGAATCCCCGTATGAGACACATTTCTCAATATCTCAAAAGCCGCAAGACACTGCTTGATATGATTACGTATTTCAAAGTCTGCTCGGGATTACACTAGAAGGACACTTCCCACCGCAAATAGCTAGTTTCAAAATGTCACCGTCATGCTGCCTTGACAGCTGTGTCACGGTTCAAAATTTAGAAACTGCGGCAGTGTGCTACTGTAGGTCACTTCTTACCACACAGCGCGATCAAAAGATTTTACTGCTATGCTGCCATAACAATTGAATCACGGATCAAAACTTTTTGATTCTCGCACAATGTCCCAGTATAAAGGCCACTTCATACCGCACATCGCGATCTCAAGTTTTTACAGTCCATACTATCATAACAGTTGGAACAAGAATTAAATCATTATGATTCTAACACAATGACCCCGTTAAGGCCACTTCCCATCACGCATCGCGATCTCAAAACTTTACTGAGATGCTGTTATAACAGTCGGATCAAGAGTTACGTTTTAATTATGACACAATGGCCCCGTTAAGGCCACTTCCCAGCACGCATCGCGATCTCAAACCTTTACTGTCATGCTGTTATAGAGTTACGATGTTTTGATTACGACACAATGCTCCCGTTAAGGCCATTTCCCATCACGCATCGCAATCACAAAGCTTTACTGTCATGCTGTTATAACAGTCGGATCAGGAATCACAACATTGAGATTCCGACACAATGCCCTCTGTAAGGCCACTTCCCATCACGCATCGCGATCACAAAGCTTTACTGTCATGCTGTTATAACAGTCGGATCAGGAATCACAACTTTGAGATTCCGACACAATGCCCTCTGTAAGGCCACTTCCCATCACGCATCGCGATCACAAAGCTTTACTGTCATGCTGTTATAACAGTCGGATCAGGAATCACAACTTTGAGATTCCGACACAATGCCCTCTGTAAGGCCACTTCCTATCACGCATCGCGATCACAAAGCTTTACTGTCATGCTGTTATAACAGTCGGATCAGGAATCACAACTTTGAGATTGCGACACAATACCCTCAGTAAGGCCACTTCCCATCACGCATCGCGATCTCAAAGCTTTACTGTCATGCTGTTATAACAGAAAGATCAGGAATCACAACTTTGAGATTCCGACACAATGCCACTCTGTAAGGCCACTTCCTCTCGCGCATCGCGATCACAAAGGTCATGATTTTATAATAGTCGGATCAGGAATCAGAACTCTTTAATGTTGACACAATGCCCCCATTAAAGCCAATTCCCATCACGCAGCGCGATCACAAAGCTCTACTGTCATGCTTTTATAATAGTTGGATCAGAAATTACAACATTTCAATTCTGACGCGATGCCTCTAGTAAGGCCACTTCCCATCACGCATCGCAATATCAAAGCTTCACTATAATGCTGTTATAACAGTCGGATCATTGATCAAAAAATTTCAATTCTGACACAATGCCAACGTTAAGGCTACTTCCCATGACGTATCGCGTACTGTCATGCGGTTGCAACAGTTAGATCAGGAATCACAAATTTTGATTCTGACACAATGCCCCCATTAAGGCCACTTCTCATCACCCATCGCGATCTCAAAGCTTTACTGTCATGCAGTAAAAATATTCGGATCAGGAATCACAACATTTCAATTCTGACACAATACCTCCGCCTTTAAGGTTAGGGCTACTTCCCATTACGTATCGCGATCTAAAAGTTTTACCGTCGTGTGTGTGTGTGTGTGTGTGTGTGTGTGTGTGTGTGTGTGTGTGTGTGTGTGTGTGTGTGTGTGTGTGTGTGCGTGTGTGTGGTGTGTGTGTGTGTGTGTGTGTGTGTGTGTGTGTGTGTGTGTGTGTGTGTGTGTGTGTGTGTGTGTGTGTGTGTGTGTGTGTGTGTGTGTGTGTGTGTGTGTGTGTGTGTGTGATTGCTTTCTCTAATTCATAAATTTGTTTTTTATTAAATAAGCATTTACCGCCTTTTTTCTAAACAGGAAAAGACGGCCTCACTTTCTCTTTGTTTTATCTGAACAGTGAAATACTTGGAATAGACGATTTAAAAAAATAATTATAATGACAAAGAAGCGTCTTCAGAATTAAAATCCATTGACATTGAAATCGAGTTCAACAGTAAAATGAATCAAGAATGAAAAATAAGAATAAGGTGATTTAGAAAAATGATTTCAACTTTACCTATACGTTTTATAAAAAATCATTTAAAGTAATAATACATTTTAGAAAACAAAGTTTTCAGGGTGTAGTAAATTAGGGGGTAATGAAAACATGACATATACACAAATTAAATGAAGAAAGTTACAGCAGTAAATAACCACAAAATAAAGAATGTCTGTGATTGATAAAAGAAAATATCAGATAGTAGAAAATCATAGAGGTATTTCTTATTAAGAAGGAGTTATTAGTGGCTTAATTTTTTAAAATCTAACAATAAATCCGAAAAATAAAAATAATATCTAAATGTTAAAATGTGTAGAAAAAATTTTAATGTAAAATAAAGTCGAAAAGATGTTTCAGGTAGAGATTTTAGATAATAATATTAAAGAGCTTAAGGAAGAGACACATCGTGCTACGAAAAAAATCTCTGTAATATTCAACTTTCCAGAGAGAAAAAAAGGCTATGAAGGTTCAAAAAAAATTAAAATAAAGGGTTTGTGTAAACTATTTTATGAATTCTATGAAGAATATATTTCGAATCAATAACTCAAAATATAATTTCATGTAAGAACTTACCCATAAAAAAACAATTACATATATTTTCATTGTAAAGTGACATTATAAATTTTCTTTAGACAGGAGAGCTTGTAACAGCATGTAGCCATTAAAAGGTGATCACACTGTCATTAAACAATACTTCAACAAAAGCGATTTCTGTTCAATAAAGACGATTTTATGTTGCAAAGAAATGTTTTTGCAATAGCATGCAGACGCCGTCAAAATACCTCATCACGCTCTAACTACACGTTATTAACAACGACTCCTGTATAATTAAGACTTTCCTAAGTTGCGTAGAACCGTTTTTTAATAACATATAAACACCGTGAACAATAAATACCTCATCATCCTGTGATGGTACAATGTGTACAATAACGAGAGCGATTCCTGTTTAATGAACACGCTTTATGCTGCGTGGAATAACATTGTAATAGCATCCAGATGCCGTCAAAATACCTCATCATGCACTAACTATACGTTATTAACAACGATTCCTGTATAATAAAGAAGTTTTTATGTTGCGTAAGACAGTTCTTTAATAGCATTTAGACGCCGTGAGCAATACCTCATCATCCTGTCATTGTACATTGTGTGCAATAAACAAGAGGGATTCCTGTTCAATAAACAGGTTTTTGTTGCGTGGAATAACTTTGTAATAGAATCCAGATACCGTCAAAATACCTCATCCCGCTCTAACTATACATTATTAACAACGAACCCTGTTTAATAAAGACGTTATTATGTTGCATAGAAAAGCTTTTTAATAGCATGTAGGCGCCGTGAACAATACCTCATCATCTTGTCACTGTACAATGTGAACAATAACAAGAGCGATTCCTGTTTAATGAACAAGCTTTATGCTGCGTAGAATAACTTTGTAATAGAATCCAGATACCGTCAAAATACCTCATCACGCACTAACTATACGTTATAAACAACGAACCCTATTTAATAAAGACGTTGTTATGTTGCATAGAAAAGCTTTTTAATAGCATGTAGGCGCCGTGAACAATACATCATCATCTTGTCACTGTACAATGTAAAAAATAACAAGAGCGATTCCTGTTTAATAAACAAGCTTTATGCTGCGTAGAATAACTTTGTAATAGCATCCAAATGCCGTCAAAATACCTCATCAAGCACTAACTATACGTTATTAACATAGAACCCTGTTTAATAAAGACGTTATTATGTTGCATAGAAAAGCTTTTTAATAGCATGTAGGCGCCGTGAACAATACCTCATAAGCTTGTCACTGTACAATGTAAACAATAACAAGAGGGATTCTTGTTTAATAAACAAGCTTTATGCTGCGTAGAATAACTTTGTAATAGCATCCAAATGCCGTCAAAATACCTCATCAAGCACTAACTATACGTTATTAACATAGAACCCTGTTTAATAAAGACGTTATTATGTTGCATAGAAAAGCTTTTTAATAGCATGTAGGCGCCGTGAACAATACCTCATAAGCTTGTCACTGTACAATGTAAACAATAAAAAGAGGGATTCTTGTTTAATAAACAAGCTTTATGCTGCGTAGAATAACTTTGTAATAGCATCCAAATGCCGTCAAAATACCTCATCAAGCACTAACTATACGTTATTAACAACGATTACTGTATAATAAAGACGTTATTATGTTGCGTAGAACAGCTTTTTAATAGCATGTAGACGCCATGAACAATACCTCATAAGCTTTGTCACTGTACAATGTAAACAATAACAAGAGGGATTCTTGTTTAATAAACAAGCTTTATGCTGCGTAGAATAACTTTGTAATAGCATCCAAATGCCGTCAAAATACCTCATCAAGCACTAACTATACGTTATTAACAACGATTACTGTATAATAAAGACGTTATTATGTTGCGTAGAACAGCTTTTTAATAGCATGTAGACGCCATGAACAATACCTCATCAGCTTGTCACTGTACAATGTAAACAATAACAAGAGGGATTCTTGTTTAATAAACAAGCTTTATGCTGCGTAGAATAACTTTGTAATAGCATCCAAATGCCGTCAAAATACCTCATCAAGCACTAACTATACGTTATTAACAACGATTACTGTATAATAAAGACGTTATTATGTTGCGTAGAACAGCTTTTTAATAGCATGTAGACGCCGTGAACAATACCTCATCATCTTGTCACTGTACAATGTGTACAATAACAAGAATGATTCCTGTTTAATAAGCACGTTTTATGTTATATAGAATAACTTTCTAAACCCTGTCAACTACATCTGATCCCGCTGTCATTATACATTAAGAACAGCGACTTCTGTTTAATAAAGACGTTTTGATGTTGCGTAGAACAATATTGTATTAGCATGTTAGAAGCTGCCAAGACCAGATAATCACGCTTGTATTATAAAAATGTTTTTATATCGTGTTAAACAGTTTTTGTAATATCGATGCAGTCGCTGATAAACAACTACTGTCGTCGCTTTGATTTCGTTGCAAGACACTTTACTGTCATAAAGTACTTTACTGTATTATTAAGTATCTGAATTGCTTATCTACATTTTATATTACTTAGGAAGTAGCAACAAGTATATTTTATAAACATGAGTTGTTATAAATCTTTTTTGAGACTGACATGTAATAAAAATAAATGCCAAATATGAAACCATTCACGCTATGCTTCTGGAACACGCTGAATGTAGGAAACGGAACTACGCTTCTGATGCATGCTTCCTCTTCAATGAGATGTTCCGCGAGATAGAATCCCACTAGGCTCACACGTTTTAGACATTTGTCTTCATACGAAGTAACAATAAGCATTTAGAAACACACAGAGAAATACATACACATACATTTATTAATAAAATGATAGTTTAGAGAGTTTTTGTTTAATGTTCTCTCTACAGTGGCAACAAAAATTATCACTTGCTCTAGGTGCATTTTTTTAGAAGATAATATCAAATGAATTCGAACTGTTTTTTTTTTTTTACTCAAGTGTCTATCTTCAGAATATTATAGGATCAGCACAGTAAATATAAGGAATGCTTGAAGGACAGTGTTGGATCCAGCGGTCATACGTGTTATTTCTGAGATATTTATTGCTGAACCGAATGGAAGAGAGAACTAATGTTTGGAAAAAATCAGTGGATAATAATTGGTTATCCAGACTAATTGGATATTTTTTAAAAATGCTTTATAATGCAGAAAGTCCTCAGAAACACATCTTGGTGTTATCTAACAAAAATGCAACAAGTTTGAAAAGACACATTTAACCTATTTTCAAAACACATTAAAAACCTTATAGCGGGGGTTCTCTAACTCGGTGGGGGTTCGTAGAAGACGTTCAGGGGACGACAGACGATAGGTGTGCATCTCCGAGACTATAGCAAGGGTATATTAAGACTAGACATTCTACAAAAAACAATGACGTAGTTCAGTACGCATGTCACGTCAGTCAACCCGATGGTCCCCCTGAGTACCACCTGGAGTCGCCTGTAAGTAGTTTCATTGCACTTATCTACGCCCCTCTCCCCAATTTGAGATCCCTGTTGTACGTGATGTAATGGATTTTGTCAAAAATTCCACATTAGCTCTAAGTTTTATTATTTTTTTGTGTCTCTAACTACTTTATGCATCACCAAGTAAAATATAATAATTTTTTGTAATACAGAATTAGATACAGCTAGCGGAAGAGTTGTTCTTGGATGTGTTTAGAATGACAGGATCGAAGAGAGAAGTATTTTTAAGGTAAGTATTGAATTTCTCTTTTGAGACAGCTGGTATGTGGACTCCTCTTGGATGAATTTTAAAGAATAGAATGTAAAACGAGAAGAGAACGTGGAAAGAAACAACTGATCCAGTAGCATCCTCAGTCCCTTTTGCGTGGATTTAAAGGGCAGAATAAAAGAAGGGAGGAGTTCTTGAAGGGCGGCACTAGGAAGGTAAACTTGTAGTCCTATTAAACTTGAAGGAATCCACAGACTTTATTACTTGACCACAGCAATAATACTCCCAAGATACCGTACTTTCTGTTTAATGTTCTAGTAATCACCGTTGAAAAATGTAACACTTTTACACGAACCAGGCTCAACCTATATTTAATCGCAGCTTTCTCTATCCCGTTATATTACTAACAGATTTAATACTGCTACAAAAATAACGAATGAAAGCGGTTGCATTACTAGAGTACCTGTTTCTGAACATTTGTCGGTTTTGTAACTGAATATAAGGAATGTGGATTTCCTAACTATCTTTGGTTTTTACAAGCCATCTAAAGTTTTCATTTTTATACTAGATTTCATATTTACTAAAAATTACTTTGTGCGTGCGTATATTTTCAGGCTACTTTATGACTTAACAACAAGAATTAGTTTTACATAAAACTTCCAAAGAAATGCAACACAATGCGATCATAATGCAGTTCCTACATGCGTGACGTAAGCTATCAAAGGCGACAAAGGAACAACACAGAACTACAAACGGCGTGAGTCGTAGGTTGTCCGGAAATAGCCTAAACGCCACCAGACGCTGGCAAGCATTTTAACGAAACTCTAGGTAAAACCCTGTCTTCTGAAACGTACATGCTTGACACGGGCATGGGACTCACCTACAACGCCCTTCTGTTCCACACGATGAGGTTGACAGCTCCAGCTGCCGACCTTCGGAGGGAACTGTCCTACAGTTCTAGCTAACTGCACGACACCCACTAATAAGAGGACTACAATTGCCTGCCCATCCCATAACGCTAACTTCCTTCTAAATGACTACTGACGGAACACGCCATACCACTACTACAATAAGAATAAGCTAGCACATGTCTACAAAAGATTTGCTACACGGCTTGCTAACGCAATATTTGTCACCAAGGTATCTACAATATGTTGATGGATTTCAAAACTTTCCATAACACCTAGAATTTACCGACCATAACAGTATAAGTGCGAACTCTTCTGAGACCATCGTTATTTTCGAACTATTATCATCGCACGAAGGAAAATCTTAGGTTTTACTTTAGAGGACATGATAATGGTTACCTAGCCTAACCTAATGGAAGCGCTCGTTAACAGCAAAAATTATGATTAAGAAGTACTCATGGTTTTATTCACAAAACCAACATTTACCGCCCGCCACTGGTAAAACCTAACCTCACCAACTCCAATGGTAAAATCCCGGCAAATCTTCTCTTATTAATAGAACCCTCATGTTGGTAAATAATAATACTGTACTTAAAAACCTAACATTTTCCTATTTACGGACTTGTACCTATACAGCATATAGGCCTACGTTTAGCCGAAATCAAATAAAACACGTATGTATATAAATTAAGAACCCTTCCCATATTGAATTCTACCTCTGCAATTTTTTCAAACACCAAATTAGAGCGGAATAATGTTAATATATTAATTACCGTATTATTTGTTTTAAACATAAACAAAATGTGTTGAAAAAATAATATAGCCTGAATAGAGTAATCGGTTTTGTTAAAAAAAAAAAAAAACAACAACAATACTAGAATATAAATTTCCGTACAGAAATTACCCAGTAAAAAAACTATTAACCTATGCAGCCCCAATAACCTATAGAAGTGTAGTTACCACGTGGCAACGTCGCAGCATGTCAGCTAACGGGAAACACGTGCCGTGTTGCCACATTAGATCTTGTTTATCTCTTCAACTTCAATACAAAGGAATAAGATTATGGGTAGTTTTATACGGAAGATACATGATGGATTTGTCACAATGTAAACGCATTTGGTAAACCGTTACTATAAAAGTTAGTTGTGGCGATATTAATGCGAACGCACGCACAACAAAAAAAAATTTAACCCACAGATTGTAACAAATGTTGAGAACAGAAGTAAAGATAATGAGTAATATAGTAAAAATGTTATTAATATGTACGATATTTAACACACGAGCAAAAACAGAAATGTATGGAGTTTTCGCTTATAGATAATAAATTCCGGAACTTCGAGATACCCATTTATAGGAACGGGAATTAGCTAGTACTCTGTATATTTAACGCCTCACTCACCTTTAACATTTTGGTCTGGGTTTAGTAATAGCCACGCCAATCATCCCAATTAGAGGTGATGAGTAACAGAGAAGGAATAATGAGACAGGAATGGAACTGGGTCACAAGGAGGGATATAAGGGGTTAGCTAGTGCCAATGCAGAGAAGCTGTCACGTCACACGGCACTTCCAGGAGAGGGCGACAGGAGCCCTGAGCCTCTCCATATATTTTTTTTGTTTTGTTTTGTTTAGGTAGAGCCAGAATAAGAGTGAAAATTATTTTGCGAAATGACTGGAAAGTATTATGCCCGTAAATCGAGGGTGCTACGAGCCCATTATTTTTCGCTTTTCCTCGATATAAAGACTTATTCACGTGTGTCTGTTTAGGATTCAGTATTTCTATTTGAATTGCCTAATTACGAATTTTGGGAGCACATAAACGATTAAATTTAATAAAAATTTTGGGGTGGCATTTTGGAGATTTCCATCATATTTAGGAAATGTACCACCCCTGACCCTAAACCTTTACTGGCAAAAAAAAAATTAAATTGGGGATTTTTTTAGAAAATTTCATCTAATTTCTAATTCTTATAAGAGAATTAAAATATCTCGATCATTTTTATATAAAATGAGATGACAATTTATTAAACTAAAATGAAAAGATTGTCCGTTTGTGAAGCAAGGTTCAATGTTAATCCAGTTTGTTTATTTTATTCCTTTCATTAGTTTTTAATCCTAGGGCATCATTTATGTTATTGTGGGGTAACCATGGCAGCAATTTAAGGTTATACAATAAAGGTTTTTCATATAGATATTTGATAAGTTCTTTTCTAGCCATGGAAATTTGGCTCATTTCCAAAATGCGCTAAACTTCGAACAAGAAGATACTCAGTTCGAATCAGACCTAAACAGCCAAATTTGTAAACTTAATTATTGAAACCAAACCTTCTCGTTCCTACAAGTCGATCTTCGCCGGTGATGTAGATACTGACAAAGATCGCGTTATGCGATCAATACGTTTTATTATGGAAAGTCTTTAAAAAATTTACGTAAATTATAAGTCTGGCAAGTATATTAGTTTAATAATAACGTAAAACAATGCCCTATGCGGAATAAATAATATAAGAAGAATAAAGAAATAGCTCAGTATTAAATTTGTGTAGGTAAACAGATGTTAAAAAAAAGAAAACGGCAACTGGTGCAATATCACTGCATGTGACAATAAGATAAGTTATGAAATCAGAACTGCAGGAAAGAACGCCTGCCGAGGAAACTACCTCCAGGTTTATAACTGAAATTGCTCATGCTACTGTAACCTATAGCGTGTCTTATATCTAAATGCTGGGTGGAATTCAAACAGTCGAGAAACGATTGTGACAGTTTGGAAGGTGGCGTCGAACCAAACACGGAGAAAACCATACCACGCCCGATAGATACATCCACTCCCATTCTGTGAAAATCATCCGTCTCGTGACAACTCAGTTCGTAATCCGGAAGCGAGCGAACGCGGAGCTACGACAACAATGTCTAACATCCGTGCTGAAAGACTCTACTTTTATTTTCTGTCTCGGGAATTATTATTTTTTTAAAAGAAAACAATAAACCATTAATACTTAACAAGAAACGAAACAGAAAGGCCTTTGAAGATCATCAAATAAAAGGTTTTAGATTTTGAAGGGTTCAGCGAAACATTTCATCCTAGTTATCAATCGGTAATAACGTTTTTCGTTCTGTCGGTTAGGCTGTGACGCAGTTCGATGACGTAGCTCAGTGACACATCGTGAAACTTCTGTTACGTCTGGTGGCAGTTTTTAAATGGAACGAACGTTACACATTTCCTCCAAGAAACGAGAAGTTTAGGGGGATATGAAAAAATTAAACTCCTTGCGAAAAGCACGACGAACTGCGATTCTGGAAACCCTAGAGAGGGCATCAGGCCCTCCACAAACCAACTCCTATTTCATATCCATACTGAAAAATAAATAGAGTGCACAGAGCATCCAATGTATCTTTTTATTACTCACAACAGTAAAAAAAAATTGGTTTTCAATAAACAACAACATTTAAATTTGACAAATAACGCTGAAATAAATTTCACAAATATTTTCATATTTTTTTAAAAATTACTGAAAACAATTTTAATATTTACTGGTGAACCAATATTTAGGTAAACTATAAAAAGTTTAAATTATTACAAAAACATATGTGTGTAAGTTCAAGTTTGAAACTTAAAACAGTAGCTACATTAAGAAAGTAAGTAGACGTGAATAGTAATGATGTGACTAACAGTGATTTCACAATAACAGGTCTAACTGTGATTGGTACTTGAAAATAACTCTGATTTTTAACTGTGTTTGTCAGTTGGCATTAGTTATTGAGGTTAGGTAATGTCATGTAAATTGACCATGTCAATATGATTGTTTTATAATAATTAATAATTTTACGCGCAAGCGCGCGCGAGTGTTTGTGTGTGGGCGCGTGTGCGCGCACGCACACATGGGCAAAATTTAATAATAATGATAGGTAAAACACAACACTTGTAGACAAAGGGATTAAATATTTCCTTCAAGAAGATTCGCAGTTTCATTTGTTCACCCTAGACATTTCACTTTCAGGCAAGGGTTGTATGTATTAATACAAAGTAATATACACTAAAAACAAGTAATATAACGATTTTTTTAAAAGTAAATTTCTACTTAAAATAACGGAAAAAAATATTCTAGTTTGCTTTTATTGTATAATTACAATGAATACAAATATGTATATACATGTCAGAATAACAATATTAAGTGGCAAAATAGAGCGAATTTCTTTTCAATTTTTCATTTTCCTTTCTGTGTGTGGTGTTGGACTATTATTTTTATTTGTTACTATTTGCATGCATTCTTTTGTAGTTTCTTATTGCTTTCCTTTCGAATTGTCCGTTTGGAAACAAGGTTCAATACCGTTAATCCAGTTTGTTTATTTTATTCTTTTCATTAGTTTTTAATCCTAGAGCATCATTTATGTTATTGTGTGGTAACCATGACAGTAATTTAAAGTTATAAAATGAAGGGTTTTCATATAGGTCTTTAAGAAGTTCTTTTCTAGCTATGGAAATTTGTCTGATTGCCAAAATGCGCTAAACTTCGAACAAGAAGATACTCAGTTCGAATCCGACCTAAACAGCCAAATTTGTATAACTTAATTATTGAATAAATATTTGAAAAAACTGTATTAGATTCTTTCTCATCCATTATAAATTTTAAAAAATATATTCGAACTTGATTGGATAAATAAAAACTTATTTTATAAACGACTGAAAATGTGTACAAGATGTATATCAGGAGAGTGTGAGCTATTAGAAGGAATTTCATAATGTTTAAAAATAATCGACTTAAATGAAACAAATTATTTATAAATGAATAACAAACTGCTACAAACAAAACTATTTCAGAACTTTCTTTAACGACCACGATCACACTAACAACACCACGAGTGGCCTTCACAAGTCACAGTCACGGTAAATGAGAAAGAAAAACTGAGAATCACAGTTTAGTTAGACAAGAACCTGCTACTTCATATCGCTACGTAACAGGTCAAACTGTGATTTACGAATAACAGTGACTAAATCACAGATTTCCGAATCACTTCCGATTACTCGTGAATAGGGTTGATTAGAGAAAAATCTCACCCCCTTCTGCCGAAAGAGAACCGTCATATACATAATGTAAACCATTATTAATATTGTTATATATATATATATATATATATATATATATATATATATATATATATATATATATATATATATATATATATAAACTCGTCACAAAAATGTAAACCATTTGTGTAATGACTATACGAGTCACAATAATAATGTAAACCCTTAATATTGTTATATGCCTATGCTCGTAAAATAATTAATATAAACCTATAATTGCTACACGTCCATACACGTTACTAAAGTATTATAAAGGCTATATATTGTTACAATCCCTTTTATGTCACCTAAATATTTTAAACCCTTAATATTACGGCATCCCATTATTCGTCACGTTAATAATGTAATTCATTATTGTGACATGCCTCTACTCGTCACATAAATAATATAAACCCTTAGACATATAAATAGACCTTAAACAAACATTAAGTATCGAGATATGCGGTAAATCATTACTGTGACATGCCCATACTCGTCACATAAATAATGTAAATATTATATGTGACATGCCTATACAACATAAATAATGCAAAGCCTTAAAATTGCCATGCTGAGACAAGCTTTCCTTAAAAGACTATTTCACATCTGCTTGAGGCAAGAGTATATCTGCAATATTATTTATTGTTTGACTAGTTCTTCGGTTACTTTCAAAATGTTAATAGAATTGTTAGAAACGAGAGTGGGGAAATTTCAAAGGAAGTTGTTGCTGATTGGATGAAAAAGGGATGGCAGAGGGAAAAGGAGTCTCTAGGTATATTAGTATACGTTCGTTAACTCGTATATTCGTAATTCGTTTATTATTGTATTAGTGTATCGTTATTCGTATATTAGATTTTTTTAATATTTTTTGTTTTGTTTTATGAAAACATTTATATTATATAAAACACATTTATATAATAACATTTAGTAAAATAAAACGTGAAACACGAAGAGGAAAAATAAAAATATAAGAGTAAGGAGTATATAATACTTCCTTTCTTAAAAAAATAATAGATTATAAACTCGTATGTCAAAAGAGTTAGTGTATAACAGCATGCAATAAAAAAAAAAATTGAAATGATATTGAACTTCAAAATTGCGGACTGTAATGAAATGAAAACTAGAAGCAATGGTATTGCATAACCATTTAACCGGTTTAGCCCTGTGATATTTAATATTGTTTACAATTTGCGCACGTTTTGCGTAACGGAAGAGTGCCCGGGTCACTGCAGGTCATTGTATGGGCTTCAAGCTGCTGCTGGTCAAACCAGACCTTCAAGGGCGGACCTACAAGTCTCATCCTCATCTTTATCAAATATAAGGCCGAATAAATACTGTTCCAATCTAACATTCAAACACGGATATGGCTATACTTTGCCGGTTATAACAGCCGAATAACGTCCGACCATCAATTTTGTGGCGTTTTATAGCAATTTTTTTCTATTAGAGATAAACAAAAAGAGCTGAGAAATTCTAGTAGAGAAAACGGACGTCAAATTTCACCACCTCAATGGACAATTAATGGGAATAAAGGAAACGTGTTTTTATTTCTACTGCATGTAAGTGAAGCCGTTTGTAAAGTTGAAGGGGATGTCAGCTAACTAGGGATGTCGGCGAGCCCGTATTTACCTGAATAGGTAAAGAGAGCAGACAGAGTTCTTTGAAAGAGAGCCGTCAAAGACCGACTTTTCCAGGAATTATCGTTTATCACTTCAGAAAATGATGCATTTTACGTTTATGACGTTTAGGCTTCAGGTTTTTGAAATAAGAAGCGGACACTATTTTTTTGTTTCTGTAGTACTATCAGTACTCTCTCATACACCCACACACAAGCGCGGCCACACGCTCATTTCAATTGAAATATGAGCATGTTATATCTTATATCAAGATTTAGCTGGTGCCAATTACACATTTCTAGCTAAGATGGGTGCTTTTGGCAGAGTTAACAAAATATTTCCTTATGCTAACCTTTTCAGGAAACTAGAACAACTCTGAGTGATAAACTACTTTCCCGTCTTCCAGGAACAGACAAAGAAGTGCATGAAGGGAGGCCTATGAAGAGAGTAAATCTTTTTGTACTTTGATGAAGCCATTTCATATTTGAAACGTAGATAATCAGAAAAAACTTTTAATAATCGTCATTGTAAAACTACCCAGGGGATAGAATGGTTGTTTGGGACTGGAGGTAGTAAGTGGAGACTGCTGCCATTAACTGAAGCAGTTGTTATAGGTAAAGAAGGGATGTCATTAGCTTCAATTACAAATCATGAAACGCAATCAAAAAACATTATTTTCTTGTGGATAGAACTGTATGGGGTCGTCTTTGCTGTTCGAGAAGCTGTTGAAACATTCTTTTGAAATAACAAACATTTATTTACAAGTAACTTTAAATTATCTATTAATGTTTTTACATTTTCTCCTTGTATTATGCAACATACTCTATTTATATGAATTTTATAAAATACGAATCATTTTTACTTTTCGTCTCAAGCCCTGTCTATAGTTTGCACTATACTGCGGTATGATCTTCAACCCGTGATATCTCACAACGGGATATATTGCAAATGAGTTGTTCACGATTCATTACGATATTCAAATGTAAATACAAAACTAACTTTGTTGGGAGTATACGTCCGTATGAACCTAAATATTGGATTTGATATGACCCAACACTCTATTAATTTAGCTGAATTTCTCGGACACAGCATAGTAGAATCACCATGTGAAAAATCGTTAGGTTCAGTGCGCGTTGCACAGAGTCTCATATGCGCATGCCCGGAAAGCGACAGCTCCCTTGAACGCTTCAATTGGTGGGCAGCTAACTACTAGCGGTTCGCTATGTATGTTCTAAAAATATTAGCTGTTCTATTGTATACTGAAAACCAACTCAATTTTTAATTTATAGTTTGTTTTGTACTCTTGTGGTTTCTATTTTATGTTCATACTGAACCCAGATTCTGCCGGCGATTACTGTCATCTACCAGCGGAAGGTGAGTAGTCAGGTCAGTATTGCGTTGTTTTGGAAACTTCCGCTCATTTCCCCCACTCCAATCTTAATCCACATTCCTTGTACCTGTGCAAAGCAATTTTTCAAAAAGTTATTCTACATTACGTGTGTTGGTAATCTATCCTTTCATTCTTGATTAATTGGACTTATTGGGTGGACAGTTAGGTTAAAGATATTAGAATAAAAATCGATTAATAATTATTACAAATAAATAGGCCTATTGGACTGAAAAAACTAATTAAAATCTAATCGTTTATAATTATTTTTTAAATCAGTAGTTATTTTATAATAACAAATAAAAGACATACACAAAACTCACAAATTAATCATTTATTTACTCAGTCATCATCAATAAATGTTGCTACTACTACACCTTCAAGTTAGTTGTAAGTTAGTTTGTAATAGCAACACTCGCTGATGATGATGACTTTGTGATTGAAACGCGTCTGAGTAAATTAAGTGATTAATTTGTGAGTTTTGTTATTAATATAACCTCACAAGCTAAGCTCAAGGAATAGTTGGTAGTTATTCTACAGTCAGTCTAAACTTAATGATCTAAAGAAAATAAAAGAAAGAAATTAACTAAAATAGCTTCTTCTTTAATAATCCTTAAACACATTTCAAACTAAGAACAATCAAAAAAAATGTTTCCTTATATTGATGATCCATTTTTCTCTTGTATGCCTCTGTTTCACTATCCTACTAATACACCCGACACTTTAAAGATATTAATCCCTGCATTTGCACCAGATGATTAGCAAGAACTATACTCCGGATATTCTATATCCTGTCCACCATATTCTACATCTACAATGGATGATTTGCATTTATTAATATTGACGTCGGATATTCAAGATTCAGTTCCCCTTATCCTACAACTACATTGTAAAATTCGCATTTATTAACACCGCCCCCATACATTCAAGGTCCGTTTCATCGTGTTTTACATATACAATGGACTATTTAAATATATTGTTAACTCCAAATATTCAAGATCCTGTAAATATTATCCTACTACACTGCACTATTTCCATTTTTTTTTACCACTGACATTCGATGTTCAAAATCCTACATATCCATTGCAGGAGTTGTATTTATTAATACCTACTTCAGATATTCAACTTCCTGTTCCCCTTATTCTATACAACTACACTGGACAATTTCCTTATGTTTATTTATATACAGAGACTCCAGATATTCAGGAATCTGTACACTCTATCCTATAACTATACTGGACGATTAAAATATATTAATTTTTACTTCGAATATTCAAGATCCTGTTCACCATATCCTACAGCTACACTGAACTCTCTAGATTTATTAATATAGGTTCAGAATTTTCAAGATCCTGTTCACAGTACCCTACAACTACGCTGCACGATTTCCGTATATTAATACTGACTATAGATATTCGAGTTTCTCTTCACGGTACCATACAGCCACATTGAACGATTTACACATTTTGAATACTAACTTTAGATATTCGAGTTTCTTTTCACGGTACTATACAGCCACACTTAACGATTTACACATATTGAATACTGATTCAGGATAATCGAGTTTCTATTCACGGTACCATACAGCCACATTGAACGATTTACACATTTTGAATACTAACTCTAGATATTCGAGTTTCTTTTCACGGTACTATACAGCCACACTTAACGATATACATATTTTGAATACTAACTCTAGATATTCGAGTTTCTTTTCTCGGTACTATACAGCCACATTTAACGATTTACACATATTGAATACGGATTTCGAATATTCGAGTTTCTCTTCACGGTACCATACAGCCACATTGGACGATTTATACATTTTGAATACTATCTCTAGACATTCAAGTTTCTTTTCACGGTGCTATACAGCCACACTTAAAGATTTACACATATTGAATACTGACTCTAGATATTCGAGTTTCTTTTCACGGTACTATACAGCCACATTTAACGATTTACACATATTGAATACGGATTCTGGATATTCGAGTTTCTCTTCACGGTACCATACAGCCACATTGGACGATTTATACATTTTGAATACTATCTCTAGATATTCGAGTTTCTCTTTACGGTACCATACAGCCACATTGGACGATTTATACATTTTGAATACTATCTCTAGATATTCGAGTTTCTCTTTACGGTACTATACAGCCACACTTAACGATTTACACATTTTGAATACTAACTCTAGATATTCGAGTTTCTTTTCACGGTGCTATACATCCACACTTAACGATTTACACATTTTGAATACTAACTCTAGATATTCGAATTTCTTTTCACGGTGCTATACAGCCACACTTAACGATTTACACATATTGAATACTGACTCTAGATATTCGAGTTTCTTTTCACGGTACTATACAGCCACATTTAACGATTTACACATATTGAATACGGATTCCGGATATTCGAGTTTCTCTTCACGGTACCATACAGCCACATTGGACGATTTATACATTTTGAATACTATCTCTAGATATTCGAGTTTCTCTTTACGGTACTATACAGCCACACTTAACGATTTACACATTTTGAATACTAACTCTAGATATTCGAGTTTCTTCTCATGGTACCATACAGCCACACTTAACGATTTACATATTTTGAATACTAACTCTAGATATTCGAGTTTCTCTTTACGGTACTATACAGCCACACTTAACGATTTACACATTTTGAATACTAACTCTAGATATTCGAGTTTCTTTTCACGGTGCTATACAGCCACATTTAACGATTTACACATATTGAATACTGACTCTAGATACTCGAGTTTCTCTTTACGGTACTATACAGCCACACTTAACGATTTACACATTTTGAATACTAACTCTAGATATTCGAGTTTCTTTTCACGGTGCTATACAGCCACACTTAACGATTTACACACATTGAATACTGACTCTAGATATTCGAGTTTTCTCTTTACGGTACTATACAGTCACACTTAACGATTTACACATATTGAATTCGGACTCCGGATATTCGTGTTTCTCTTCACGGTACCATACAGCCGCACTGGACGATTTACACATTTTGAATACTTAACTCTAGATATTCGAGTTTCTTTTCACGGTACCATACAGCCACACTTAACGATTTACACATTTTGAATACTAACTCTAGATATTCGAGTTCCTCTTTACGGTACTATACAGCCACACTTAACGATTTACACATTTTGAATACTAACTCTAGATATTCGAGTTTCTCTTTACGGTACTATACAGCCACACTTAACGATTTACACACATTGAATACTGACTCTAGATATTCGAGTTTTCTCTTTACGGTACTATACAGTCACACTTAACGATTTACACATATTGAATTCGGACTCCGGATATTCGTGTTTCTCTTCACGGTACCATACAGCCGCACTGGACGATTTACACATTTTGAATACTTAACTCTAGATATTCGAGTTTCTTTTCACGGTACCATACGGCCACACTTAACGATTTACACATTTTGAATACTAACTCTAGATATTCGAGTTTCTCTTTACGGTACTATACAGCCACACTTAACGATTTACACATTTTAAATACTAACTCTAGATATTCGGGTTTTTTTTCACGGTACTATACAGCCACATTTAACGATTTACACATATTGAATACTGACTCCGGATATTCGAGTTTCTCTTCACAGTACCATACAGCCGCACTGGACGATTGATACATATTCAATACTGACTCCGGATATTCGAGTTTCTCTTCACGGTACCATACAGCCACATTGAACGATTTACACATATTCAATACTGACTCCGGATATTCGAGTTTCTCTTCACGGTACCATACAGCCGCACTGGACGATTTATACATATTCAATACTGACTCCGGATATTCGAGTTTCTCTTCACAGTACCATACAGCCGCACTGGACGATTGATACATATTCAATACTGACTCCGGATATTCGAGTTTCTCTTCACAGTACCATACAGGCGCACTGGACGATTTATACATATTCAATACTGACTCCGGATATTCGAGTTTCTCTTCACAGTACCATACAGCCGCACTGGACGATTGATACATATTCAATACTGACTCCGGATATTCGAGTTTCTCTTCACGGTACCATACAGCCGCACTGGACGATTGATACATATTCAATACTGACTCCGGATATTCGAGTTTCTCTTCACGGTACCATACAGCCACATTGAACGATTTACACATATTCAATACTGACTCCGGATATTCGAGTTTCTCTTCACGGTACCATACAGCCGCACTGGACGATTTATACATATTTAATACTGACTCCGGATATTCGAGTTTCTCTTCACAGTACCATACAGGCGCACTGGACGATTGATACATATTCAATACTGACTCCGGATATTCGAGTTTCTCTTCACGGTACCATACAGCCACATTGAACGATTTACACATATTGAATACTGACTCCGGATATTCGAGTTTCTCTTCACAGTACCATACAGCCGCACTGGACGATTTATACATATTCAATACTGACTCCGGATATTCGAGTTTCTCTTCACGGTACCATACAGAAGCACTGGACGATTGATACATATTCAATACTGACTCCGGATATTCGAGTTTCTCTTCACGGTACCATACAGCCACATTGAACGATTTACACATATTCAATACTGACTCCGGATATTCGAGTTTCTCTTCACGGTACCATACAGAAGCACTGGACGATTGATACATATTCAATACTGACTCCGGATATTCGAGTTTCTCTTCACGGTACCATACAGCCACATTGAACGATTTACACATATTCAATACTGACTCCGGATATTCGAGTTTCTCTTCACAGTACCATACAGCCGCACTGGACGATTTATACATATTCAATACTGACTCCGGATATTCGAGTTTCTCTTCACAGTACCATACAGCCGCACTGGACGATTGATACATATTCAATACTGACTCCGGATATTCGAGTTTCTCTTCACGGTACCATACAGCCACATTGAACGATTTACACATATTCAATACTGACTCCGGATATTCGAGTTTCTCTTCACGGTACCATACAGCCGCACTGGACGATTTATACATATTCAATACTGACTCCGGATATTCGAGTTTCTCTTCACGGTAACATACACCCACATTGAAAGATTTGCATATATTGTTTACTGATTCCGAAAAATCGAGATGTTATTCGTTTTATTCTCTAATTACACTCTATACAAGTATCTCCATAATGTCCTTTAGCTATTCTTTCTGCATAATTAATAATAATGAAACTACTGTAATTTTTCCTTTCAATGTGTAATTGAATGCCGTAATAAGTGTGTCTTGAAGTGAATTTTTGTGTGAAATATTTGTAATAGCTCTTTGAATACGTTTAACGTTTATATATAACTTTTTACAGCCAAAATGTTATATTTTGTAAAGGAACTAACAAACCTGTTAAGTTGGAAGCGAACGCGGACGAATTGGACAAGGAACCGGTTCCGTACGTTGTTAGGTGAACCAGTTCAGGGAATTGCTATTATCATAACTTTGGAATGTAAAAGGAAGCCATTAATTATGTTTTTTTACAGTTTTAACATGTAAAATTTTTAAAATAATATACTGTTGAAATTAAGCTGTTGACCATGTACACAATCTGTAGTTATACAAAATAGCAATATTCTTTTTGTAATCGAACCGTAGGAGTATCCAACACGTTTTGCCCTTGAGTATGGCAAAAATTAAATTCTCATTTCTTTTTAGATTGCAGTTTTTATTTGTTACTGACGTAATGAAACGTCTTAATAATTGTCAACTTTTCTTGTACTTATGTATATATTGAATGAATGTTATGCGGCGATGAATAAAATCCTTACTATTCAGCTGAACTTCACAAAGTAACATTATCTTCTTGAGAATCCATAATGGAAAAGTGAAAATAGGTTAAAGACATCAATTATATAAAATATAATCTATAATAAATTATCTAGTAAGTATATGCTTTTATTCTTAAAGATGAAATTTTTAAACATATAAATTAAACATAAACTGTCCTAAAAAAATATTAATTTGAATAGCCAAATATTAATGTGAATAGCCAAATATTAATGTGAATAGCCAAATATTAATGTGAATAGCCAAATATTAATGAAGTAATTGTCATTGTTTTTTGTTCGATGATTTTCAATTTCTATCGCAGTCTTTGTAGTTGTTAATCTCAACTTCGATTCCATATGATTGCCGGTTTGAGATCTTAGGTTTTATTATTTTCATAAACGAAACGTGTCTTCTCAAATAAAAAATGGAGCAATTTAAAAAATTTTTTCTCATAATCTTTATTTCACAAGACATGCTTTATTGTATAATACTAATAAATTATAATAATTTAAGGGAATCATAATTACCGATTATAATTAAACCTATCCTATATAGAGATCAATATTCAATAAGTCATTTGAATATTTAGTAGGCAGTCATTCAATAATTATTGAATAATAATTATTCAAATTTATTATTATCGTTCTAAAATCGAGCTCTAAATCATGTTTCAAATTTTCAATCTTACTTCTATATTTTGAATTTCAAGGAATGGCTGAATACATCTCGCCAAGGGCATAAAAGTAAGCAAGAGCCTGTTGTATCCTACACCATGCTGATAATTTCTTTTCAAAAGCTTTTATTTAACCCTCAGATTAATTTCACGAATTTGTCCTTAATCTGTTAATTTGAAAGTTTTATGTTCAGTAAATTCATGTAATGTATAATTAATAGCTTTCTTGAGAACTATGGAATAATTTTTATTAGATAAATAAAATCCCACTAACCAAAATTAAAAAAGTCTTTTACGTTCTGAAGGTGATTACCATATAATCGAAATGTACATAAAGTAATTGTAGTATAATAAAAGATTTTTATATTTTGGTGAGTTTTTATTTATTTAAGAATGTATAATGTCAACAGAAATTGCAGGCTTGACTCTTATTTCCCAATTTTGGCATTACCAAACCAAGACTGGCATGAAAATAGAAATTTCATCACGAAATTGAAATTCTACCCCTACACCATGGGTGTAATACTCACTAGATAGAAAATAGAGACGTATTGCTATTTAAACATTTATTTTATTTTATTTTGTTTTATTTTGATTAGTTTTATTTATGTAATATTTATTTTAAAAAACTTAACTTTAGTTAGGCGATGATAACCTCAATAGGTTTTTCGCCTAGAAAAAAAAAATGTTATATTGCTTTATAATATCTGGGGGCATTGCTCTACTAACTCTGGCATGTTTTGTTTACAAGGGAGACTTCAATAAATAAACATTCCGGGTTAAATATGGTTGAGTCATGTGGCGGTTATCTTCAAATAAATATTTCATTTTGTTTTGCAGTAATTTATCAAACTCTATCGGCTATTCTTCATCACAAATAAATGTTTGTTCAATCCCTTCTAATAGTCCACACTCTCCTTATGTATATAGCTTGTTAAAGTTTTTAATTGTTAATAAAATACATTTTCTTCATGCACTCATGCTAGACAATTTTTTAAACTTGTAGTGCATGGCACTTGATATTAATAGTTTTTTCAAATATTAATTCAATAATTAAATTTAATGAATTAATTTTAGTTTTATATGTGGTTGTGATAAAAACTTTTCACAAAAGGGGGCAAGGAATGCAATATCGATATTTCGTCCCATTTCATTTAAAACACGTAATAACATATGATTTCATAAAACAGCTGATTTTATATTATTGGTTATGTGGTACAGGACCTTTTTTAACGCATAGATTGTTACTTTTATTTATATTAATTACAATAAATTTAATAAAAAGTAACTCAAATAAAATTTGTCTAATTGACCTAAGTAGAAATTGACTTTAAAATTTGTTTGTTTATATTACTTGTTTATAAATAAAATTGTGAAGAAAATGTGAAACCCTTGCACATGTATTACCATAAATACTACGTAAAATTTCTTTGGTATTTTATACTTAACCCTAGAACTGATGACCGAGGTATATTACACTTTGATAGGTTATAATGATAGAGGTGCCATACGAGTCTATTTCACAATGCGTCGTAGCTTCTGAAGTTATGACATAAATTTACACTAGCTGATTCTGCGGATTGGCTGTTAAGTCACAATAATTTCATAGGATTTATTTTACAGCTGGTGGCTAACGTCATAAGTGTAGGATACGTATTGAAGGCTACCAGATACATCACGTTTTTCCTAATATTTTTTTACAAGCCCCTCAGTTGTAAGTTGTGCTTTAATACTAAGAAGAGTCCCGAAATTCGAGAATTATTAGAAATAAATTTAAGTTCGGAAGATGATAGTGATATTTCGGGGAATGAAATATTAGACAATGAATCGTTGTTCGGTTGGTCACTATGATTGGCAAATGTTACTATTGGTATCCTAAGTGTAATTCTAGGATACACCCAAACTGCCTTTGTAAACTGGAAAATTATTATAGGCCTACATACAAAGGCAAGAAAAGGAAAGGCGCTGACAATGATAAAAGTGACTATTACTAACCCGTAGATGGTTTTAGATGTTTACAAACAACTTTTTCTATTCTATTTAGGGTCACGTTTGTGACAATTTTAGTTCGTTGGTCTTATTTTATTTTATTATTTTTTTTTTTTTGCTTTTACTGTTTGGTGTTAAAAACAGTCGTTAAAAAATAACAGAGCATGAAAATTAAAAAACCATTTGCAAAATTCCAATTCTACTTAGGATAGCATCTCTGGCAATAGGTAAGAATTAATATCGCCTATTAATATCACCTATTATATAATCGTTTTCCCACTGTTTACCCATTTTTTAAAATAAATGTCCAAGGCGCAAATCAGGTCCATCACTGTAAAATGGCAGGCTTATTAGTTCTAGGGTTCAAGTCGATTCATACTTATATATACCAATGAATTAGCTAGCGCAGCGATAAATTCCTTTGGAGGGGGATTGACATTCCGGGCGGGATTTGGAGCGAATGGCCTGGGGCGGTAAGTATAGAGGGGCCTATTACCGTCTACGAAAATACAGAAGGGCCTATTATTAATAATTATTTTAAAAAATTACCTATAAAATACAAGTAATTAGTATTAGATAATTATTGCGTCGCATATTTAAGTACTGCGTTTGGTATATAAGCTACATACGCCATATGTAAGCCGTTGTTTTTACGAAACAAAAAAATTCTAAAAGGAAGATATTGCATTTTGTAAAAATAAAAATTATCGACGAAAATTTTTTTAAAGAGTAATGCGTCCGCATTTCATTCAAATTTGATAGCAATTTGTGCATATAAAGCGAATGTCAATTTTTATATAATAGTGTGTAATTTGTTAAATTTGATAGATTATGATGGCAATTTTGAAGCAATTGGCTACAAATTTCTGCATAGCAAAGGTTTATCGAGCTATGCTTCGGAAATTTCCGTTATTGGGGTATTTATTTAAATATAATAACTAAAATATTTAAGATTATTTTAAAAACTAATATTAAATTGAATATTAAAAATATATATTTCTATTTTTAAAAACATAATTTTACAAAAAATAGTAAGAGAGTCTTATTTATAGAGTATTTATTTAGAAAATCGAGTTGAAGGGTTGAAAGAGTTAAATGACGTGTTAGGAAACACATTTTAAAGTTTTATATTTCTCAACTAAACAATTGAAAGAAACAATGAATTTACAAGACTTCCATGAAAGTTCATTACGAGAGCTTCATGCTCTAATACTGCGATTTTCTAATAGACATAAGCCCTAGCTAGATTATTTATGCTATTTTAGGAAGTTTAATTTTTCAAATGTGAGGCCACCATCAAACGAAATTACGCGCATGAAGTCTTTTATGGACACTCTATGCGTATGTTTATTAACGAGGTTGGCCTAAATAATTTCGGAAAGTTTTTAATTAGTTTTATAATAACGTTCACGCCCCGCTGATCGTCATGGGCTATAAAATCCAGTAGCTATTCTTTTTATTACTTATTCCTACCGAGGATACAATAGAAAAAATACGAAAAGATTTGAACTTTTATATTTTGTTACATATTTGTCTAGAGGATCTCAAACAATGTTATAAAATCCTATAAATCAATTTATAAATATTAAATAAAATGTATTTCTTTTTAATTCTAAACAAGAATAATTTTTTTTTAATATACAACTAGGCCTTTATTGTAAAATACCCAGAAGGAAAAACGTTTTTTACACTCAGAAAAATACATTTTTGTTTAAAAATGCAAAAATATTGTAAAATAGAAGAAAACATGGCGGTGCATTTGGTTCTTCCCAAAGGTAGGCGTCTATAATTATTTATATTTCTTCTAACACGTATTTTTAAAAAAATATCATGGAATTATAGACTACTTTTATTTCTTAAACCGACATAATTTTAAAAACCCGAAAAATTCCAACATTTCAAAAATCACCTTCAAAGAGTAAACGTCATTTTTTTATTGTTTGATTTTCTAATTAATTTTTTTACAGACATTTTTAATTAGACTTTTTTGTTTAGACTTTTTATTGAACTCTTGTTATCCTGCATATTTGACTCATTTAATGGATCTAATATGTCATTTGTCTCCATTTTCATATTATTATTCATTGTTTTGTTTGCAATTACAAAAACTGTTCTTGTTTTCAAACAATGGTAATTACTTCCTGTTCTCACGTAATTGAGTTTACCAAAAAAAAAATATACCTGGCAGGTCATTAGGAGTATGTAAAAAAAGTTACAAAAACCCCTGCCCATGCCCCAAAAATTAAACATTTTGGAAAATAGCAATCCCCCCTTCACGGCACAAGTAAAAAGTTGCTCAATTAACGTTTTAGCTTAATTTTTTTGGCATAGTAACTCATAAAATGACTCGAAATGTAATTAATCTTGCTGCCAAAAATTACAAATGTTGAAACAAACTTTTAACAAAGCACAATTTGCACCACCTTTCACCAGGGACAGAAACTTTATAGAACTATAAAGCTCTGACACAAATCTTATTTTTTGTGGTAGTAAGTCGCAAAATTACTCAAATAGGTATGAAACACTCACACAAGACAGAAAATGTTGCATTGAACATTTACACACATTTTATTTCTAAGTTTATCCTAAAAAAGATAGAATTTACCATGAAAAGCCGTTGAAACTGAAGTGTTATAGTCGTTATTTTTTTTTTCATTTATAATTTATTTGGATGTCGACAGCAAGTTTAATTACATATCGAGGTATTTTGTAAGTGACTGTGTCAAAAATATAAATTTAAAAAAAATAATAAATGTTTAATTTTTGGGGAGAGGGCAGAAAATTTTTATAATTTTTTTCGTAATTCTGATGACTTTCTGCACCACTTGGTATAATTTTTTGGTAAAATCGATTATGTGGGAATGGGAATTAAATACCACAAAATTTAACAAGTTTATTTTTGGATGAAATAATTTATTTTTAATATTTTAGAAAACAGAAAAAAACTTTAGCAGTAATCTTTACAGCATTACACTAACCAAATCTTTTTTTAACCACTTGAATCCCATGACGAAGAAATAATGATGCTAACCACTTGAATCCCATGACAAAGAAATAATGATGCTAACCACTTGAATCCCATGACGAAGAAATAATGATGCTAACCACTTGAATCCCATGACGAAGAAATAATGATGCTAAACACTTGAATCCCATGACGAAGAAATAATGATGCTAAACACTTGAATCCCATGACGAAGAAATAATGATGCTAAACACTTGAATCCCATGACGAAGAAATAATGATGCTAAACACTTGAATCCCATGACGAAGAAATAGTGATGCTAAACACTTGAATCCCATGACGAAGAAATAATGATGCTAAACACTTGAATCCCATGACGAAGAAATAGTGATGCTAAACACTTGAATCCCATGATGAAGAAATAATGTTGCTAAACACTTGAATCCCATGACAAAGAAATAATGATGCTAACCACTTGAATCCCATGACGAAGAAATAATGATGCTAACCACTTGAATCCCATGACGAAGAAATAATGATGCTAAACACTTGAATCCCATGACGAAGAAATAATGATGCTAAACACTTGAATCCCATGACGAAGAAATAATGATGCTAAACACTTGAATCCCATGACGAAGAAATAATGATGCTAAACACTTGAATCCCATGACGAAGAAATAGTGATGCTAAACACTTGAATCCCATGATGAAGAAATAATGTTGCTAAACACTTGAATCCCATGACGAAGAAATAATGTTGCTAAACACTTGAGCTCCCATGATAATACATTGGCAACATAATTTGGTTACTTTTATGTATACTCGAATTATTTATTATGTTTTGGGTAGGTAATTTTAGGGAAAAAAAATACTATATTAGTAACATACTTGAATTTAAAACACCTGACAAGTGTAAATTCTATGTATAAATCTGGGAAATAATTTATAAAATAAAAGTTATCTATTCAGTCCCGGTTTTTGAAATGTTTTTTTAAAGTAATAGTTTGTTTTTGTGGATACATTTTTTTTAAATTTCTATGTGTTACATTTGTAACAATATTTCAAAACATTTATAATCTGACTCAAGCTAAGTTAACAGACATATTTATTTGATGTTTCAACATATTGATGAAACATGTTTAATAGCTTAATGGCTATTAGTTAAGTTATAGTTGAATAATATTACTGTAGTTAAGTAATGAGTATAAGCTGTTTACAAAGTAAAAACATTTGATGTATCAAAGGATTTTTAAGGCATATGCCACAATTAGTAATGTTTCACACACACAAAATTAATTGTTACGATTTGTTACAATTTAAACATTTTATTTTGAATTATATTCATCACAAGGACAGGTGAATACATTAAGACTCTAATCATCTGATGGGTAGGGTGACAGCTACAGAGATAAGTTTAATGTATAATCAAGGTACATAACCGCACTTTGTAGTAAGAGATAAACCTATTCCTAGGTCATGTTAAATCAAAATCGAAATTTAAAACAAGTTTTTGAATGTATTATAAAAATTAACTTATACAAAAAATAAGAAAATATCATATTAAAACTTGAAGAAATTACAAAAAAATGGCAAGTTTACAGATAAAAACAAATAATTTTTCCAAAACTCAATTTGGTTAAAATACAGTACACCGGCACTATACGATATTTTGGGAAATTGTTCAAAACCATCAAATTGGACGATATCCACAAGAATTTTGTTAAAATTGAACTAGGAAAGTTACTTTTTTTCAATTTAAAGTAGGGTACTAAATTCAGCGCGGATGTAGAAGTTGTGAATAGGCGCGGAGTGATACTTACGTCACAGTGCTGCGCATAAGGTTGTACGCATTGTCCGCGGTACGTCACACGACCTTACGTGTGTAGATATTTGAGAAACAACTTCTACAGTTAGGATAGATTGGTTTTAAATTTATAAAATACTGTATACCTATATTAAAATATACCGAAAAAGTGTAAAGTCAGGTTAGGTTTGGTTTTAATTTTATACATTGAAATTCAGTTGTAAAATCACGAAGCATTTGCATAACTCTGCGCCTATTCACAACTTCGCGTAATTTGTATACATATATTTAAATATACTTATAAAGTCTCCAGTTAGGATAGATTTGGTTTTAAATTTATACAATACTGTATACCTATATTAAAATATACCTAAAAAGTGTCAAGTCAGGTTAGATTTGGTTTTAATTTTATACATTGAAATACAGTTGTATCACGAAGCATTTGTATCACTCCGCGCCTATTCACAACTTCTACATCCGCGCTGAATATTTTACGCTACTTTAAATTGAAAAAAAGTAACTTTCCGAGGTCAATTTTAAAAAAAATCTTGTAGATATCGTCCTATTTAATGATGTTAAACCATTTCCCAAAATATCGTATAGCGCCGGGCTTCTGTATTTTTACCCTCAATTTGTTTGATTATTATATAAAATCGTTGTCATATTGCAAAAAACACAATATTTTTCTAAGCAAATACTACTTAAATAAAAAACACTAAATTACTGAAATTTCTCACCAGACAATTTTTATTCATTGAAAACTGTATTTGTGAATACTGTGTGACACAAACAAGAATAATTAATTGCTCTTGTTCTTTATGTGCTCTTGGTTAGTGATTAATGCATTGTCTAATATTAAATTTTTCAGGTCTTATGAGCTGTTGAAACACAAATTGAATCTACCATAATTTTTAAAATACTATCGAACTACGTAAAAAACTTTATAAAACACTCGTATGTTTTATAGCACGTAAGTTTAATACATTAAACTTTATCATAAAACACTTCAAATTTATTTACACTCTCAAATTTATTTACTTTTTGTCAAAGAATTCCTCAATATGAGATTGTCTTTAATCTTCCAGTGAAATATTGTCAATAAATTGTTCATATTCAATATTTTTTCGCAAGATTCTTGGGATTTTGGCACATTAATATACCATATCAAGGGCATCGACTGGAGCATCTCTTTTATGAACATTTTTAAACCATAATTTCAAAGCTGATTTTACTTGTGGATCCTTCTCGGAACAATTTCTTTCGCCGTCAACATTTTCATCACACTTTGATAATAACAAGGTGGAATCTTTGTTCCTTAAAATTTTATGTAAGAGAGTTTTCAAAACATCAAGTTCAGAAGCAGCGTTTCTTTGGCTTGTTTTTGTAAATTAGCATATTGATCTGGAATATCAACTTTTTCTTCAAGTCTTAAATCACATTGTTTTTTTCTAATTCGGACATCTTCCTTCACTTTGAGACTTTAAGTGACACCAAACCTCACAAATCAAATTAATAAAGATTTTCCAAAATTAAATTACGTAAAATTACATGTTTAAGAAATAAACTGAGCAGTACTGCGCAGTAGTTGAAGGAACAAATGGCATTAGAACAACTAGGTAGACAAACAACTTAATTTACAGTTTCTAAAACCTACAAGACAAGGTTTGAGTAAATTCAAACAGGATGTGACTGACACATGGATATTGGATCACATTGAATGAATGACTACTAGTATCTTCAACTACTATATGAACAATAACACACCATAGAACACCGATACGCCACAAAAGACTAACACAACACTAGATAAAATTATTATAAAATTCATTGTAAATAACAACTAAACAACAAATAATGTAATTCTTACAGTATGAAGCTTTTTATGGATCCTAATATATATATTTAAAGATAACCAGTAACCATACTCTAGGTAGCCTGTGCATTTCTAACAACAAAGATAGAGAATGTTCTTTATTACAGTTGACAACAACTGGATGTTTAAAAAGGTCAAGGAATACTTAGTCATGGACAGAACAGGAAAGAGACTAAAGGCCCTGAGGGTCAGGCATACTTGAGGCAGATTTATAGTACATACCAACATTCCTGTTCACTGACACAGCTTAATGCACAATACTGTTACCATCTTATATTTAATTGTCACAATATTTCAGGGGATATATATAGTAAATAATCATAATAAAAACATACTGACTGCCAAACTAATGAAAGATTTTTTTTTAAACATATGGTAAGTAGATCATTAAGGATTTTCAGAACATTACCTAAATCTACTTTTCTAAGCACACTAAAACTCTATATTAAAGACCTGTGTACTCTGAGTTTTGGTTGCTTAGCAACTGAATTGTAACTAAAAACTGAACTTAGCTTGTAAGCAATTATAATATAAAATACCAACTCACTATTAATTACTTATATTATAATAATATATCTTATATTTAATTAATTAATGATTAAGAGTTGGTATTCATTATTGTCCTTTTATTATAACTGAAGTAAACCTAAGATTAATAAAAAATAATTATAGTATAGAGTTTTACTTATATAGCCTATTTGATATAAGTTCATTACAATTTGCTCCTAGTAGTGATCTTTATAGGCTTAACTGTACATCTGATTCTCAGAATTACTGAAATGATTATTTAATTTTTACAATTAGATTTTATAATCACTTTTACATTAGTAAATCTAAATTTCTAAACCTCACTTTACAATACACACAAGACTTTATAAAATTAAGGTTTTTTTATAAATAAAAGCTCTATATTATAATATAGAGGTAATACTTGGGGAAGATTTTGTAACTCTATTTTTCTAGGTTTTGTTTACAAACCTTCTAAGCAAGTAAAAAGCTATTTAAACATCAAACCGCAAATATAGTTTATGTTTTTATATAAAATAAATGGGACAGGTCTCAAATACAATATAAACAAAGTAATATCACATAATGAGCATAGTCTCATACTAGTAAAATATAAATAGTAAAAGTAAAAAATTTTCCATCTTAACGTGAGCTACTAGTTTTCACTAAACACTTGTAAATATTTACGAACTTGCCTATATAACACCACTAGTGGACCATTTGTTCTAGTGTGTTGAGATCTGGTCCTTTTTTGTTGATGTGTAGGATTTCTAGGTTGTGGTAAATGTCTACCTATTTGTGTCCTGTTTTTTTTTTGTGATTGTAAAATGTTGTTAAGTTGGTGTTCTGTTTGTGTTCCTCGACTCTTTGTTTGAAGCTGCGACCTGTTTGTCCAATGTAGAATTTGTTACATTTGTTGCAGTTCAGTTTGTATACGCCTGGTGCTTTTAATTTATCTTTGTTGTTGGTGTCGTGTTGTATTTTGTATTGTAACTTGTTATTAGTTTTGTATGCTATTTTGTAACGTTTTTTGAAATTTGTGGGCTATTTTTGTTATTGTTTTTTGTAAGGAGATGTATTTGTTTTCCCTGTCTGTAGTGTTAAGTTTAGTGTTTTTTTGTATTTTGTACCATAGTTTGTCTATTACAGTGTTGTATCCATTTGTGTATGCTAAATATTTAATGGTGTCTAGTTCTTTGTTTATGTTTTCTGTGGTCATTGGAACTTCTTTATGACTATGGAGCATGTATCTGAAGGCAGCGAGTTAGTGTTGGATAAGGGCGTGGTTTGAGGTGTTTTGGATAAGTGTGTCTGTCGCTATGGGCTTCCTGTAAATGTTGAAGCTGTGTTTTTGTGTGTGGTTTTTTGTTATAGTTAGGTCGAGAAAGTTTAGGGATCAGTTGGTAAAACAATATGAAATTTACAGACACACAAAGTACAAACATATTAAACGAACAAACACAATACAAATCACACATACTCTTTGATACTATTGAAAACCTGCCTTTAAAAATGTCACCGCTTGACCCGACATCTCCAATTAGAAGACACTGATGCAGATCGCCACAGCGATCTAAAACGTTCTGTCTCAATACATTTTAACAAATGTAGTAAATTTAAAGTTCGGATAGTCATAAACTATTGTTTAAGTGATTAATTAAGATTCACCGAACACAATGAACTACAAAATTCAACTATTTCATATTGTTCAGTTTTGTAGCGTTGGTTATTTATGTGTTGTTTATGAAGAATTTGTAGGTTAGGTCTATGTAGTCATGTTTTGTGGAGTTGAGATGATCAGCGAAGTTTGATTGATACTTATTGTTTGTTAGTGCTTTTATATGTTATTGTGCAGAAGGACCTCCCTGCCTGGTCTATGTAAAAACTGTTAGTTTGTAAACTCCAGTGGCACTGTAAATGTCGTTGGGTTTAAATTGTTTATTGAGAGTGTTGTGTGTGGAGTAAGCTATTTTATAGTTGTATTTTTGTAGTGTGTTGGTTAGATTGTGGGTTTTGGATAATGTATGGTATTGATAAGTATTTTATGGGATTGTCATGTTGTGTTTTAAGCAGGTGATATATCTTGGTGTTGTAAGCGGCTAGTTTATGTTGGTGTAGGTGGTTTGAGGAGATGTGAATGGTCGTATTGGTCTAGTGGTTTTCGGTATATGTTGAATTTGTGTTTTTTTGTCTGTACATTAATTTGTAAGTTCTAGGAAGTTGAGAGAGTTTTGTTGTTCTGTTTAAATGGTGTATGTAGTTTTGGGTGTATGGAATTAAGGTATTTTAAAAATATATGTGCTTGGCGTGTGTTACTTTTATATAATTAATGTTATGATATAGTCAACATATCTGTACTAGTAAATTATGTTATGAGAGTATTTATTGTTGTTAATATTCATACACCATATTGAACAAAAAACACATTTTTAAAAACACTACATAAAAAACTAAGAAATAAACTTCAGAAACACAATGTTATTATTAACAAGGGAAGTGGTTAAGTTCAAACAATAGAGCAGACTTTCAAATGAGGCACATCATAGACGGATAAGAATATATTTTGAAAAACCAAATTAATTATAACTGAATGCAATGTAAAATGATTTTGAGTCAAAGACTTTGACTCTCACATTAAACAGAGTTTTTATTTGAGTTTGACATTTTTAATATCTGGGATGTCGGCATTAGGTTTCATTAATTTTTTTTCTTGAGTACTTTTTACATCACCAAGTTTAATGTTATATACAAATATTATTAAATATGAAATCAATACAATTTTTTTTAATATTTTGTCATTATTTTATAGTCAGTGCCAAGATTTATTACTTTTCTTTTATTTCTGAAGATATTACCTAGTAGAAAATATAATTGGAATATCATTTGCGTTGAAAATTTTCAATAATTACAATGTTTTAAGGCAAAACACAGTTAGCATCTGAGAAAGATGAAGTAAAATATCCTTATAAAGTGAAAAATAGAGTAATTAATGTTCTTGGTTTCATGCTAATTATGAAAAGTGTTAAATTTTTATTCTTATATTGAAGACAAGTTTAAAACTGTAGGGCCAGGTCTTAGGTTTAAAAAATAATTTAAACTTTAATCATCAATGGGAGTGCCCTAGTCACAATTAAACAATTGAAGATTGAGACACCTACACACAATTAAAATCACTAGGCTGTCACAGTGAATTATAGTTGTTAATAAGAAAACGCTCACACACTAAGTCATGGTTTCATAGTTTCATGTTGTTTTGAACTGAAGCTACATAAATTAGTACAGCTATAAAGACAATAAACAACTTTTTTTTAAAAATTATATCTTTAATAAATATTAAACATGTAATTCATATACCACACTCACCCCATCCACAGGTCCTGAATTATCCCGTTGCTTCTGAACACAAAACAGGGTTTAGCCTTCTGAAATAACTTTTCATGTAAAACAACTTCAATTCAAACACTATCACACTCACAACTAAAAACTTCACCAAAAGCTATGGAATAAACTTAAGTCTCACTATGAAAAGGTTAGTAAATAATTCAGTCTATTAGGTTAAAATATGTACCTACAAAGTTTCGTTTTAAACTATAAGAAACAAGTTTCAAATTGATTGCTATTATTACTCGGAAAAAATTAGATGTATGTTATAGTGATGTCATACGTCATTAAATATTTTGAACCCAATTTTAATTTGGCACCTTTGATATATCACAAATACAGCGTCACTAATATGCGAATAAAACACTTCTAATGTACCTTACGTATCAAAATCATTCAATTAAAACAATAAAATAAAAACAAAACAGCTAAAATTAGTCTACATACACTAATCAACATCGGTATTAAACTAAACTGACATCAACAAAGAGTTGTTTGTCCCCCACTACTCTACTCTTAGTTCAGCTGCCTGCCGGATATCACATGACATAAACTCAGGAATGTGAAACGACCAATGCGCTTCAAGCGACAAAACTAATAATTATTTTTTTCAAGCTACATGGGTTCAAAAAATGGTTTTATTTCACTGTTTATATTTACTGATTGCCAAACCTTTAGCTAACCGTTCGCTTGGTCAATATGTTTGTATAATACTACAAAATGTAATCTTATTTAACCCTCCTATTTGCTATTCGTGGACAACTCGATCGAAAATTAATACATGTGCTGAAATATTATTTGTCGATTCATCCACGACTGTGCTGTTTTCTATTTTCGCAATCCATTGCAGTGTTTCTTTCACCTTTTGTACCTTTATTTAGTAGGATGTTAAATTAGGCCTATAGTTCAGATAAAGAATAGGCTACGCTATAAAATGTGATATTGGACGTTTCAATGATAAAAACTATTTACAAAAAAACAAGGCACTTAGACTAGTCTTGTTTGGTTGCATCACATTTTGGATATTTCCTGCGACAGCTCAATGTTGCTTTACACTTTAAAAAGTGAATCAGTTTTAGAGGTGAAGAATGAGGAGAGCGTACAGGTTATAGCCTATTTACATGTAGGCCTATATGTCAATTGTTTCGAGGTAGCCAGCATAATTTGGTTTTTGATTTATTATTTTCTTTTCCATCGATTTAAAAGTTATAATGTGCATACATTTTTACAAAATAAAAAAATTATGAACAAACTCTTTGTATGAATAAATTAATTACAATAGGTTTTAAAGAAGCAAACTTGAAAAAATTTTTAATCATATATTTTATTAAGAAATTGGCTTAAACTGGAGAGTAATTGAAAAATGTCATTGGCAAATAAAAGGAAAACTGACAATATTCTATTGCAATTCAAAAGCGCGAGTTTCACAGACATTATTCTTTAGTGCTCGATTTAAAAAAAGTTTAGTGCTGAATATTTAAAATCGGAATCAATAATTAATTCAGAACTGAATAGAATGGGTAGTGTAGTTAAAATGTTTGAAACAGATGAAAAACTGCGGAAGATAAGACCAAATGGGAGTATTCGAAAATAAATGTAGCCCTATATTACACAACAGTTTTCGGATTAATTCGAATAATGTTGGACTTTGTTATTAGCGTTTTTTTTTTGCACTTTCATCCCATAACTCACTTCTTTATATGTTAGATCGAAATAACTTACAGTAAAGTAGATCATAAATTCTCTACACTTTTTATAATGCAGTTTTTTTCTAACATTAATAGTTTAGGAATTATTGATTAACTATCGTCATGTTATTTGACGACCTAATTTTTAACGCTAATTAGGTAGTTTAGGAATCTAATATATATGATACTTATTGGGGAACACAAATGTAGTCATATGTAACTCACAAATCTACGTAATATAGTCACAAATCTACGACAGTAATGACCGCGCTATAAATAAATAATAATAATTGTTGTTATATTGAAAATAATTGAAAAAAGAATCAATTGTTTAAGAGTAGGTTAAACTGAATAATATATTTTATAATAGGTTGAGGTATTGTTCGACTTATACACGAACAATATAAAGTCATGGCAACTCTGTTTAATATTCAAAGCCACGACTTTTGAATATTTTTTTGTGGTTTTGATTGTTTACACCCTATAGTGCCTATTTAAATGATATTATTTTCCAATTTACTACGCTACTTAGAAGTATAAACTTATAAAAAATGTTTAAAGCTTTAAAAAAATACTAAATATTCATCTTTAGGTTAATTACTTAAGGTACTACCAATGAATCATATGTGTTTTATTGTAAAGATTTAGGAGAAATCTATTTTCCTTACTCATAGCCTAATATTTTAAAAACTAATGAATATTCATAATAATTATTGCAATATGTATACGAGCTTCATAGTGAATAACATTAATTAAAAATAATAAAATTCTATAAAATGTTAAAAATATATTGTTTTATATATGATGACATTTTTTTAATATAAAAGTTTATTGTTCTGTATAACTTATTAGCAAACATTAGAGCAGCATGTAAAATCATGAAAATAGACCTATAAGGAAAATATGGCGAAAAGTTAATTAAATTAAATTTTCAATTGAAACCTGAAGTTGTAGTAAATTAAGCTTATATTGATTTTTGTGTAAAACATCCATTGATGGTTTTAATAACTTTTTAGTTATTTTATTACTGTTTATAATAATATTAATTTTTAAATTTATTAGGTTCTGTCCAAATACATAAAAATTTATTAGTAAGTAACAAAAATTGGACAAAATTTAAACCATTTTTAATGTCTTATTAACCATTAGAGAAAAAAATTAAAAACAAAACTATTTTGAATATTATAGGCCTACTTAATTCTTTTTTAAATAATGGTAGTACTATATTTTTTCAAATTTATTAAGTAAAACAAAACTTATAGATATTTAATTATAAAAGTGTATATTTATTTAATTTATATTACAAGCATGGGTGTGTACATATAATGTGACTGTATAAGGTCATCAGATAGCACTATGAGAATTACTTTTAGGCTACTTCATCAATAGTAACAAAACTATTACTCTTAAAAATGAAATTATTGTAAAAAATGTAGAGATTATTAAAATTTACATTAGTATAAAGAAAAAAAACATTTTGTATAACAATATCAGCATTGACTTATGAACCAAAATTGCGAGGAAGGATTATGTAAGTCTTAAATTGATAATAATATAGCCAGACACAGGTTGGATTATTATAAAAATTTTCTGTATAATATATATAAATTTATCATTTCCACTGGGTTTTATCTTTTATATAATTTTTTATCCAATTTTGAATATTTGAATCACCACTGCCTCTAAAAGTGTGTCTCCTGATCAGAAGTCTATTCAACTTAATAAGTTCCAGAATTAATATCTGAAATTAATTAATTAAAAAACACCATCTAAATTTATGGTTTCAGTATCAGTTACAAGAATATTCTAAATTGTCAAAATACAATATCTGTTAAAAGTTATATAACTTATGATGTCAACAAAAACATTTAGATTGTATATTGTTTTTAGTTTTAGTATATGCTAAGATTAAGTAAATTTGTTTATGTAGTATAAACATTCTCTTTATAGTATAACACACTTTCTTAATAAAATAACTTTAAAGTATGAAACAAAATCTTATTATGACATTAAATTATTGCAATTCAAATAAAATTAATAATTGGACTTTGTTGCATAAAAATATTTCATTTACCTCTAATTACAGCACTGCCATCATTATACCAAGAGTTTCATTGGTCATAGATTTTGAGAAAAAATTAGAACTGTATATAAAACTTTTTTTTAAAATTTTCAAATATAATGAAAAGTTTACTTTAAAAAAATATATTTTGAAGCAAGTAACAATATGTTCGCCAAAAGAACTAAGTAAGATTCTTGCTACATGTAACTTAAATCATTATTATAAAACGAAATAAATAAATACGTACATAGTGATTTAGTGGAGCTTTAATAACTAGAATCTTACATTTTAACAAGCTGGCTTTGGAGACTATGTTTGTCTCAACATATTCAAGGATAATCATATTGTTTAAAAGATTGTTAATCTTAAAGTTAAAGTTCCATTTTTGGTTTTGCACTGCAACATTTATTTCAGGGATAAGTTTATCTATTAAATTGAATAATTTTCATATTTCAAATTGTTCATTCAAACTCCTAATAGGAAATAGATATCTAAAAAAAAAATTACATACCTGAAACATCAAATATTCTTTTAAACCTAAGGTGTCCATTAGTGTGGGTCGACAAAAAAATATTTTTAAAAATATTTGTTGATCAAATATTTTTTTTAATGCTATACTGTGGAAAACTTGTCAATGGGGTAGACAAGTAAAATGCAAGGTAAAAGCAAAATATATATTGAACTCCCAGCTAGTGCATCATACTTGAAATGTTTTTGTTTTTCAAAAGTCACTAAATGACTTTGGCCCAGTTGTTAAACCCTCTAGGCTTTGAAATAAATGCCAAAACGGCAACTCGTTGAAATGCGAAAGGCATATTCCCCACTGCAGGGGTTTTGTTTTACTTGTTTTTCAATAACACGTCACACCATTTTTCCAATCCCTGTTAGTAATGCTACCGTGACATCCCACTATGTCAAGTTCGTCTAAAGAAATATCACCTGTCATATAAGAGGTAATACTATACTCGGTAATTTATACATGAGCAATATCTTGAGCATATCTAATTGAGGGTGTGACATAGCCAACATAGATAAATCCAGGTTCTTGTATTACAGATTAATGTTCTCCTTTTATTGTGTTCCTAAAACGTTTTTTGTTGACATTCTCAATTGCAAGGGTATTACCCTTCCTTCCATCGAAGTAAAAACCTTGTAGGGGTTGCATTTTTCTCTGCTCTGGTTTTAAGCTTTTTTTCTGCTTCCTATTTTACTTTTATGAACAACATGGGAGTGGTCATCATTATTTATGATACCTGTATCTTTCAGCACCGCTGAGGCTATAGCTGCTTATAAAAAGGCAATAATCTAATGATATTTGAGTCCTTTGCGCTACCGCAAATTAAGAGATATTATCTGTTTCACATTTATTTGCTATTTTTAACCCTTTAATTAAACAATTTTCACTACAGCACTTTAAAATATTATTGGTAAAGCACTGTAAAAATTATTGAAAATGGCATAAAATGACATTTTAAGTATGATGAGCTAGCTGGGGGTTCAATGTGTACTTTTTTTTACATTGCATTTTACCTGTCTATCCCAGAGGCAAGTTTTAGCCAGTATAGTATTTTTAAAAAAAAACATTTTTTTTTCGACTCACCCTAGTGTCCAACCAACGACCTGCAGGTCACATCTTGCACACAAATAGTTTTTCACTGGCTAGGGTTACTTAAATGAATTCACATATGTGTCTGTGTTAGTGTGAGTAAGTGTAAGTATATGTAAGTGTAAGTGTATGTAAGTGCTTGTGTGTGCACATACACATGAGTAGAGATTCTATATTGACCCTTTTATTTTCAACCAAAGTGATCTAGGATATTCTTAACTCTAGCATACCAATCATGTAATCAACTTTTTTTTAACTTACAAGGGTTTAACAACAATATTTTCACATTTCAGTGCTAAATTTTACATATTTGAGTGGTATTCTCTTTAGCCACTCAAGATTAATATTGTCCATCCTGTTTCTTAGCATGTTCAGTTATGTGAATAATTTTGTATTTATATTATTGGATATTTATAAGAGTTTTGGAGTAAGGTTACTCGTAACAATGTTACTCATAATACCCATAACCTGTTCTCAGATATAGGTGCAAAGGTAAATACAAAAAAAAGTTTCCTGGAGTAGTTCCAAAACTAGGTTATGCAATTGATAACTGGGAAGTTGTAACCACTGTCTTTCAAATCTCAATAAACAACCAAACTCTTATTAGAAATTTTAAAATAATTCATTTAATAAATATACAAATTTACTAAGATTACCTTCCAACTGTTACTGGGCTGACTAAAAAATTTTAATAGAAATCCTAATGGGTTACACCGAATACTCAAAAAGTTTCTATACAACTCATACTTAAAACAAGAAACAAATATTTTTTAGACTGTGAACCAGATATCTACCATCCCCTTTGAATATTTTTGAAATCAATTGTGAGCTGGATAAAAGAATGAGACAAGTACAAGTGTGTATCCTCTGCATGTCATTAGAGACTATCAACACCCTATACACTCACTAGCTCATGTTTACAGCATTGGGTCTTTGGCACTGAATTGCATTGTGGACAGTTCAGCTTGTATCAGGCCTGGGTTCTTTCTTTTCCAACTTTGAGAGTGAGATAGTGCAATCCAAATATCATTGAAGCACCTTGAAATTTTTTGGATAGTTTAAACAGTATAATGATGCTCTGTGATTCAATGCCTGCCATCCAGTTCTCAGTTTGAAATAGTTGTCTCTGACGGTTAAAGTTAATGACATCAAACTTTCAATAGACCGCTTCAGAGTAGTTAGTTTGCTTCCATTATATTCCTTCCATATTATTTATCATCGATAAGGGCAACTTTTTAACCAAGAAGGGAATTTCATTTCAACAAGCTTTCTTTGATAAATTTCTTTTCCATACTGTTAAACTCCTATTCATGGGTGGAGTTAAGGAGGGGCAAGGAGAGACATTTCTCCCCTAACTTTCTGGACAAGTGTCTTATTTTTTATAACTAAAGGTTACAATGAACTCATTAAAATACTACAAAAATAACAATAGTGCTGAAAAATATGCTCCGCAGTACCACTTGCTATTTTGATTATATGAGAGTTATTTTCTAAATATGACTGTAAGTTCAAAGAAAAAAATGAACTTTATTTTAATCTTACAAGTCAAAATGATGTTCAAAATGAAATTTTAGGAATTGTTTCAAATGAAGTTTGGTATTTAACGCTATGTTTCTTATAGAAACAATACAGGCTTATTTTTGAACTTACGACTTTGCAAAATTAGAAAAGGTAAATTTTAAATTTTGTGAAGGTATAAATCTAAAATCCCCTGATTTGTATTCTATAAGAAACATATTGCTGAACACGATACCCTAACATACTAATAAAAAGTAGTTTAAAACATGTACTTTATAAAGTAAGCTTTTGGCTAAATGTCGAAAAGCTTTTAAATGTTCTTTATATTTGGGGGGGAGTATCCCCAGATCCCATTTGATACCCCCAGGTCAATTCTGTGTTCACAATTTTGTAGTAAGATTATGTTGACACAATTTTGTGTTAAGTTTACATTGGCACAATTTTATGAAAAAATTAAGTCTTTAAAAGGTTATTCTGTTGGTAGGGAGAAATTAAAACTCTTCTTTGTGTAGTGTTGTAGAATAACTGATTCGTGTTTAGGTATTTGAATTTTTTATTGACCGTTAACGCAAATTACGAGAACACACCAAACTTTTTGCTATGTTGTTTTTACAACAGTTGCATGCTCATGAAGATGACGAATTCAGCAACAGTGAGATGGCTATCTTTATGCATATGATATTATTTATATTTATTTAAGTAATGCAATAAAAATAATCAGTGAAGTGAACAAAATTTTCTGTCTCTAAATAATGACAAAATAGGATTTAGAAGTATGGGTAATTAGTTTTACACTTGCAAAAAGAAGCTTGCAAAGATAAAAACCGAAAAAAAACCAAACTAAGTCAAATTAAAGAGTATTGAGATTTATTTTTTGCTTGATGATGACTGATAATTAAAGGCCAGCAACTATCCCACCCCATAATGTGGGTTATGTTATGTTTAGGCTGTGTTAGTATGAACACAGCTTCTGGGTATGAAGTCGCTTCCTAATTTCAGTTTCTACGGCACTGGTTGTGCCGCACTGATCTGTTTTTGACAATAGTCCCCATCCATTACGATTTATGCTGTATAATAGAAAACAGTTTTATATGTCAGCTTCTAATGCAATAGTTTAGGTTAGGAGTTCCCAACCTTATATTAACTGCATACCGCCTGAAGGTTTTTGAAGATTTTGGTGTACCACCTTCACCAGGGGGGTGTAGGTTGGAAGAAAGTCCCCCTGATCCTATTTTGTTTTAGAAACACATCAGAGCCATGTCCATTCATAATTTTATTTGCATTAAATAAGTAATAAAACTTTATATATAATATTTCATTCACTTTTCTATTACGATGGACGTGATCCAATATACAAAATACAATGTATACTTTGGCATCTAGCTACATTCTTTATTTTTGCTGCTAGTCCTGTCAATTTTTCTGACAGTTTTTTCGCCATCTGTGCGTAAACCAATACACATTAACCAAGAAATCCATATTTTGACTACATAGGCCTACTCATCAATCATGTTGAAAATGACTTTTGCTGTAGTGCTTAATTCAAGTGGTTTGCAGAACAAAAACTCTTTTATAACTTCTTCATGATAATCAAATCGTACAAATACAAATATCAGTGGCATGTTCGTTATGCCGGTGCTTTTGTCTACCTGACGTGCAAAATTTGTGCATTCTCGAAGTTTTAAACACAGTTATTTTTAAATATTGGAAGACATTCGTTTCTTCACTGTTTTGTTTGACAATGATATTTTTTAATTTCTCTAGCTGCCTTTTCGCCAACACAGCTTGGACGATATCCACAGTGCTCGGTAGTAAAAGAGTCTCATCTATTGTGTAAAGCTTTCGATCTTTTGCAACCCTATAACTAGTAAGGTAGAACGTCTTTATTAAGTTAGGAAGAGTATTTACAAAGCCTGTCATACATTTATTTTCTTTCTTGAAGTAGATTTTTTTCAATTCAATTAGCTTACCAACCAAATTATAGTGATTTGTATGTTTGTGACGCATCAGCAGAGCAGGCTTCATGCTTTGGTTGGAAAGCGTTTCAAAACAAACAACACATTGAGGAATGGGATTGTCACTGTTTTCTGAACCGGTCTTTACAATAAAACCACAATGTTAGTAGTTTTCGTTTTAGGGGCTTAGGTTTTTTAACTCTATCCTGTAAAGTAACAGAACTCACTAGAAACAGCTTCATAGTTTATTACGAAAGCACAACAAAATCATACATAACATTTGGTGAGGCTCAACGCACCATGGATACGTCACATCTATCAGCTTAATCACCACTATTTCGACTTTTTCGTCGATGTAAACACTCACACTGCTGGATTCAAACTGGCGATCACGGAGCTAGTGGAGCGGAAAAATAAGTGAAGGAGGACTTGTCGCCAGATTGGCGGGACGAGGCCACGGGACCTCCTGAAATCTTCCCGCGTACAACCGGTTGTGAACCCCTGGTTTAGTTGATCAGAAGTCAAAGCGTTAAAACTCAAAATTCAAATAACTAATTAAATTTACAAATTTTAAATTAACGAATTTTCCACGTACTTTGCCTTACAATAAATGCCTTAAATTTCAATAGAGATTTGAAAATTAATTCATTGTGTCATACAGTTTTTACAGACGAAATATTTTTTTGTTATTTATTGACCTCTCTGAATATCGGACACCTGCGAAAAACGGGAAATTGTCGAAGTACAGGCGACAACCGCTGTTTGGAGGTTTTTGATAGTTCGTTAAAAACTTCATCTTCTTTTTCAGCATTTTTCAAAGAGTTATAAACAATAGCTAGCTTATTTAGAGCAGAGTTTCCCAACCGGTGGTACTCAGACCAAAGATGATCCAAAAGAGCTTCAGGCTTTGGTTTGCAGGAGAGTCCAATGACTGCTTGTAAAAGGAGTAAATATTTATAAATATTTTTCCTTGATTAAACTACAATTACGATTTTTGTTGAACAAGATTAAGTAAATAATTCCTCCTGACGAATACCAGATATTTATTGAATTATCTTCAACAATAAATATCAGATTATACCTTAGCACAATCATAATAGTTTTGCATGAAGAAAACTAGCTTTCAATAACATAAAAACATGTGGATCCTAAGAAGTCCTAAAATCACTCATGTTGAAAAACATATTGCAATAAACCATACCCTTTATTATTTACGACTAAGTAAATTTTATATTTCAATAAAAATAATTTATTTTTAAAACATTTATTACATTTTGTTATGTAATCTACAATATAACCTTGTGCGTTCTGAATATCACAATTCATATGTTTGTAATATTGTTAATTATAAAAGTTTCGTAGTTAATAATAATAGTATGTTTTTGAAAAGTTGTTTTATGTATGTTTGTTCGTTTATTATACTACAAGAAAACGTATCACCTAATACGTATAGGCTATAATACGTATTATTAATATAAGCTATATGTTTTACAAGAAAACGTATATAGGCTGTGTATATATAAATTATATATCATTATACATTGATTATCTTGATGAAGTTATAGAAGATTTTTTGTTCTGCAAACCACTTGAATTAAACACTACAGCGGAAGTAATTTTCAAAATGATTGAAAGGCCTATGTAGTCAAAATATGGATTCCTTGGTTAATGTGTATTGGTTTACGCACAGATGGAGAAAAAGCTATGTCAGAAAAATTGACAGCACTAGCAGCAAAAATAAAGAATCTCGCTAAATGCCAAAGTACACATTGTATTTTGTATATTGGATCACGTCCATCGGGAACCATTAGCTGCTAAAGGCATGCCAGAAAATCAGACCTCCATTGAATCAGATGCTGTGAAATTTAAAATCATAAAGGCTATTGCTCTTAATTCAAAATTATTCTCCTGTATGTGTGAAGATATTTGTGGCAGGTTAAAAACTCTTCACTTGTATACAGAAGTGAGATGGTTATCTCTTGAGAACATTTTCACCGTCTCTTCCAACTGAGGTCAGAATTTTTAATGCTTCTAACTGAAAAAAAGGTGACATGAAAATCTTATTCCATGATGAAGAATGGTCATAATTGGCGTATCTAGCTGACATATTTGATATACTCAACACACTGAACATGAATCTTCAGTGAAATACAACGCCTTTCACAGTCAATGACAAAATAAAATCTTTCAAGAAGAAATCGGTCAATTTATGTTCGCTAATAGAGGAGAAGAGTTTCAACATATGGTTAGTTTTAACTAAGTCTACTTTTGCCGATAGTCATCAAAACTCTTATAATTATTATTAAATTACAGTTCTATTTAAATTGTCCTTAATTATCTCAAGCCGTGATAGGCTACGGCACCTGGTTTGATAAATTTTATATTAGAATGAATTACTATTGTTTAAAGAATTATTAAAAGTTTATGAAAGTTTTTTAATATTTTGACTTTAAAGATATGGCTTTATATTTAGGATAAATTTAAACTTATAGATGTTGACTCTTATGGCTTGCGTAGTTCCTTGCGTGTTTCACTTCACTTGTCACAAATTCACTTATTATTATTTCCTTTCAACGCTTCTATGCCGTAATTGACTTGAATAAATCATTCTCATATTAATTGCACTTACTATTTATTTATCTCCCTTATTTAATTTCTCGTACTACTTTTCTATCTCCCTCACATAATATAACTTATTACTTATTAATCTCCCTTTCTTTAATCGCATTTATTACCCTTTATTCTCCCTCTTTTACTTCACTTTCTATTTAATAATCTCACTTGATACTTTACATTGAAACGTTACTTTATTTGATTTTAATATTTCATACTAAAAATTTCACATTCAAAAGTTCTGCATTTTGACTCCTTCGAGTCCTGAAAATTGACTGACTTTCGTGTTTCGTTCTGGATCGTTTCCTTAAGGGATTCATCCCCTCTTCAAATTTGTTTGGCTTTCTTATGGCATTAAATCTGTTAAAGCCTATCAGAAAAACATTCCTCTTCGCTTTCACTTGACTTGGGTGGGAATTTTCTCGAACTTTCCCAAGTGCAGCTGTTTCGCTGGACGTGCTTTTCCTGCATTTTTAGAGATTCGTCGCCAGAAATTTGCATGGTCCCTCGATGTCCAAGTTAAGCGCCTCTCCAGTGATAGAGTCAAGTCTTGGTTTGCCTACAATAAAACTTTTCGACGTTTATTAGTATTGATTGCTCACTTTTCTGGAATACCAAGCTCACTACCCTGAGAAACGAAAGGAATAAAGCAAGAAAGAGAGAAGAAAAAACGAATAGTCTAGAAGACTGCGTTGAACTTCGAAATAAACAAGCGGCTCTTAAACATGAAATAATCCAATCAAAGAGGACCACCTACAGAGATTTCGTCGCCAAACTGGACTTTAAAAAAGATGGCATAAAAGCTCACAATTTTATATCGAGTCTAAATAATGAAAGGGGAGCCAATCATGGGAGCCTATTATAGTAAATAACAAAGAACTTACTATCCCCGTCCAGGTTGCCAATGCTATGTGTAGGTACTACGCCTCAGTTAGCACTGTAAAAACCACTAAGGATGACCGCAAAGGAATCAGAGTGAGAGATTGGTTAGAGGGCCCAACAAATCAGCCTCACATCATGTCGGATCCCTTCATACTGCAGGAGCTCGACCTCTCCTTACACTAAATAAAACCGAGTAAATCTGCCGGGCCGGATAAAATCTCCCCGAGTTTCTGAAGAACCTCGGCCTCTCAGCCAAAGAGTTCTTCCTGAAACTTGTCAATCTCACCTGGGAAAAATGGATACCACATCAGTGGAAAAAGGCAGAGATAATACCCATACTGAAAAAAGGAAAACCCAAAAGCAGTTTAACCAGTTATCGGCCCATTTCCTTAACCAGCGTTTGTAGCAAGATTGCTGAAAAAATGGTAGAAAACAGACTAAGAGCCTTCCTTAAAGCTAACGGGGCTATCGATGATGCCCAGGCAGGTTTCCGGCAACATCGATCTACTAGTGATCAACTAGTTAAATCTACGCAGGCAGTCAAGGATGGTTTCAATCGTAGGCAGTCCACTCTAGCGGTCTTGATAGATTTTAAGGCAGCATGTGACAAAGTGTGGCGCCCCCTCTCGCTATGTAATTTGAGAGAACTAGGCGTAACAATGAAAATGATGAAATGGATAAAGAATTTTCTGTCGGAACGCCTTATCAGAGTGAAGTTCATGAACACCTTCTCAGCATACAAGCAACAACGCCATGGTCTTCCGCAAGGTGCAGTGATCAGCTGCCTCCTGTTCAACGTAATTATTAACGACCTCATTGACACGATCAATAAAACGTCTGGCGTCTCTTGTTTTCTTTACGCTGACGATGTAATTGTCTGGGCTTCTACAAGCAACACCAGCCACTTAGAGTCTACCATCAACTCAGTTTTAAAAAGATATAGCGAAGTGGGCAGATAACAATAAAATGATAATAAGTGCAGAAAAAACAGTGTACCAACTTTTCACCCTGTCTACAAGGCCTCCAATAATCCAACTCACATACAAAGGAACCAATCTCCCCCAAACAACTTTGTCGAAATACCTTGGCGCGAAACTGGATACCAGGTTAACATGGAACCAGCACATTCTAGATATGGTGGAACGAGCGGAAACAAGAGTTGGCCTCCTGAAGAGACTAACAGCTACCAAGTGGAGTTGTACTCAAGATGTTCTCAACATAACCTATAAAACCTACGTGAGACCCACAATGGAATATGCATGTGAAGTAGTATCTTTAGCAAACAGCAGCAACCTCCAAAAGCTAGACAGAATACAGAATAATGTTCTAAGAATAGTCAATGGAGGAGCTTTTTCTACACCCATTTGTGCCATGGAGATCCAAACAGACACCGAACCCTTAAGTACCAGGCGAGAGAAAACTACACTGAAGTTCTGGGAGAGATCTAAAAGAGTTGACTATAGGTATTGGAACGGATAAAAGGCAGCCACACACCGCTTAAAAACACAAACAACTCTTGAACACATGCAAAACCTCAGAACTAAATATAACATCCACCTAGGCCGCCCTGCGTCCTTGAAAACTTTCAATACGGTCTTTGGCGCATCACCTTTAATGAATCTTTCACTGCTGAACCAATCAGCCCCCAAATATCTGTCTAACCCGGATGAACTACGGAAATCTGCACTGCAGACTATACATACACTACATCCTCAAGAAAATTGGCTCCATATTTATACAGACGGTTCTATGATTTTGAACACTGGAATCGGGGCAGACGTGTACTCACACTTTTTTCAAAAAAGTCAAGCAGTTGGGATATACTCAAGCAACTACGATGGTGAGATAGCTGCAGTAATAACAGCTGTTAAAGACCTGAGGCTAGCCACAGAGAAAGAACAGCTGAATTGCAGAAGAACTATTTTCAACCCCGAAACCTAAGCAGAGCGGCTGCCATCGCACAATTTCGTACTTGTACTAGGCATGATTACCTCCAAGCACATCTTCACCGTCTTGGTCTGGTGGACACTTACATCTGTCCCTTATGTCTAGGAGAAAGAATGAACGGCGACCATCTGCCAAAGTGCCCCGAACTGGCGAACATAACTCCACAGTTGTCTCGTCTCTACTGGGAGGCTCGACGCTGAATGGCTTCTTTGCCAAGGACAGGCATTGGATAAAGTAAGTAAGTAAGTAAGTATATTTATTGCTCACCAGATGCGTGCAGTAACCGTTTTTGGCTAAAAGATATAACAATAGACTACCCCTTGCTAGATAGCGACCGTGTACTACGATTTCACAAGTTCAAATATTTAACAAACAGTTTTCTTAACTTAATGAATTTCGTTATAAAGTCCCCGATCAAAATTTTTGACTAATTTTAAATTTACCAAAAAGTTTTGGATCTAACTCTCTATTTCTTTATTAATTTTTGTTTATTTATTTCCCTACTGAATTAATAATTTAATTTAACATAAATTTCATTAGTTGCTTATCCTAAACGTATGAATGAAATCAAGATTGTTGCTACAAATTAATTACTAAACCTAGATACAAAACATCTTCTATATAATATAATACCTAACATGATACAATTGATCTTCTTATTTCATGTAACAATACAATTATTCCATTGAGAGGTTTTTTCAAATTAGTTTTTCAAATTTAATGATTCATATTTGTTCTCTTATTTGATTCATGTTTACTTATTTGTGATACAACGCCCTAATCAATCTACTTTTACTAGTATCTTCCTGTTTCTTTTTCTTCATATTACAATTACTTAATTTATTTCTTACTTCATAATATTGTTATTTCGTTTACTTGTTACAAATGATATGATGTCGCTGAGATACAATCTTCTAATTAATAAATCTCTTTTATTATTATAACATGTTACTGAGAAACAATTGCTGTAAAACTTGCTTAGCTTTAACTATCATTACGTAATTAAAATTATTTTACAAATAAATTATATTAAATGAAGTGTTTGTTTTTCAGACTCTAATACACTGTAGCCAAACCATCCAATAGTTCAAAATTTAACTACATTTACAAAATCAATAATTACATATTTATCTTATCCAAAAATAATTTTTTTTAACCTAATCATTTGTCAACAACTCTTTCCGACCCAACTGTTTCACTTTCACTTTTGTTTTGGTTTATGGCTGTTCCTTTTCAACATTTACGTCTCTATGATCACAATAGTTCACTGCCTACAATTTGTCCACAGTGAAAGGAAAATGGTTTTAATTTTCTACCTGAGACTTTCAGTGTAATGTTTACGTTTTGGGCCTTTTACCCTACTGTCACTCTCACTGCATTCTTTCTTTGTCACAAAAACAACTTTCAGTTTCTATGGCTAAGTTTAAGGTTTTTTCATTTTTATAAACTACTTCTTAAATTTACATTCACCTATAACTAAAATACTTTTCACGGTATTTAGTGAAAAATTTAGGCAAAAACGACAATTAAATACTTCCCACAATTTATTTTAGTTTGTATCTGACCAATTGATAACTAGATGTACCAAATAGGACTTTAATCTGATATTTTTATCACTTTTACGTCGCATTATGTACTTGTATATCCAATCGGGAGGTTCTATGTCCTTTGGTTGGAATCTGTTTACTTTCTCATAAAAATTATCAAACTAATGCTAATTTATCCGGGAGGTCTTCGCAATTTTGTAGCGGTGAACCAACGTGGGGGCACTTCAACTCTTACACTCGTCTTTTGTAAGATTTCTGGAATCTCACTGCCATGTTGAGTAATTTCATACTTGTATTTTCACAACTTCTACCGATACCGTAGTACACATTTTCTTTATATCTTGATACCTAGCATGAATACTCTCTTTTGTTCCAGTCACAATTATCTTTTCCTTAGCTTGGATACGTGGAACTGAAATTTTTGTAAATGCTTCTTTTTTTAATTTCTTTCAATCCATCTCCAATCTTGCCAAAAATCCCTTTGTAATGATAATTTGGTATCTGAACAGTATTGTTTTCCTGAGTTTGAACGGTTTGCCGTATCTCTCCTTTAGCTTCTAGAACACTGGCCTTCACAATACTCTGACATGTTCTTACTGATTGTTTTTCTACCAAGCCGTATTTATGATCAACCCTTTTATCAGTTGGTACATGTAAAACTTGCGTAATTTCAGAAGAGTTAACCCACATCTTAACACTTCCTCTGCTCCCCTGCTCCGAATAATTTTTCCCTGAACTACGCGCCGACTCTGGTAATGGTGGACCTAGTTCATGATAAACATTCCTTTCACCATCGGTGTACTTAGTTATTGGATACTTGCTAAGCTTCGTCTACCTCCTTCTTCCCTACTACTTGCTTTACGTTTTGATTGGCTTCATTAATTTGATCAGTACATTTACGTATTTTTTATTTATTTATTATTTTAATATTTTAAAAAAAATTATTATATAATCGTTTTTCCTGAAAATGCAAATATTCAGGCTTTGAAGCAAATACTGATGCTTTAAAAAATATATAAATTAAAACAAATCTTCACCGTAGATGGTTCGTGGTAATTCACGCTAAAGCTGAATGATCCGCAGACATCTACGAGTTGGCTCTATTTCTAGAAAATACGAATATTGCAAAAGAGGATACTCGCTTTGAAAGCTTTTGGGGACATTGGTATAGGCCTAGGCCTACGTATTCATATATTCATTAACAGCGCTCAGTTAACTCTCAACTTATTTCATAAGAAATCTATCTTGATTTTATATTTGAATTTCCCCATGAAAGTTTCACATTTATATTAAAAATCCCATTTATATTCCCTTAGAACAGTGGTTCCCAACCCGGGGTAAGCGTGTACCTTAGGGGTAAGCCACAAACCAGTAAGGGGTACGCCGAAATAATGGGTAATGACGGACGTACAAAAATAAAGGAAATGATGTTTGAAGGACTCAATTTACTGAGTGAAATAAAATCGAACAGGAAAGTGATTAACGATGCAACAAACATTAAAAAATAATAAAAATAACACTGGTTTCAAAATGAAATCACAGAAAACAAGGTTACAGAATGTAGTAATGGCAAAGGCGGATTTATTGGGTCTGGTACCTGATGGAAGTGGTACTCTGGTTGGTAGCAAAGACCAGAAGAAAACCAGTCAATTATTATGATTTAAAAATATAAAAACTTTTAAAAATTAATGCATAGTCTACTCAAAGCCTTAAATTATATTTTTTAAAAAATTATAAAAAGTAAGTTATAAATGCGATTTCAAAACATAAAAATGTTAGTATTAAATTTGAATTATATATAAATTTAAGCAGAAAATATGTGTTACGAACGTTTAACAGGGATAGTAGTAAGTACAGTTTAGGGGGTAGAAATTTAGTTGAAAATGGACCAAGGGGTTCGGAAGAAAAAAAAGGTTGGAAACCTAGAATATACGACACATTTGCATATAAGAAAAATTGAACTATTAAAGATTTTTGTAAGGTTATGTTACATTTTTAATGACTTACATCATTTTATTTTTATAAATCAAAATTTTGAAATTACATTTCTGTTTGTAACCCCTCGATTTCATTGATTTTTAAAGTTTTTTTAATCCCTTCTATTATCTGACACTATCCTGATATATATCTTTTACAAATTTACAAAGTCTAGAGCTTTGGTATTGAGCCAACTTTCCCACCACTAGAGATGTATTTCTCAAAGATGTATATGAATTTTTTTTACACCCATCTGTTTGTCGTCTAACCCTCCATTGTACGATTTTAAATTATTGCCTTGGATACCACACATTACCATAAATAGTGCTCTAGAATTCAAAATGAATGAAAAGAATAAAATAAACAAACTGGATTATTATAACAGTAACGAACCTTGCTTCACAAACGAACAATGCGAAAGAAAAGCGAAAAAAAACTACAAAATGCAAGAGAAGAAAAAAGAAAACGTATAAATAGTAACAAACAAAAATAATAGTCCAACACCATACATATAAAGGAAAATGGAAAATTGCAAGGAAAATTCGTTCTCTATTTCATCACTTTATATTGTTATTCTGACATATGTATATACATATTTATATTAATTGTAATTCTAAAATAAAAAGAAACTAAAATAAAATTTTCCTTTGTTGATTTAAGAAGGAATTGACTTAAAAAAGTATATATATTACTTGTTTTTGTGTGTATCCAAAATATTTCGACCCAAAAAACCTTGCTTCTACTACACTGAGTTTATCTCCTTTCTATTTCTTCTTCATAGACACACAATAAAATTATTTTTAGTTCTCTAAAAATAGAGTTCTCTCTCCAAATGCAAGGGGTTGGGTATATTGCATGATATTGTTTGTTTAAAATTGCTTCCATTTCTATGTTCAAAGGGACCATTAATTTAAATTCCATCTACAAAGTGGTTTTAATTTAATTTGAAATATTTTAAATAGTTTTCTTTTACTTATTGAATTAAAAAAAAAAAAAACAAATCAGTAGACTGTAATGTTGTATTTAATGTTGACTTCTTGTTTATTTTTATTTATTCTATAATTAATTAACAAAAATGCATAAATCAATTACGCCATACCGATCTGACCGCTGATTTGCGATTATCTATAAAAACAGGCATGCACAACTAACTGCTCGCTTTTTAAAACCATATTGAATCTGTGAGATAGTCGAAGTACCCACACACAGTTTGACATGGGAGTTGAAAAAGTTGCGGTCGTAAGTTGTCTCTTCAATAATTAATAAGTGCTGTAGTTAGGCACATTTAAACTACTTTTTATTGTTAACTTTACTTCTTTAATACGATCTTTTTTAAAAACTACTTAATATTTAAGGTGGAATAAGTATTATTTGTAAACATAATGATTCAAAAATACATATAGTTTACAAATTTAATAAGTACCAAAAATATAATAATATATGTATTAACTAAAAACAAACAAACAAAAATTAAAGTATAATTTTAAACTAGCTTAGTGTTTATATTAATAATGAGTCAGTTAAACTCCCGGACACAAAAAAATGTGTTTCAAATACTGATTAGAATCCTTGCATACACATTTCCAACCCCCCATGCTCAGGCTACAAAAATGTTATTATGTATATGATATTTTAATTATCAATACTTCTTTTGAACATTTACAAAACAATAATAAAATAAAATTGAAACATAACAACATAATAAAAAAACAAACATACTATTGATAGAGATATAAAATAAAGCCATCATAAATAAAACATAATTTTACATACTAAAGTAATTTAAGAGACATTTTTAAAAAAATAAATAACTTTTAAGAAACAATAAATATTGTAAAGACGGAAAATGTAAAGCGAAGTCAATAAAAGAGTAAAAGGGTGTAAAGATGTATAAAATGGAAAAATCGTAAAAGTCGAACAAATTTGAATGACATTTCTTATTATAATTGATCAACTCAAATGATCAAATAAGTAAACACTTTTTTTAACAAACTGATAATTATCCAAAATATATAGAAAACTAATATTTTAATGAAAATTTCAAAGTTAAACGCTTTTAGTAGAGGAAAAGAGGAAACGAAGTCCAGTGTAGAATCATCGAACCTATCATGAACAAGTGCAAGAAAACTTATGATTGGTCAAAAGAAAATATTAGATAACAACTCCTTTAAAAAAATATAATTCCACTTGCATAGAAGCGATGACTTTTTCTGATTGAAGGAGACGGATGTACTGCCCGTGGTAGGTTAGATTTACAGCTAATTAATATCGCAGGCGATAATGGACAGGTTCTCAACTATAGTCCACTGAAGAGTAGATCCTCCGGACTACCTTGATTTAAATAAATTTTTAACAGTATTTTTCAAAACTTCTTCGAAACTTCTTGAGGCTGATAGATCGCCTTACAAAGCCACGGACGACCTGGATGCATACCGTCGATTCTGGAAGTCGGATGCAGGGATCAACCTGGATAGGACCTGAAAAAACAGATCTACTAACAGGTGGAGTAGACGTCTAAGGTAGCAACATGGATTGACAATCAGATTAGAGAAGAGATTCTTAATAAAAATTACAAAGTTTATTTTTGTATACTGATATTACATTACACGGCCGAAAAGGTAAGTAGGTGATGGAGGGGTATTGAGAGATATGAAACTGGCATAAGGAGAAAGATGGCGGTGTAAAAAGGTAAGGGGAATGGTAAGTTAGGATAAAAGGTGTTAGGAGCGTAGGCGGGGTAGAGAATAGTAATAAAGGTGAGGGGAAGAAAATGGGAGAATAAAATAGTAAAATAAACTACACATTAGACAAACTTTACTTATCGTTCAGGAAATAATTACAGAATGAAAATAAATATAATTAATTTATAAGTCCTATATAAGTGCAAGGGGCCGATGCAATACGTATGTCTATTTTGATTTTTCTGTTCATGAAAAAAGGTTTGTCTTACAAGATGAAAATTTTGCTATCTAACAGCTTGCTTGTAAATTGATGTAATTTTTACACTTGAGTTTTATGATTGTACAATGCAGTCATTTTCAGCCACAGGTCTCATGTTTCTAAAAATATATGAGACAATTTATTTAAAAGAAAGAACATTATTGCAACAAAACAAAAAAAAAACTATGATTTATTAACGAAACTCTACTATGACTTGAAGTAGCATACGGAATATTTGTCAACAAAGCCGCAAGAAATATTGAAACACTTGTCAAGGCATATATATTTTTAGTACTGGCGACGAAGACAAAAATATTACGTTTGCTAAAAAAAAATGGTCTTGTTCTAAAAGTTGGTACAGTTGATTAGGAAGGTCCCCTAAATAACACACCAAAAGTCCCCGACGCGATGGTCGGAGGAGAGCGTTGGGGAGGGGCTGTTTTTATTTTTCAGTTTTTGTTCAATACCTTGGAAAATATTAGTTGTATCAATAAAATATGTTATATACTAATCTAGACTACTTAAAATTTGCTATAACATTGGTTCTACAACTTTTCTTGTAGGATCAATGGTTCATAAGATAAAAGTGGTACCAACATATATATGTTTCCACTTCACTGCCCGCTTTTTCCACCTTTCGTCCTATTCTACCTTCCTTTAAAATAAAATTTATTTATCAAATAGTTCAGTTCTATTTTCTACTCCGTGGTTCGATTGAAAGCTGTTTATGAAATGAATGATTAGTGTTGCATTTGGGAAAAAGATGTAGTAATTGATAAGTGTCTTATCAGGGATAAAGAAGTTACTAAGTGCTAGTATGTCAAGAAGAGATGGTAAATACAGCTGTTTTTAAGAAATTTCCTTTGTTACCTGAGCTATTTGCATATATTCATCAAAGCACTTTGCCGGCTCAACATCAATAAACTAAACATTTACAGTTAACTTTAAAAAATCATGCTCCGTTCGATTCACAATAAAAAGACTCCTTTATGTTTTGGGAAATATGAGAGTCCTGTGGTGCTAAATTAGCACCATATCTCATTTAATGAGTCTTTAGCGTCGTTGTCCTTGCTGTTGCGTGAGGCCTGCGTTGTGAAGGACCTTTTGTTAGTGGCACGTCAGCGGTTTTGAAAGACGCGCCTGCCTGCATTAATTATTCGCTTTGGCCAGAAACTAACAATACGGTCCCAGAAAATTGTGATCGTGATTTTCCATGATATCGTAGTTTTGTTAGAAACATGAAACGATGTCTTTCTCAAAGATTGTCGTTGAGGCTTCTCTAAAGCGTTTCATCCTCAGTCACAATATGCTTAAAAGCTATAACTTCAAGATAATTTTTAACGGCAGTAAATATATACCCAGGTTTTAATATAGATTCTTGTAAACAATATTTATAGAAGATTTTAATTTGCTTAACTTCATTTTGTGATGTTTGGTATATTTGAGAAGTCAAACTTACATAGAACGTCTAAATATTTTAGTTATGGTTTATACCCATAAGAAAATCGCAGTAACTGAGAACGAATTTTTTGAACAAACTTTCAAACAACAATATTTAACAACCTTTAAAAAACTTCAACTTTTAAGAGCTTTTATCCTGAATATTTCTTTATAGAATTGTTGTTTGTTAAAATTTTTAATTTGCTTTAAAGACCATGATATTTCTTACAAGTCTTTAACTGGATTTTGTAAATAAACATCACTAGTCAGGCGCGTATCCAGAGACTTGCTTTGGGGGGGGGGGGCGATCGATGCATTTTATATATATATATATATATATATATATATATATATATATATATATATAATGTGTGTGTGTGTGTGTGTGTGGGTGCGTGCGCGCGCGCGCGTGTGTGTATGTAAACACATAGGACAGAAAAAGTTCTTTCTACGCTTGCGTTAGACGTGATAAAGATTCGTAGCAAATTAGACTTTTTAATAAATAATTATTCCAGTTTCGATAACACTTATGGCTAGGGAATATTATTAATTTCATAATAAGCTATTATTATAAAAATGGTTTATTAATTAATATAAGTAGTTATTCTTCCAACACGAACAATTCCGGAGTCAACTGCGAATATTACGCTTGCAAAATTACGTATTGTAAATCTTATGTTTTTTTATTATTTTTTTTTTTTTAACCCGGGTCTGAGCCCCCAAAGTAAATCTTATGTTCGAGACTAAGCTTCACTAGCGCTATCTGTTGTTAAAACGTTTAGACGTTTACGAGGGTATGCCGAGGAAACTTGTCACATTTTCAAATTAAAATTTTATTTTTTATTTACAATAAAAGACGAATTAACTTAAGTAAAAGTCTAATTTAATAGAAAGTCCTAATTTAATAATATATTGTCGATTTTTAACCCAAAGTTCTTGAGGGTTGGGGGGCAATCGCCCCATCGCCCCTCCCTTGGATACGCACCTGCTAGTAATTGTACTTCAATCTAAAGTTCATTGAGTACTTTTTAATTGCTTAATTACTTTATTTAAATTAGTAAGAAATTTATTTCATTATTTTGTCAACTTGTATCAAATTTTTTGTTTTAAAATGGCTCCTAATTTCAAAATTTTGCCTTTTGGTATAAATCTGTATTTCCGAAATTTTAATACCAAAAACCCCTTGAATGAATTTCTGGGGATTGTATTACTGACTATAACTACTTCCAGCAAACCTTGCAATTATATAAAGAAATTTCATGTAGTGTAACATTACTTGTAGTTTAAATATAATGACCAGCGTATTATACATTCTCTAGTTTTGATGACAAAAATTAAGACAAATTAAACCTAGAGATATTGTTTAAAGTATATTTTGATCAAATGCATTTTTATAGATGAACATCTGGTAAATAGTTGGAAGCTACTTAGTTGCTGTACTTGGAAGCTGTTGAAATTTGTATGAGATGCATTGTCTGTATGTTTGTATGCTTCTTAGTCCTAAAAACTGTTGGTACATCTTGAATATTAAACACTCATTAGGGAGGCACAAATAAAGTATTAATATTTGAAATTTTTGTATTGTATTTCTTGAATTTAAAAAAAAAATGTACTACTATTGTTATCTTTCGGCCAAAAACCACTACTTAGGCCTATTAATATTTTTCAGCAGATGTGTTTTGCACAAGATCAGTGCATTGTTCGAGGCTCCTTGTCCTTGACAAATGCACAGCATTGAACAATGCATTGATCTAGTGGGAAACATTTTGCTGGTAAATATCAGTAAGTAGAGGTTTTTAGCCAAGTGTTACCAATAGTAGTGAATGAATATAATGTCTACATTACACAGATAAAGGAGTTGTCTGAAGTGTATCATTGTATTTTAAACACAATATGTATATACCACTACTTCTGGTACATCTGGACAGTCTAGATGGTCGTAGGAAAATATTCTCAAGGTTGTGTAACATGTTCAAGTATTTCTAGAAGGTAGGGTTGACATTTTGTTTCAGCAGAAACCATAAGTTGATGGATATAATTATTTATGTATTCATGAGGTACAGAGAGAGGATTACAGGCGCGTATTCAAGGGGGGGGGCGATGGGGCGATCGCCCCCCAACCCTCAAGCACTTTGGGTTAAAAATCCACAATATATTATTAAATTAGACTTTTACTTAAGTTAATTCGTCTTTTATTGTAAATAAAAAATAAAATTTTAATTTTTAATTTGAAAATGTGACGCATTCCCTCGCCATACCCTCGTAAACGTCTAATCGTTTTAACAACAGATAGCGCTAGTGAAGCTTAATCTCGAACATATGATTTTCAATACGTAATTTTGCAAGCGTAATATTCGCAGTTGACTCCGGAATTGTTCGTGTTGGGAGAATAACTACTTATATTAATTAATAAACCATTTTTATAATAATAGCTTATTATGAAATTAATAATATTCTCCAGGCATAAGTGTTATCGGAACTGGAATAATTATTTATTAAAAAGTCTAATTTGCTACGAATCTTTATCACGTTACCGATTTCAACGCAAGCGTAGAAAGAACTTTTTCTGTTCTATGTTTTTACATACACGCACGCACGCGCGAGCGCGCACACATACACATATTATATATATATATATATATATATATATATATATATATATATATATATATAATGCATCGATCGCCCCCCCCCCAAAGCAAGTCGCTGGATACGCGCCTGGATTAGTAAGTTCACAGTTTGTTTCCACCCTTTAGTCAGCTTTTAAAAATTATCAACAGTATATATATCAAAGTAATTGCTTCGTATTTGTTACCAGGTAACAGGAGCTAACCGAGGAATAGGTTTTGAGATAGTTAAAGGACTTTGTAAACAATTTAATGGAACTGTCTATCTAACAACAAGAACGTTTATAGCAGGAATAACAGCTATAAAGGCATTGAAAAAGGTACGTTAATTTTATTTGATTATATTTTCACTTGATCTACTAGTTTTTCATTACAACCTCTTGAGCATATTAGTATGTTAAACTTTCCCGTAGTAGCACTTACTTTTTTGATTATTCTGGGCGACTTTTTCGGGTAATATGTCTCATTGTCAACTCAGACCGTAACTAGTCAAAAAACTAAGTGCTTCTTTAGACAAGTGTAACATACTAATACATAGTAGCCTATATGTTCAAGCATTTGTAGTGTAGTGTCTAATGATGTTTGTAGTGTGTAGTGTAACATCTACTGTAGTGTAGCCTAATATGTACAATTGGTAATTTGAATGTATTTCTTAGCAAATTTTCTTTTGATTATCTGAATAGCCTCCAGTCCCAATTAGTTCGTATAATTGATTCTCTACTTCATATCTTTTTGTAAAAAAACCAAAATCCTAATAATTGAGTTTTATTCAAATTTTGGTGGTTAGTTATTACATTTTAAAAAGTGGTTACTTAGTAAATTGGTGAAAATCGGAAAACTAACAGTTGTTTGGAAAAGTCACTAATTTTTTACATTAGGCCTAATTTGAATATGTAGTAGGCCTATTTCATGTGTTGGTACTATTTTCTGACCCAAATTTGTTTAGTAAGTTTTGTCCAGCCTTTAATTAAGAAAGAGCTAAGTTGTTCAAGAAAAGGTTTTTCTAAAGTTCAAATTACTACTTTTGTATCACTTGGCACAAAAAAACACTACTTAGGGCTACTGTTATTTTTCAGCCAACACATTTTGCACTAGGTCAGCGTATTGTTCAATGCTCATTGTTTTTGCCAATTGATACAAAAATTAGTAATTTAAATAATAAACCTCAAGATGTAAAACACAAAAACTGCAAGTTTTAAGAGTTTAACTTTATATTGACAATAATGTTCATGTTACAGTTGTCGCTGAAGGCAAAGTTCTACCTGTTAGATGTGACCAGTCACAAGGGCATTCAAACATTTGCAGAGTACTTACAAAAAGAACATGGAGGTATAGATGTGTTAGTAAACAATGCAGCCGTTGCGTTTAAAGTGAGTCATACCTGTTACTTAACTTTTAAATGTAATAAACGTTGTGTTGTACAATATTCAATTATGCCAACAATGATGCCAATGAATGTGGTATCAAAAGCCAAAATAGTGCTATAAGCTTACATTGAAATGTGAAATAAAATAATGTCCATTGTAAGGAAGGCCTAAAAAACAAGGTGGTTATTTAATTAAATATTGCAATGGGGATTGATAACTACCAGTTGCATTTTTCATTCTAAATCTACCCTATCCAAACATGAAACTACAGTAGTTTTGATAATTCAACGTAGATAGGACCGAGACCCCCTCAGATGTACCAAAAAACTCGGATTACACGAAAACACATTCCTGTACATTAGAACAAATAGCAGTTCCAATGACCCAAATACAATAATTAATAATGCACAAAATACGTTTATAGAGCTTTGTTGATTACAGCGCTTACATAAATTTAATGTTGCTTTCGAATACATTGTTCATCACGGTTGCTATATATTTTGAAAAAAGTTGAGAAATGTTTTCTGCGTTTGCTTATCAGATCGTTTCTGTACTACGGAGTCGTGTAGACGTCTTAGCAGAAGCACATCTGTTGGCGTGGTCTCTGTTGTTCAATACAGTAGTCCCTCGCCGGGGGTTACGTTTGCCGAACTTCCTGCGAATACGGATACCAACTGTGTATGGAAAGGGTTGGGTACATTTCACATCAAAACTGTTAACATTAATCACAGCTATTCTGTACACTTATAATACAGTATGGTATAATACGTACTACATAATTACATACGTATTTTTATTATTTATTTACTTTTTCCTTCAATCCAAACCACGAAAACTGTATTAACTATGCGCGCTTACACACATAGATACACGGATCCTTCATTGTTAAACATTATCAACTAAATTTTCAAATATCTCTGATTTCAGACAATGTATCTTTCAAACACTGTTAATTAGATTTAAGAAAAACCTGTTATTTTACTTTGTGTGCAATTTTTTAAAAGCTCTTTACACACTTCTTTATGTGTTGATAGTGCTTCTTCCAGCTGTCGATTAAATCTTAATTCCCGTTCTTAAGAGGGATCAATTTCAGTAGCTGCTGCAGCTAACTGTTTCGCTAAATATAAAATTTCTCCGGCAGATTTCTCTTGTCAACTTAGGTGACAGATTTTAACGATTTCTTCCATTTTTCGAGATAAGTATAGATTCGGTAATTAGTTCTTCCAGCTCTTCTTCCGTCAAATTCTCGTTCGCACTTTTCAGAAGATTGTCGACATCTTCACTGTTAATGTATTTAAATCCTTCACCGTTAATGCCATGAGCTATTGAGTCAATATCAGAAACAACGTTGTGAGCTTCTGTAGTGACATCGTCCTGGTTAACACAGACTGGTCACAGTTTCTTCCAACGTGCACGCACTGACGATGGTTTTAGAAATGCAGGTCGCGATATCATATTTTTTCCAGCATTGGCTCACTGTTAAACTTTTATTATATTCCATGGCATTTAATAAATCACCATGGATGGTGAAACAGATGGATTTAAAAATGGCGATGACACTCTTGTCTAGAGGTTGAATCAAGGCTGTTGTGTTTGGTGGCAGGAACAATGCTTTCACGTTAGGATGTATCTAATTTAGGATGCCCAGGTGCATTGTCTGTTATGAGAAGAACTTTAAAGGAACGGACTTCGATTTCAAATACCATTCCGCTTCCTTTACTAAAAAAAGTTGAACCATTCTGTAAACAGTTTTTCTGTTACCCATGCCTTTTTTTGCTTCAAATAACACCGGCAAATGATCCGTTTCCTTGCCTTTCAGTGCTCTAGGGTTAGGGATCTGTAAACTACCATTGGTAGTAACCGCTAGCACTACAGCACAGAAGAACAGTCAAACAATCCTTGAACCCCGGAGCAGATTTCTCCTCCTTATATAAGAAAGTTCGTGAAAGCATTTTTTTCCAAAACAGTCTAGTCTCAAATGCGTTAAAAATTTGATCAACTGTCTAGCCTTTCCCCGAAATAAGATTTTTTAAATGTTGGAAATGAGTGGGCGGTTTCATGATCCGCAGATACTGATTCACCGGAAATTTTCACATTGTGAAGAGAAAACAGTCTTTTGAATTTGTCAAACCAGCCTTTAATTGCTAAAAATGATTGACTGTCGATAAGTTCACCAACAAAATAGTCATACAAACGCCTAGCGTTTTCACGAATAAAAATTGAATTCAGTGGCATCCTTTTTTGAGATTGATCTTCTATCCACACACTCAAAGTTTTTTCCATTTTCTCGATGTTTATATCATGACACACAGAGGTAACTTTCACCGATTGACATATCCCTTCTCTGACACTCTTTCTTATATTTTCTTCATTTTTTCTTTATGTATCACACTGTTGACTCGTATGTTTACACTTTAGAATATATACACTATAGATTCTCCCCTCCCTCATTATCCTATGTTATGAATCTACCGTCCTACCAGTATTGTTTTGCACATTCAGATGATACTTTTGAACTCTACTTTCCGCTAAAATTCAGTACTATAATTATTTATTATAGTTTGATTTAAAACAGAATAGGATTCTGCGTAGGTGAAATCGATCAGAGGGAGTGGTGATTACAACCGTCTGAGCTAATAGGAAATTCACATCTTGCTGCGTGGGTGACCCTTGTTGCCAATTCCAAGTTAAACTTCCGTTTTCGCTCAGTGTAATCGTAACTGTGGTGGAGATGTTTACTAGTGGTGTAGTTTCCTTCGTTCTGCAACTTCAGTCGCTAGCAGTGGCTGGTTGACTGTCAATGCTTTCGAACTGACAACATTGCATCTCTACCCTGCCACAGACCCATTCCTATTCTACTTGAAATCAAAGTATAATTAAAGTGTAAGATAACTCCTACTAATTAGTTATTATAAGGACTGTAATTCTATTTTTGTTTTCATTCTTGTTATTTATGTTATAATCCCCTTTCAATCAATAAATTTAGGTTACCCTGTAAACGTTCTGACTTATCTCTTCATTGGTACTTCATATGATGTTTTGTTTTTAGTGTTTCAAGAGTCACAAAGTAGATGCGTTACAAATGTTTGCCTTCCTATGTTACAGAAAAATTCCACCCACCCATTTAATAAGCAAGCTCAGATCACCGTTGCCACTAATTACTATGCTCTCTTACTTGTTTGTGAAATATTGTTTCCTCTTTTGCGCCCGCATGCAAGGGTCGTCAATATGTCTAGCTCAGGTGGAGTTCCAAACAGGATACCAAACAAAAAAATTCAAGAGAAATTTATAAATCCAAATTTGACTGAATGGGATCTCAATGGACTGATGATGGACTTCGTTAGGTAAGTGATAACTACATTTTAGAATTAAATTTTTTAAAGTCTAATGGTGTCTTTTTTAATTGCTAGCTTTAATTTTATCAATTTAGATAACGTAATAGCATTTCTTGTAAACTTTTCAACAGGTTTTTTCATACATTCACAGTTATATTTTCTATCTATTAACATGTTCCATGGTCGTCTAAATTAAAGATAATATCTTACAGATGGGACAATTTTTTTGCTTTTAATTTTCTTTAAAAAGTTTTATTAAAAACATGATATAATACTTTTTACAGTAAAAAACTTTTGTTGTTTTTGTTTTTTAACCCTCATGTACATAACATCCACAGTAGAAATCCATGGATAGGCAATTCAGCAACATATTTTCAAACTGAGGTGGTGCGACGCTGTCGCCGGTGCGGGGTCCCCACCGACCGCACCGTACTTCCCCGACGCACTTACTACGACCAACGCCTGTTAAATTTTGAACAAGCAACGCTGATCTAAGTCAGCCCCGTACTAACGCTTGCCAAAATCTGCCAGAGAACCGGTCACGATTCCATCCGTCTGTCTACATCCTCGATATGGTTTTGCATCGATTATTTAAATTCCCCTTTTACTTCTGCAATTTTTTTCTAGCACGGTTGTAATATTATCTATGGCTTTTTTTATTCTCCTCAAACTTATTATTTAGTTCTTTTTAATAGTATTTTAATTCGGCTCCTCCATTTGCTGAAGTATTTGTGAAGCACGAGTGTTACGCCTGTTTCAGAACCTGCCCTTCACTTTTATGAGTATCCGTGTTTTTCACTATGCCTGTCGCAAGCTCCCTATTTTCTGTACCACGTTCAGTTTCCACCCATGTGTTTATGTTGCTTTCAGTTACCCCCCCTCAATAAATCTCCTGCCTCTAAAACTTGCTCTAACTGTCCTACTTGTTTTAAAAGTTGACACATTTTGAATTTCCTATTTGCAATAGGTCTACTTCTCCCTAACAAACAATTTATAAATACCCCATCCACTAATTTTTCTTATATTTACTTATTTCTACATCAACTTCATGAAAATTTTTAACACACAATTTAAATTTGAAAAACTAAATTATTAGGGCAAATTTTACAAGCCAAAATAGCCACTCGTTAATGGTGCCAACTATAACATAAAACACACTCACACTTACGCTTCTTTTATGTTAAGAAATAGAATTATAAAAATATCAATTTAATTCTGTTATTCTTAATATTAAATATTTCATTCAATTAACTAAATGTTTACATTTAAATAATTTTATAAATTTGCCAGTTAGCCTCAACGGTTTACAAACAACAAGAACTCTTTACAATTTAACAATTGTCTTAAATCAAATCTTATACTAGACACAATCTATGTTAAATGTAGTTATCTCTAGGCATGAGGTTTACTATGTTATGGCTTGTAATGTAGTATAACGCTACTTGTTATGTCTGTTTCAAAAATTTTATTTGTTGACTTTCTAATTTAAATTTTACAAAAATTGAAATTTTAAATAATTAATAATTATGATTAACTAGTACTTAAATTTGAGTTGAGAAGCTTGGGTGATCCTCACAGTTCCTCTGTATTGTCCTGGTGATCCATGGTGTTCCTCTTCAACCCTCTCCTGTCTCACTGGCTCCCACGGTTGGACTCCTCTTTCACTGCCCAGAACTTCATCCTCCTCCGTCTCCTCTTCCATCGCCATGACTGGACTGTCCTCCTTGACTTCCTAAACTCAACATCTTTCTCGACTCATAGGTCCTGTCTCACCGCAATAACTTCTGTCTTTTATCTTCACTAATACTGACCATGTCTTGAATTGCATTGTTCTCTGCACACGTTCAATTATGGAGAGTAGAAATATGGGAATTCCGCCGATAAATTTTTAGATATGTGTCTTATTTCTAAGTTATTTTATCACTTTTACATTCATGTGATAAATTAAGTTACACCAAACACAATGGACTACAAAATTCAAGAGTTTTATGCTATGTAACATAAGATAGTAAATGAGAGTGTGTGTGAGTTTTCTGTTTTCAGGAATTTTTTCATTTATTTAATATTTTTTAGTAGCTCGTGTAATTTGCTGATATTTTACCTCATTTGATTGTAGTTTGAAGATGAATAAAGTGAAGGCCAACCTTATCCATAAAACTAACAAGTCAGTTGTAAAAAGTATATATTTGACACATTTGTTCTCATAGGTCAATAGAACAAAGGAAAACTATAAAGAGGTAAAACTGAGAAACAACAAAATAAAAATTATAAAGACAGTTATAAACACGCAAAGATGAGATGAAATGTTTTGGATTAAGAAAGAAACGTACTAAATGTTAGAAGAATGTTTAGATTATATAAAAAGGCAATAATCCAGTAGAGTATAAGTTTATGACAGTAGTTCAACATAACCAATTAAGTGTTAGTTTTCTGATCACAGCAAATCCCTATAACTTAGCATTGGATGAATGAAGAATACAAAGATGTGCAACTAACATTTCCTTTTTACAAATGAATAAAAGACTTACATGGATAGATGATATTGTTGATTTCACTTAGTTTGTTGTGATTCGTTAGCTTTGTATTTCTTATTTATTCAGACAAAAGTAAATATGTTCACTCTCTTACAAAATTAAATATCAAGACACATAGTGTAGTTGGCTGTGAATAATTACTTTCTCTGATTTTTTATAGTAGTTATTCTGCAGGAACCGACATACCCCTAACCCCATTTATTAGCCTAACACCCTGTAAATTTATCTGGTATTGAACACAAAATGTCTTCAAGTAAAGAGTAAATATGATACGTATTCTAAATAGTCCAAAGAGCTCTTTTGAGTTTGGAACATTTAGAGATATAGTTAAACCTTTGAGGTCAGGAAATAGTTCAGTTTTATAATCATGACAAGGTGATGGTAGTCTGTAGGCACAGGTGCCTCTTGATGTTTAAAATGAAATACCATTGTACAGTTTCAAATTATCACTAAAAATAATTTCTTTTTCATGATAAATTCTACAAATTACAGTTTTGATATTACTAGCAACCAGATTTTTTGTTAACTAAAGGTTGTTAAATTGTTAACTTACACTTGGAGGAAATGCTTTTGCCTTACAACTTCTTCAGCCTCGTAAGACAAAAACGTTTCCTCCAAGTGTAAGTTAACAATTTAACAACCCTTAGGTAACCAAAAGTCTGGTCACAAGTAATATCAAAAGTGTAATAAGTAATTAACAACCAGCTCGTCATGAACAGCAACAAGATTTCGATATCTAAATTCTACCAAATTTCTAAAAAGCATCTGGCAGTAATAACATCAAGAGTATTGCATTTAATTTAACTGGGAAAAGAAAAGTTGAAATATGGCCTTTCTACAAGTTATAGAGGAAGATAGATAATTTGAACATTGTAGGCAGTTATTACTGAATTCAGCAGTTAGGAATTTGGCTTGTTCATTTTCTAAACAAAGCAATTAATGTTGGCTTGTTTTTTAATGACCTTCAAGGGAATAAACTATGGAAAACTACTTTGAATCCCATATTCTTTATTTTGCCTAGTAGACCAGTAATATTTGAAATTTTAAGCATCTGACTCCACTGTGAATGATATGTTCTTTAGTCTTGGTAGCAAGACTAGACATTGGGTGACAAAGCACTATAGCAAGTCTAAGAAAATAGAGATGTATTGAATAAAGTTATTCAGACTGTAGATTAAGCAGATGAATAAGCTCAACAACCATAATCTACACATGAGCAACTGAAAATGTGATAGAACTTAACATGCAAGCCCTACCTCCTCCTCTCAAAGTGGACAAGATTACATATATCCTATCAAGATTTGTTGATTCCATCTTCGCATGAGCTACTAGTAATCACTAAACACTTTTAAATGTTTTAAACTTGCCTATAGTAGCACTTACTTTGGTGGTGTGGGTGTATTTTGTGTGTATTAGGAGTTATGATGTCAAAAAGTGTGTGTGAGTTGTAGTGTAATTGTAAGTATGTGTGTAGGGTGTAGTTTGAAGTGCCTGTATATTTCGTATTGTTCGGTTGTGTAGCGTTGGTTATTTTTATGTTGTTTATGAAGAATTTGTAGGTTAGATGTTATGTCTATGTAGTCATGTTTTGTGGAGTTGAGATGATCAGCGAAGTTTGATTGGTAGTTATTGTTTTTTAGTGCTTTTGTATGTTCTTGGTAACGTGTGTAGAATGACCTCCCTGCCTGGCCTATGTAAAAACTGGGGCATGAACTGGAAGTTAGTTTGTAAACTCCAGTGGTGTTGTAAATGTCGTTGATTTTGTTGTTGGGTTTAAATTGTTTGTTGAGAGTGTTGTGTGTGGAGTAAGCTATTTTGTAGTTGTATTTTCGTAGTGTTGGTTAGATTGTGGGTTCTAGATGATCTGTGTGGTATTGATAAGTATTTTATGGGACTGTCATCTTGTGTGTTTGTATTTGGGTTATTATGTTTATTATTTAGGCGGTTGTATAATTTGTCAATCGTTGTTGGGTTGTATACGTTTGTTTGTGCTATATATTTTATGGTGTTTAACACATGGTAGTATTCATCTCTGTCTAACGGTGTTTTAAGCAGGCGATATATCATGGTGTTGTAAGCAGCTAGTTTATGTTGGTGTGAGTGGTTTGAGGAACTGTGTATGGTCGTATTAGTACTGGCGGGTTTTCAGTATATGTTGAATTTTGTGTTTGTTTGTCTGTTGGTTTAATTGTAAGGTTTAAGAAGTTGATGGAGTTTTGTTGTTCTGTTTCGATGGTGTATGTTAGTTTTGGGTGTATGGAATTAAGATGTTTTAGAAATATGTGTGGTCTGCGTGTGTTGCCTTTATATAATGTTATGATGTCGTTGTACATAAATTCAACATATACTGAAAACCCACCAGTACTAATACGACCATACACAGTTCCTTAAACCACCCACACCAACATAAACTAGCTGCTTACAACACCATGATATATCGCCTGCTTAAAACACCACTAGACAAAGATGAACACTACCAGGAGTTAAACACCATAAAATATATAGCACAAACGAACGGATACAACCCAACAATGATTGACAAATTATACAACCGCCTAAAAAATAAACATAATAACCCAAATACAAACACACAAGACGACAATCCCATAAAATACTTATCAATACCAAACAGATCATCCAAAACCCACAATCTAATCAACACATTACGAAAATACAACTAAAAAATAGCTTACTCCACACACAACACTCTCAACAAACAATTTAAACCCAACAACAAAATCAACGACATTTACAATACCACTGGAGTTTACAAACTAACTTGCAGTTCATGCCCCAGTTTTTACATAGGAAAAACAGGGAGGTCATTCTACACACGTTACCAAGAGCATATAAAAGCACTAAAAAACAATAACTACCAATCAAATTTTGCTGACCATCTCAACTCCATAAAACATGACTACATAGACATAACATCTAACCTACAAATTCTTCATAAACAACACAAAAATAACCAACGCTACACAACCGAACAATATGAAAAATACAGACATTTCAAACTACACCCTACACACATACTCAATACACAATTACATTACAACTCACACAGACTTTTGACATCATAACTCCTAATACACACAAAATACACCCACACCACCAAAATATCCCACCCCCACCATAACCTATGTAAACCTTGAGATCAGTCATGGTCTGAGTTGACAAAGGGACACATCTCCCGAAACGGCCGTCCTCAACAAGCAAAGTAAGTGCTACTATAGGCAAGTTTAAAACATTTAAAAGTTTTTAGTGATATATCCTATATTTTAATGCATCGAGTCCTCAAACTATGCAATGGGCTAGAAATGTAATTATTTAGACAGTATATCCAGAAATTCAACTTTACCTATAGTTTAAAGCAACATCCCATCAAGATAAAGAATAGTCTCCTGGTGTTGTCTGTGACAACTAAATGTTATACAAGGTGTCTCTGAAGCAAAAAACTTGAATCCTCTAGTTTGAGACCACACCTCTAATTTGTGTGTAGAATTAACTGTAGTGAACATTCCATTGTGCCCATCCCCAACCCTTCATAGTGGTCAAATCTTTCACTGTCATAGAACCGTTTATCTGTGAATGAACAACCCATGTCAGTTTACAGCAACCCTGTTAATGTCAATGGCAAATGGTGTCTTTTTTTTTTTTTTTTTAACTTGGGAGCGGGTTGAAATGCCCGAAGCACTGCTACCTTAAGGTATATTGTACTTACCTCCCTGATCTAGTCAAATAACCCCTTCCCTCTTACCAGGTTTAGGAGTCTCCTGACTAGAGTTTTACCTTCAGCATCCACCGAAGCCGTTCCATCACCAAAGAGGTTGAAGCGCCTCTCAGCAAGTACTTCACATCTGTAAATAATGTGTGTGGCAGTCTCGAGTTCCTGCCCTCATAATCTGCACACTGGTTCATCCTTGTAGATACCCATTTTATGCAAATGTTTCCTTAGTCCACAGTGTCCCGTGAGTAGACCTGTGGCTATCCTTAATTCCTGCCTAGACAGATAGATGAGACTCTTCTGCAGCCCCAAGGAAGGTTTCCTAAGGGTTAGCTTACTGTGTCTCATCCCTTCGGCCCTGATCCAGTGCTCACAGTGTCTTTCAGCCATCCACCTTCGCACTGCCATCTTGACCATAGATTTGGAAATACCTACCGCCGGCTCCGGTCCAATCAGGGGAGTTGAAGACGCCTCTCTGGCCAGTGCATCTGCGGCTTCATTTCCAAGTATTCCCCTATGCCCTGGCACCCAACCTATCATGACTTGATTGTGCCTTGCCAGAGCTTGTAGGTTAATTAGGCACTCCCTGACTATGGCCGTAGTGACCACGTGTCCGTTTAGTGCCTTAATTGCTGCCTGACTGTCTGAGAAAATAGCAATCCGGGTCCCGTGTGTTTCCCTTCTCGCTATCTCTCCCAGACAGGCATTTATAGCATATACTTCGGCCTGAAAGACAGAGGTATGCCTCCCCAAGGAAAAAACTAGTTCTACCCTTGGGTTTTTACAATACACCCCCGCTCCAGTGCTGAAGTCCATCCTGGAGCCATCTGTGTACCAGATCTGAGCTCCCGATGTTAGTGTCCCTGACCATTCCATCATAGTTTGGTGCACCTGGTCAGGTGCAAACATTCGAGTAATGTGGTCGCTGCCCATTTCCAAGACGGGTTCTTTGACCACGCACTCGATACTCATATGTCCCGAGACATCTGGGAGGTTAGCCCAGTTGCTCGAGTTGCGCAATCTCCATTCCGCCAGCCTCGCCTCTCCCCTAAGGACAAGCTCAAGGGGAGGGAGGTTAAGCATTACTTCCATTGCTGCACCTGGTGTAGTTGACATCGCTCCCAGTGTGCACAGACAGGCCAATCTCTGGATAGAGCTCAGTTTAGCTCTTGTCTGTGCCTGGTTGGCCTTTGTCAACCACACCAGAGCTCCATAGGTAATCATAGGTCTTATCACCCTCAGATACATCCAGTGCATCATTGATGGCTTCAGTCCCCATTTCTTACCCACCATTCTTCTCACAGTCATCAGTGCCCTTTTGGCCTTGTTAACTGTCCTCTCAAGATGTGGGTTCCAGGTGAGTTTCCTGTCCAGAGTAACTCCCAGGTACTTCACCTCCCCCACAAACTCAAGGTATTCACCAAACAAGCAGGGCATCCTGGTCGTCAGATATTTTCGCTGTCTGGTGAAGTTAATGAGAGCAGTCTTTTTTGGATTTACCCTAAGGTTCTCCTTTTTACACCACTCTTCTATCAGTCGTAGAGGATTTCTGATTACCTCAAGGACTGTATCAGGGAATCTGCCCAGGATCAAAACAACTATGTCGTCCGCATATCCTAGACAGAAGTACCCCTGTTCATTCAGGAGTTCAATAAGGTTGTCAACCACTAGGCACCACAACAGAGGAGAGAGAACCCCCCCTGTGCACAGCCCAGACTTGTCTCCGCCCTTCTGACCTCCCCTGCCACCTCTACAGAAATGCTTCTGTTTGTTAACATGGAACTTATCCAACCACAAGTGGTTGCATCCACTCCATGACGTCTTGCACCACTTACCATCGTCTCCACTGAGGGGTTATTGAAAGCCCCTTCAATGTCGAGGAAGGCACCTATGGCACAACCTTTCTTGGCGATCATTTGCTCAATCCTACCAACCACTTGATGGAGAGCTCCCTCGCAGGATTTCCCCGGTTGATAAGCATACTGGTTCCAATGCAGTGGTTTTATGGCCAAAGCACCCCCCCCCTAATATGCCTATCAACCAGTTTTTCAACTCCCTTAAGAACAAAGGACATGAGTGTAATAGGTCTGTATCCTTTCCCTTCCGATTGGTTACCGGTGGGCTTAGGTATAAAGACCACCTTACTAGCTTTCCAGGCTGCCGGCACATGCCCTAAAGCAATGCTTAGCCTGTATAATTTAGTAAGTACCAGTACCAGCAAATCCATTCCCTGCTGCAGCAGCACAGGATAGATCCCATCTGGACCTGGAGATTTGTAGGGTTTAAATGTGCCAATAGCCCATCTTACCCTTTGTGGAGTTACTATCCTCCTTGCCACTTCCCAGTCCTCCCTCTTACCACGTCTTGTGGAGAGTTTGGCAACTGGTTCAGTGTCTGCTCCCCCAAGTTTCCTCAGGGTACTGGAAGGGAAATGTGTTCTGATTAATTCTTCCACAGTTTCCCCTGCAGTTTTTGTTATATTTCCCAGTGGGGTTCTTAGCATCCCCACCGGGTTAACTGGGTCCTTAGATAGCACTTTATGCAGTCGTGCCCCTTCCCGAGTTTTGTCAATCTCTTGACAAAACTCCTTCCAGGACTTCCTGCGTGCTTCTCTAATTGCCCTGTTATATTCGGTTAATGTTTTCCTATACTGGTCCCACTCCCCGTTCTTTTTTGCTCTATTAAAGAGTCTCCTGGTGGTCTTCCGAAGTTTGGCTAGCTTCTTGCTCCACCATGACGGATCCCCTACTTTTCTCCCCTCACTAAGAGGGCAGTTATCAGTAAAGGATTCTACTATAGCCTCGCCAACCAATGCGGCAGAGTCTTCTAGCTCTCTCCTCCCACCATACTCCAATCCAGCCTCCTCAATCCGAACTCGCAGGTCCCTCCTGTAGGAGTCCCAGTCTGTTCTTCTTGGATCCCTGGTTGGCCGAGGCATGGCTGGATTTAGAGAGATATCATACCTAATATGTCTGTGGTCAGAAGAAGATGGTTCATCCGACACATGCCAGTTTAGTACATACCTAGCCGTCTGGTTCGATGCCGCCGTAATATCCAGGACCTCCTGTCTGGCCCTAGTGACAAACGTCGGCTCTTCCCCCTGATTTAAGACTAGTAAATTCTTAGAGCTAAGATAAGCTAAAAGTTCCTCACCTCTACTGTTGGTACCTGTAATTACCCACGAAGTGTGATGGGAGTTAGCATCCATCCCCACCAGCAGCTCCTCATCCACAGCCCCGCAGTGCTCGACCAGCCTCCTCAGCTCTTGTGTTGGTAGAGCCCCCTCATAGTCAAAGGGGAGATATGCCGTGGCAAGGTTCAGCCTCTTCATCCTCCCCTCCGCCCGCAGCTCCACCGTCACTGCTATTAAGTCCCTGCAGCAGAAGTCCGTTAGTACAAAAGTACTCAACCCCCTCCTAACCAGGATACACGTCCTGGGAACCCCGGAGTCCTTATCGTACAACAACTTACCTCCAGATGTCGCCAGCCTGCATATTCGTCCTCCAGAAATCCATGGCTCCTGGATGAGAACCAAGTCCACCTCTCCCCTGTCCAGCATCCTACACACGACAGCACTTGCCGCCCTGCTATGCTGTAGGTTCACTTGGAGGATCTTGATCATTGTTCTGCTTAATTTGCAGTCGCCTGGGTCCGCAGAGCAGCCCCAGGACTAGACATCGTGCTCAACTCTACAGCCACTTCACCGGTTTCTGCAGTCGGCAGCTTGACAGCCGCCCCCGCACCCCCAGTGATGGTTGCCGTTGACACATCTGCTACAGACTCACGGTTTGCCGTCTCATTGGCTCCCACTGTCTGTGCAGTCTCGAAATCAATTCTTTTACTTACTTGGTCCATTAAAGTCCCACGAGTATGGGGGAAATAACGGTCGACCAGAGCAGAGCCCCCACTGTCCTGGCAAGACAACATACAATGAGGTTTTGTCTGGTTCCTCAAGGGGATCGTTTGGGACTGCATTTTATACCCTGCAGCCATTCATCCTTCGGCACGATGCCTTCCACCTTGGATTGGGTATTCAGTCACTGACCTTGAAGCACACCCCAAGTTCAGGACATTATTAACTGCTCAGACGAACAGCCTGCTTTACTCTCTTTTTTACAACTGTGTCGTTTGGGTAGTTTCCCGCCCATACTTCACTGTCGCATTGCCCTTGGTTCACCCGGGAGGTGAGAGTAGCATTGTGAGGACTTAATTCCCAACTACCCCAGTCTCCCCGGTCAGAGCACTCGGTTATTTCTACCACGCCCAACCGGTTGACTGACGAGGAGGGATAATTCCTCACCTTTGAACCATAGCCTTGGTCCAGGCCTGCATATTCAGAAACCTTCCGAAATCCTTATTCACAGGTAACCTACATTTCTGTAGGCCGTCCCACTATCCGCCACCTGTGGACCCGCCCGGTTGCTCAGGCCAGCTTGCCGGGCAAATGGTGTCACTCCTTTACAAGTTATGAGTATCCTGTGAAATACCATTCTCTATTTCAAAAGGGTTTGACAAAATACTTGAAAATAATTGAAAAATATTCTAAAATACTAAGACTATCCACTAGTATACCCCACCATTTCAAATCTGTTTAAAATATGTCTCCTTCAAGCCATTCACTCCATTTCAATATTAAAAAATTGCAGGAGAGAGGCATTCAGTATGGTGGAATCTAAAAAAATCAATTCAGTTGACAGAGTTTTATAGTAAGAAGGCTTTTTCCTAGGTACCAAATAACATGGGGTTTGATAATTTTATGCAAAAAATTGAATAAAGCACTTGTGTGAGAGGTGACTGGGATAGTTGCACATGATATCATGATTTTGTCCTTACCTTGTTTGAGAATGGGAATTTTTTTTGTGTCTAACCATGTATCAGAAAAAGAGTGTTTTTGAATAATATAAGAGTGTTTTTGTATATGGTTGGATAAACAATAATCATTCATCATCTTAATGATGGGATATGAATAATCATGGCTTATAACATATTGTGAGAGGCTATAACACAATCTCTCATTATCAAGAGATTGATTACAGTTCCTAGTGGTGTTTTTGGAATGGAATTCTAATAGTGGTTCAATAATCCAAGTCCAGTGATACAACATCCTTAGCATGACTTTCATTTTTTATAAGACCAATAAGGATACCAAACAAAACATGATGTACCAATGTCTTTACAATACGCATTTAGGACTTAAAATGAGAGATAAACAGCTAAAGAAGCATGTTGGGTGTTGCTATCACAGTTGGCAAAGTTAGGACCATTCGGACAATCCTTTTCAACATAACTTTCATTCCAGATTGACATAATAACATGTGATGGTACAATCAAGAAATTCATAGATCTGTGCAAAGTTCAAGAAACCTTGGCCATAATAAAGAAGAGTGATTTTTTAAAAGTAAAGAATTTATTTCTCTTTGCTTGTAGTCAAAAGCAGTATTCTGTTCTGAAGTTTCCTAAATGAAGATAGACCCCTCCATCCTTGTATCGAGGGAGATATAAACTTTATACAGATTAATCACACTAACATTAGTTTATGACTATCGGAACTTTAAATTTTGTTAATTTGTAAAAACTTTCTGAGACAGAACGTTTTTGGATCAGAGTTTGTCGATCTGTGTCACTTTCACTAATAATAATGCTAAATGATCCTGACCAGTCAAAATTTGAATGTGTACATTTAGTGATGTGAATAGTGTTGTCAATAAATATGTATTGTTAATATGTCATGAAAAATGAGTTGGAATTGACAAAATAAAGGAATCAGAGAAATAGAAATAATAGGTGAGTAATTACTACTATAGTGTTACATTTAATTTCCAGTGTATTTAGAATATATCCTACATGAACTTTACAACAAAGTTTTGAAGCAACTGCAATAAAACAGAATCTTGCTGTGACTAATCGGAAATACAAAAAAAAGGGAGAGAAGCTGAAACTTTATGTGAGAAATACAAATCCTTGTGATATGGCTATAACACCTAGTGTAGACCTGGTTTGGTAATTGAAATATGTAACATATCAAAACTGTTGATAAAGCCTAAAATGAAATAGAGAAGAGGATCATTTGATGAGTAATCATGTCCTTTGATGAATTGGATTTTCCAGTAAAGCAGCGAACGATATACTTAGACATTAGAACAGGTTGATTCAAGTGTATTAAGAAGGCAGCATTCTATAACTAACACAAAAGATACAAAAAAATACCAGTTTGTATTTTTAAGCAAATACTTTGTATGGAAGTTTGTCAAGAGAAAAAAGTAGAAAGTAAATACTTTAGTAAAGCGAGTGTTGTTCGTTAGAACTAATAAACTGGCAAGGTTGGAAGGAAATGTACAATATAAAAGATTATGCAAAAAAAATGTATTTGTCTCATGGGAGACTCATTTATATTAGAAAGTATTTAGTTTTTACAGTTATTTAATTTGAGTTATTTTTATTTTAGTTCTACAAATCTATATAACAATATTGAAGCGGGATGGGGCAACAATTCGTATGTTGTTTCCAAAATCGGAGTCACTGCATTGACATTCATCCAGCACAGGCAGTTCCTCAATGATTCAAGAGAAGACATTGTTGTGAATTGTGTTCATCCAGGATTTGTAAATACTGAGATGAATAGTCACCAAGGTACTCTTACCCCTGAACAAGGTCAGTTTAATTTTTTTTTATAAAACACAATATACTATCCCTATACAAAAAAATTATATCTTTGACATTGACAGACAGACTGTTTCTATAATATCCTTCTTGATAATCAAAATAAAAACAATTACTGATATTAGAAAGGGAATATTTCTAGTATCCAGTAACATACATCATTATTATGCCATTAACCTGTTATTAACATTTATTACATTATAATTAGATGCAGTAGATTTTATTTTATTAAAACTTGCAGTTTTTGTATTGTATATCTTGAGAATTTTCTATAATTATACTATTGCTATTAACTTGGCAAAAAAACACTACTTACTGTTAATTTACTGTGTTGTCCATGACTCACAGCATTAAATAATGCACTGACCTAATGCGAAACGCGTCTGCTGAAAAATATCAGTAAATAGTGGGTTTTATGGTAAGTTAATACCAAAAGTATATTTATTTTATTGTTGATTAATTATTATTGTAAACTATTAGTAGATTTTATTGGTTGTAATTGATTGCTGAAGAAATAATTCCTAGAAATTTCTAGAATTAATAAAATTTGATTTATTAAACTAATTAAATTTCAGACAGAACTCAAAGTTTACAAAATAATACAAGATGTCGCAGAGTTTAGCTAAACAGCTGTTTCAGTGACCTTATTAAGTCTCTTTTCTTGTTAACAATTAGATTAAAAATACAATATCAAAATTATTGGTTAAATATTATGTCGATCCTAAGGCTTAGCTAAAAGTGTCTTGTCAAGCAGAACTATAAAAAAACTCTTAAGTTACAACAAACACACACACACACACACACACACACACATATATATATATATATATATATATATATATATATACCGTATATATATATATATATATATATATACCGTATATATATATATATATATATATATATATATATATATATATATATATATATATATATATATATATATATATATATATATATATATATAATTTATTTGTTTATATATTATATTATATTACACATATATTATATATATACACACATTTAACTATGGAATCGGATCATAAACATTCTTCTGATCTAGGTTACTAGGAAACTAACATCTACTCAAAGTCACTGCCTAATACCTAATATTTAACAATTCCATTTAATATAAATTATTTAAAAAAAGGTTCTTATATAGGTATTGGTTCAGATTGTATTCAAAGTTATTATTATTGTTTGCCTTACAATGAAGTTTCCTTCTATATATACATATATAGGTTGGTTAAATAATAGAATTTGATCTCACCAAGCCACTATTTGGACTGGTGGGCACACTTTTATAACAAGATATTTCAATATTTTTCAATCATACTCAGTTTCTATACATACTTGATTAATTATTTAAGTCTGCCTTTACTGTTTGATTGATTAATTTAATGCCCTTATATTAGTTAAATATCTTCTATAATTAAACCATGTTCACTTACAATTAGATCATCACCAACTCAACCTTTTCCAACTAGCCAACTTTTTTCAGTTACCATAGCAAACAATCAACATTTCACAATTCTTTTGCTTGGATCACTGCTATTGATTATTATAATAATTAATTTACTCAGATATATAATTTAATGTTATATTAGATAAATAATAAATTAGATGTATGAAATTTAATTTGTCATTATGTTAAATATTTAATAAAATGTTAAATAAATTCTACTACTATTAGATTTTTATTAATATATTCCAATTGTTATACTGTAAACCAGAATTAATTAATATAATTCTGTAGCATTATTTATTAAATAATTTTATTAAAAAAATGTAAATTAGTATTATTAATTAATATTTTAATTAATTTTTTGTCATTAATGTATGAATAGAAGTTTATACATTTACAAACCCAAACTGAAGTATATTTTAGACAATATAAATATCTTTTTTTAGACAATAATTTTTTTTTATAAAGTATCACAAACACAAAATAGTATTGATATTACAAATATCAATTTCAGTTTTCGTGTTGTACATCTTGAGGTTTTTAAAACTATTTTTATTGATATCACTTGGCAAAAAACCACTACTTGTTGACATTTTTCAACAGACACATTTTGCACTAGATCAGTGCATTGTTCAATGTTGTGAGTTATGGAAAAGACTGTTGCTTAGGTGTGTTGTATTATAGTGAGTCTCTAGTGTATTGGTGTTCTGTGGTGTGCTATTGTACACAGAGTACAGTAGTTGTTAAATATTTGTTCAAATATAGTATTTGATTTTTTTTTTATGAAATGAAGAACTGTCATATAACATTGGAATTATTCTATTTCCAAACTAAAGTTAGAGAGTGTAAGCAGAAATAGAGTTATTACAAATTTGTTATGCAAATGCTTGGAGTAGATATGTTATTAAAACTATAACAGATTTCTTGAGAACGTTTACCTGCTTCTTCCACAACCTTTCTGCTTTTTAGTATAGCAAATGTACATCTATTTTTTAAAAAAAATATGTCTTTTAACATTTTTTTTCTGATATTTCTCTTTTAACATTCTTAAGTGGGTTACTTACTTCTTACTTCTTAGTACGGGCTTCCAGCATCAATCATAGCCGATGGCCCGGTGTCCAATGTACGCGGCACAAGCAAGCTGCCAGTGTTTTTTACTTTTAAGGATGTCCTCAAAATCATTGACTTCTGCTATTAGTAGGTCACGTGAAAGAATTGGATAGCTGCAACGCAGAAGAATGTGCTCCAGATCCTCTTCATCGTCTTCGCATAATGCACAGTGCGACGAATCAGTAAGGTTGAAGTGGAATAGGTACTTCTGCGTAACTATGTGACCAATTCTAGCTCTTGCTGCAAAAGATGCTAGTTGTCTTTGTACCCTCTTATATAAGTTCCCGTCAGTTGGTAGGGGTTGAATCTTGTGTAGGTGTCTCCCAATGGTTGACTGATTCCATTTCTAGGACCAGGCTTTATAGAAATATTTGTTGCTTTGGTTCCTACAGTGAAGCAATGAAACCATCTTCTCATCTGTAGGCTGCATTTTAGAGGCTGCTTTCGCTATTTGGTCCGCAACCTCATTTCCGTATACGTCACAATGAGATGGAACCCACTGCAAAGTAATCTCACATCTATGGCTCTGTAGTTCACGAATCAGGCGCCTAATTTTCTAGATACGAAAAGCATATGCCGTAGTTTCTGGGTTCAAGATAGTCTGGAGAGCACTTTTGGAGTCCGTTAAGACACACACCTGCGATATTTTCAGCGATAAACAACTTGTAAGCGCTGCATTTATATCTAGTAATTCTGCGTCCATACTGGACAATGAGTTTGCTGGCACATAGTACCTATCACCAGTTGTTTCATTAAAGTAACCGGCACCCACAACTTCTCTTTCAATGTCCACTGAGCCATCGGTGAATATCTTGACATGGCGATCATAAAACTCATTTATCATGGACAATGCTTCACTTTTCAAGATTGCTGGGTGGTTGTTTTTGTTAACCGGTTTGGTAGTTCCATAACAATTTCCACTCCATTCCATATGCCTGGTCTGTCATCATATGTCACTGGGATGGTTTCAGGAACGCCACACATTAACATGGAGGCCATGGACTTAATTTGACACGTGAATGAGTATCTGATGTTACTGCTTGCATTTATCACGATGTGTAGAGGACGGTTAGGCGTTGATGACTGTATTCTTAAGTATTTGGTCCACATTTGCCTTCTGATATATATTTCAATAGGCTCAACACCCAGTTCCACTTCCATAGCAGAGGTAGGAGTGGTGCTCAGGCATCCAAGGCATATACAGAGAGCCGCTGCTTGAATGCGGCCTATTTTGTCAATGTGTGTTTTGGATGGAGTTCCCCAAACCTCACAGCAATAGGTAGCTTTGGAGCGTACAAAGGCTAAGTATAATGATGTTAGTGTTGTTGTGTCTGCACCCCAGTTACGACTGGCCACTACTTTGAGCGCATTCAGCCGCGATGTACACTTCTCCAAAACATAGTCCACTTGCTTTGCCCAACGTAATTTTGAATCCAACACTACTCCCAACAATTTTGGGTTAGGGTTAAATTTCATGGGAACATCTTGTATTCGTAACTGCGGTATGTAGTTTGCCAAATAATTTCTTCTCGTGAAAAAAGAGCACTCTGTCTTGTCCAGAGATACTTTAAGTGACCACTTTCCACACCATTCCATTATCTTGTGTAGAGCTAGTTGAACCAAATCTATCGCTTTGAGATGGTCTTCATCCGATGCCCAGATCGTGCAGTCATCCGCGAGTGTACAGCTGGACACTCCAGGAGGGAGCTGGGCCGAGAAATCGTGAAGTGTGATATTAAAGAGGGTTGGGCAAATAATTCCACCTTGGGGAATGCCATTTGCATCAATGTGATTTGATAAGATGGTTCCATTGACGTCCACCTGAATGCACCTGTTTTCTAGGTAAGATACAATATATTTCAACATCTTGCCCCTTATGCCAAGCTTCATACACTGGAGGATAACCGTAGCATGCGGAATTTTGTCAAAAGCTGCTTCGTAGTCGATCATTACCGCAATTGTAGCCTTCTTTTGTTCAAAACCTGTGAAATATAGCAATGCATCCGCAGTGCTCCTCTGATGCTGGAAACCAAATTGGAGATTGCTCAGTTTATCATCGTTTTCTAGTCTCCATGTCAGTCTTGCGTTCACTAGACGTTCCATGAGTTTCCCCAGGCAGGATGTCAGCGATATGGGTCTATAAGATTCTAGTTGCGATTCGTCTTTTCCAGGTTTGCGGATAGGAATGGTTCGAGCGGTTTTCCATTTTTGCGGTATTTCTCCTGTTTTCCAGACATCATTGAATAAATTTAATATGTTGCTGAGCATCCTTTGTGAACAGTTCTTCAACATCTCATTATGAATATTATCTGCCCCAGGAGATGAACAGTTGATTTTTGCCAAGGCATTTGTCAGCTCTTTCATTGTAAATGGTGCATTATCCATATCTTCATGTAGACATAGCAGTTCCATGCGGCAGGTGAAGAATTGCTCTTCATCTGTTAGATTCATAGGCCAAGACACTCACTTTCCTGATCGATATGAATAATGCTTGCTGAAGGCATTTGCTTTCTCTTGGTCTGCTATCAGGAGCACTCCGTTCGCCAGTTTCAATGAATGAATTTTCCTTGATGATTCACCGTTCGTAGCTTTAAATTTTTTCCATACCGTGCTTGATGGGGAGTTTATATTCATAGAGCCGACAAACTCTCTCCATGATTTTCTTTTAACTTCAGTGATAGCTTTTCGTAGGGTGGCGTTGCATCTATTATATTCCATTCTGTTGTTTGGGTGTCTGTTTTTCACCCATCTTTTCCGAGCTTTATTACGGTCTTTCCTAAGGCTTTCGATGCCATCATTCCACCAGTTGTTCATGTAACTTTGTTTTTTATTGCCAGTTTTTTTAGGTATACTTTTGTTTGCAGCATTTAAAATGCCGTTTTCAATTGATGTTAGATTATGTTCAATTTCTAAGGCGTTTAGGCGAGTTTCTTCAGTTAAGGTAATCCAGTCTGCCTTCTCAATTTTATATCTGCTGTGAACAACTGCGTTGTTTACCATCTGTTAGTTCTTGACTCTAATCTCAGTATACACAGGCAGATGATCGCTGCCCAAATCTTCGCCTACTCTCTAGCAATTCACTCTCCTCCACACATCAGGGCTGGTAATTACCAGGTCTAATGTGCTTAAAGTTCCTGTTGACGCAGACTGATACGTAGGGTGAAGCTTATCGTTCAGCAACACCTTGTTGCCCGTTGTCAACCAATCGTACAAAACATTCCCGTTGCCATTGGAAGGGCCGTTGTTCCAGGAGTGGTGTTTACAGTAAAATCTCCTACAATGATAGCATTGTTGTCCATAGATAAAAGTATTTGAAAGTCGTCGCTACGGATACCTTGCCCAGGTACATAAACGTTGCAGAGATTGAATACATCATCCTTGTTCATTCTGATTTTAAACTTGGCGACTTTGATTTTTTGATTTATCATGATATCATAGGTTTCCACAATTAGTGAATCATGAATTAGAGTTACAAGGCCTCCTCCTGTACGGTCTTCTCTTGAGGCGTTGTACATTTTAAAACCATTAAATCTGGGATGGTACTTTTCATTTACAGGTAAAGACGCTTCCTGAATACAAGCAATCTTGACATGTTCAGTTTTAAGTACTTTCTTTAGTTCGTCAGATTTTTTCAGCAGAGACCTTGCATTCCAACTCATGATTATATCAATTTCTTTTCCATCTCTGTTCGTTGGACGCGTTGTGACTTCGGGCGTGATCACAACTTTTCCCTCTCTTTGAATGTTGTACCTATGGATACGTGCCCGTATTCATGTTTAGCTTTCCGTTTTATTTCCCTTAATAAGTTTTTCGCAACACTTCTTGATGGGCACCATATTTCTGTTCTTTGGAAAAATCCCATTCCTCTTGCTCTCATGATGAGGCTTTTGTCAATCTCGAGAGTAAGCCGTATTGACTTAATACTTTGTCCTGTCGTATTCCATATTAGAACCTTCAACCTGTCCGGGTGTTCTCATCTCGAAGAGACACGTCGAAATCCCTTAGAAGGGCTGGATAAGACGCTTGTTTGATTATGCTTGTACATGGGACTTTCTCTTGGAAAGCTAATGCTGGCGTTTGGTTCACTGTAAACAGCTATCCAGGGGCAGGACGAGGACCAACCAGCTCACCCCCTTAAGTGGGTTGACTAGAGAGATAAGTAATTTATAATTTTTTATATATGACTAAAATAATTTTGCAGAATTTATTTTATGTTAACAGGAGCTAAAATCCCTCTGTATCTTGCATTATTGCCACCTAATGTAAGCTCACCAAGGGGAGAGTTTGTATGGAGCGATGGGAAAGTGATCAATTGGTTGAAACCTCCGACTGGACATTAAAATAATGTGTTAAAATGGTCATTATATTTTTTAATATTAGAAGCTTAAGAGAGTAAGAGTAAATTCCAAAAATGAGGATTTGGAAAAGACACATTCAGAGTTATACAACTGCTATTCGATATAGTGAATATAGAGAAACTAAACAGATTCATTCCAAAATTATTTTAATAGTTTATTATAATTTATATTTTAAAATAAAACTTGTAGTGTTAAAGTGTTTGTAATTTTAAAATACTGTATTCAATTTAAGAATTAAAGGTTGCTTAGAACTAAAGAAAATCAAAATACAAGCAGAAATTTATTAGTAAATATACAAATAACTTTAAATAAAAATATATTGACATCTTCAGTTTCTTATTTTATTTTCCTGCTTCAATCATGTCATTTATTGCTTCTTGCAAAAATATAAAAGTATTAAAACAGAATCAGTAAGTTCTTTTGCTCTAGATTCATGTTTATTCATCTCCAAGGAGATTTTAGTTTTTTCATGATCTTTTCCAGGACTTCCTACCCTTTTGTCTAATTTTTCATTCCACTGGCTTTTCAGTGTTAATTGGTTGTTGCTTTGGTTATTGCGGTTGGTTTATTGTGGCTGATGTTTTTGTGAGACACTTATGATATGAAACCTTGTGTAGAGTACATGCCTAGTTTTATTTTCTAGTCTGGTAAACACATAGTATATATGCTGTAAAAAGTTTCATTTAAATTGATGAATAATTAATTTCATATCTGTGCTATAACTAGTTTTATTTGAACTAAGACATTTTTTACTTCATACATGTGCTATAAATAGTTTGATTTCAACAGATAAATTTTTAATTTCATATAATATCTTTTAGACTAATTTATATTAGATACAACAGGCTAACGTTTTTAAAGGTAACACCTCAACTATTGTTTCCTGCAGTTGTATTTAAATAATTTGGCATGTCTTTCATAAATAGATGCCTCTTACTATAACAGAAGCAGGTAAGACATTAATAGCTGACATATATCCAGGCTCTTGTAGAACATTTGGCCATATTCTTTAACCATAATTCCATTTATAGACTTTACAGCAGCTTTTTTTTATCGTATCAATTAGAAGTAAAGAGCTCAAGCAGTTAACTAGTGTGTAAACCATATTTTACCAATCCACATAACTTCTGTTTTAAATTTTGTGGTTACTTTTACACACTTCAGATCTGAAAGACTCAAAATAGTAGGAACATAAAGTAATTACTGTTTCAATTGAATCAGTCACAAAATTACTAAGTTATTTGACAATTTAACCTCACTTGTCTTTGTAAACCCAATCATGTATCATGTGGTCGACAGTTAGATGCAAGATTTTTTTTTTTTTATAAAAGATCCGGATCTCAGTGATATATATTATTATTCTTTTACTTGAGATTACTGCATTTTGTTAATAAACGTTTAGTAATTTACTTTGTTACTAACGTTGTTTTAGTGAAACTTGTTATAGGAACATTACCAGGATGATTTGTTATAAACTTAAAAGTGTTTTAGCTATAAATTCACTCACTAACAACGTTCTATTGCAACGTCCTACTCTTATGCCTGCAGCTGGTGGAATACAAAAGTGACATTTTAAACAAGCTTTGGTAAGTACATTGAACTCTACTAAGTTTAAATCATTATCAGACCTTGGACTGCTACTTTTAATTATCCAAGGTGGTTTACCAAAATTGGTATTTTTTAAAAATTTTGTACATTTCAATTTTAATTGGTAACTTTTTCCAACTATTTCTCATTCTTATTATTACAGCTACCAAAATTAAACGATGGCATTTGTATTGAATGATAAAATTGCTCATGTACTTGATGAATTTGACAAAACTGGTTCCGAAGGTGACACATGTTGTTACAATGGCAGGAAGTAAAAATTATATGAAGTTAAAGATAAGTTGGAAGTAGAATCTAATTATGATACTGATAACAGTGTAGGTGACAAGAATGCTGACCAGAATTATGTTTCTTGAATTGATTATACGCTTGAAGGAAATAATGAAAAAATATTGAACCTGATTATATTTGCAGGCATTTGCAGTAGTAAATAAAATTTCTATCTGTACAACAAATGCATATCTATGTCTTCTAAAAGTAAAAAGAATGTGACAAGAATTGTATCTAAACTAACTTGATAAATAAAAAAACACCAAGACATCTACTTAAGAATTATATTTCATTGCTTTACTTTGTGTCTATACAAAAAACGGTCATTTAAACTTTTTTAGTTTTCAGTCCGTCAGACGATTGCTTATGAACAATGGTTAAAAAAATAAGCTTAAGAATCTAGGGTTAAGCCATTCAGCTTTTCTTCGTGGTGGCTGAGTTAACTAACATTACTTAGAAGGTAGTGCATTTGTGGTGTATTAGATTTTCCTATTAAAAGTAGTATTCTAGAATTTCATTTTATTAAAGGCCTATTTTTTCTGCCTGTAGTTGCACGTGAAAGGGAACAACGTTGTAGGTCTTTATGCCAATTCTTTGAAATATTCAAAAATATTCAAATTTTGCTTTAGCCAGTTGTGCTTTAGTTACATCTTAAAAAAAACTTTTTTTTTTTTTGTTGGGGTACTTAATGAGTAGTATGTAATGTTATTTAGGAAACCAGTTACAAACAACTACAATGTAGTCCATTGTATTAAGTTTAATTTGATTGAAATGTTGGTTATATCCTTTCATGGAATGACTTGATATTGTATACTGTCTAAATAGCATGCATGAATCATGTGAGAGAGAATAATATTGTTTTTACTTTTACCTGTGTTACTAAAAATCATTACCATTAAAAATCAACACATTTTTAACTTCTTTACTAACATTTTGAAAATGTTGAGCAAGAAGGCATATCCAAATCAAAGGATCAACATTATTTTGATTGTCTTATATTAATCATACATTGTAGCTGACATAGTTTTTATGTTATGGATCCCCAAGTTGTTTATCCATATTTTTTTTCTAATATTAAGAACTACAAATAGTTTTAGATGTTAGCTCTCAAGTTTTATTTTGCTTATCAATAACTTTACACATACAGGAGCCATGGGTCGCCACCTACACCAAATACAGCCAGATACTGCAAAAAAAAGACATGTATAATAACATCCCGTTCAATACCACTTTTAAACTGTAGCAACTGTATACAACACCAATTATATATTTCTATAAAATCCCAACTCACATAGAAGAATATACAGTCTGCGCCGCTTATTGTGATCACGGTTAATGTTATCATTCGGTTATTGTTATCGTTTCATTGAAAAACAAACACGGACGTATATTAATACATTGTAATTAGGCCGCTTATTGTAATCATCTGTTCGCTTATTATTATCATTTAATTTGCCATTCAAAATCATATACGTCAACGTATACTAGCATGGACCAAGTAAAAATGTCTACAAAGTAGTGTAAACAGCACGTGCAACACACAATGTCGCCCAATTCATAGAATGTTTATTTTTAGAATGACAGAAGTACTTTATAACGGTTTCAGCACTTAGCACAGTTCTCAGAATGTCTCCCTTACTCTTTGTTTACGCAAACACCCTAGCCTCGCTTGAGTCGTCTTTAGTTGTTTGTTAACATTAGTTGATGTTACTACTGAGCCATTTACAGTACAGTCCTACTGTATTTTTTAACAGTGAATTTTTATGAACGCTTATTACAGTATTTCAGTGTGATTTTACATAACTTAATTTTTAAAGATCTTTTTCGTTTGTTTTGTAGAGTTTAGTGTCACTTGAAGATTCAAAGGACAGTATAGCAAGATGTCCGAATCTCAAAAGAAACGACGCGATTTAAGTCTTAAACAAAAACCTGATATTCTAGATAGGTACAGTAAATTACCAAAAATGAGCCAAAGAAACGCTGCTTCTCAACTTGGCGTTTCTCAACCTCTCTTATGTAAAATATTGAACAACAAAGAAAAAATCTTGTCATTATCAAAGTGTAATGCAAATGTTGACAACAAAAGACATCGTTCTGGGAAGGATCCGCAAGTGGAATCAGCTTTGAAATTGTGGTTTAAAAATGTTCGCGAAAAAAATGCTCGAGTTGACGGCCCACTAATGCGTCTAAAAGCTGAGGATCTTGCCAAAAAAATAGGAAAACAGGATTTTAAAGCCACAGATGGATGGTTCAATTGATGGATGAAAAGGGAAAACATTGTTTTCAAGAAAACATGTGGTGAAAAAAAAATGCTGATTTTGTTGGAGCTGAGGACTGGTTACAATACGAATGGCCAAAGATTTTGGCCGAGTATTCTCCTAGCTGCATATACAATGCAGATGAAACAGGACTTTATTATCGTGCTTTACCTGAACATACTTACTTATTTAAAAATGAAATTGCTAACGGCTGTAAAATATGTAAACAAAGAATAACTGCTTTGTGTTGTGTTAACATGGTTGGTCATAAAGAAAAACTCTTAATTATCGGTAAATCTAAAAATCCACGTTGTTTTCAAGGTATCAAAAAGCTACTGGTTGAATATCATTCAAACTCCAATGCTTGGATGACATCAAAAATTTTTAATGAATGGCTGACTAATTGGGATACCAGCCTCAAACGCAACATTGTCCTTCTACTAGACAACTGCACTGCACATAATGACATAAGCACTACGCTAAAACACATAAAAGTGATTTACCTTCCGGCCAATACTACATCAATTATTCAGCCATGTGACCAAGGCATAATTAAAAATCTTAAAAGTTTTTATCGACGAGAGATGCGTGCTAGAATTATAGAAAATATGGATGAATTTCAAACCCTTACCTCAAATGAATTGGCTAAAAAAACTTCTTTACTCGATGCTATTCATCTGATAGCAAAATCTTGGAATGAAGTTTCTGAAAAACTGTGAAAAATTGCTTTAGAAAAGGTGGTTTTTTTGTTGAAGAAAATCGAGAGCAAGCTACATCTGAGGAAGACTCTGAAGAGAACTTGAAGCCTTTCGATTTGTCCTTAAAAGAATATACTGAGTGGATGGAAGTTGACGATAGTATTGAAACAGCAGCGGAAATGACTGAAGACGATATTTGTGAGGTAGTTGCTTCAACATCAAAAGTTACTGAAGAAGAAGAAGGCGCGATGATGACGAAATTGATAAATGTGTACCGCAAAGATCTAAGCAGGAAGTTCACCAAGCTCTTGAGATTCTAAGGCAGTTTGTTCAACAAAAAGCAGAAAATTTCAACAAACATTATGAATATGAACAATTTATAAACAATATTTTACGAGAAGACTACAGACAGTCGCATATAGAGGAATTCTTCAAGAAAAAGTAAATGTAAATTTGAAGTGTAAATAAGATTGAAGTGTTTTATAATGAAGTTTTATGTGTTAAAATGTTTTGATCAAGTGTTTTACGTAGTTCTATATACTGTTTTTTTTTTAATTATGCTAGATTCAGTGTTTAAAAAAAAATCTACAGTCGAATAAAATAAACTGACATGAAATATGCCCACTAATTTTAACAAGTAGAAAACTAAATTACAGAAATTCTACTACTGTACATAAAACTGTCCGGAATAGCATCATAATTTGGTAAGTACAGTTTAATTATAGTGTTACAGAATTAGATTATTTAATGTAATAATAGGCTTACATATCGTTCAGAACAAACAGTTGTGGCAATAATATAGTGAGTTCAATGCAGTACGGCTGTAGACTACATCGTGATTAAGCGTTTGGTTATTGTTACCGTTCGGTTATTGTTATCAAATATGCTTCTGACAAAAATGATCACAATAGGCGGCACCGACTGTATTACAAACAAATATCACCAAAATCCTTAACATCTTTGAAACCATTACAGAGCAAAACTATTTCATCTTTAACTCCAAAATTTACTACCAATCAAACAAATTAGGTAGATCAATCAGCGGTATCCTTGTTAAAATATTCCATAGCAAACGAGTTATGCTATATTTGAAAAAAAGCTATAGATAACTTTTAAAACGTTTTGTGCTTCATTTGAAAAATGTTAAGAAAAGCTATCTAGAAACAGACAGACTAATATGTTAACAATTCTGACCCAAAACTAAATACTTCTTAAGTTGTTTAGCAGTTTTTTGCTTTTAACCCATTGTGGATTATTAGTGTTCATTATCCAAATGTCATAATATTGGTGTCCAAGGGTAGATCATTTTTATAGTTAGATGAAATCATTGAGACTTCTAAATAAAATGCACCTTCTACAACTAAATGTTTTCAGTATATTTATACAAACTCACAAGTAAAGCTTTAGAAAACTGAAGAAAACACTGAAGATAAAACATGGTTCATTGTAACCTACCCGTAAAAGAGAGCTACATTGAAACGATATTATAGAAATTTGATGTTATGACAGAAAAATAGGTGACAATAGGTTTTGATGTCACCTTTTAGGAATTGTAAGAATGGATGAGAGATTCTATTAAAATGTTTAATTGACAAAATAGTAGTAGATCCTAAGGTAAATTTAATTTGGACACAACAGCGTGGATGATTCCAAGAATATAATAATGAAGATTAGATTTTTAACAAATTATAAAATAACGATAAGAAAAACAGGAAGTGTGGAAATACAACTATAGTGGGCCAAAGTTATGGATTTAAGGCGGCGAAGCTGATTTAATAAAAACTAAATATAAAAATAACACAAATTTACAATTTTGAAAAATTATATTTGATTAAAAGTATTTATCCATTCTTTTACTGACACAGCACAACTCAAAAAACACATACACAAACACACACACACTATGAAGTCTTTTATAACCATCTTTAAAGGCTCAAAACAGTAATGGAGATATCAGCTAGCCACTTTAGGTAAGATGGGGTCTAAGTTTATATATGTGTGTGTGTGTGTATATATGTATATATATATATATATATATATATATATATATATATATATATATATATATATATATATTTTAGGTTAGTTTTGGTTGGTAAAGATTATTTAGATTTTTTGGACTAGGAGACTGACAGACTTAATAATTTTCAGTTTTTATAATTCATTTAACCTAAATCTAAATAGATTATAGAGTAGATTATATAAATGTTATGCTCATTTGAACAATTTTCTCCATATGGCAAACTGAACATAGAATTTCTCTTGCAGTTATTTTTTTCTGCTGTTTTGTAGAAAAATTTTTAAAAATTTATTATAGATGTATTAACTTTTTTAGCATTTCAAAAACAATTATTTCCACTAAACACTTTTAAATGTTTTAAACTTGCCTATAGTATCATTTACTTTGTTTGTTGAGGACGGCCGTTTCGGGAGATGTGTCCCATTGTCAACTCAGACTGTAACTGATCTCAAGGTTTACATAGGTTAGGGTGTTAGGGTGGGGGTGGGATATTATGGTGGTGTGGGTGTATTTTGTGTGTATTAGGAGTTATGATGTCAAAAAGTGCATGTGAGTTGTAATACTGTGAGAAGTGCTACTATAGGCAAGTTTAAAACATTTAAAAGTGTTTAGTGATTACTATTAGGTCACGTGAAGATGGAATCAACAAATGTTAATTATTTTCATTGATACTTGCCAAAAAACACTACTTACTGATATTTCTCAGTAGATGTGTTTTGCACTAGATCAGTTCACAGGTGTGGTTCATGGACAAAATTGTTGATTAGGTGTGTTGTACTATTGTGAGTCTGTGATGTATTGGTGATTTGTAGTGTGTGATTGTTCATACAGTAGTTGTTAGTTATGTGTTCAAATATAGTAGATTGTGAGTGTCTTTTATCATTTAGAATGTGATGGTTACATGTGATGTAGAGTTTGTATATTTCTAAGTTTTCTGTCATGTTTAGTTTATTGCTTATTTGATGAAATAAAGAACATTTAGATCAATGTGTAGTATAAATGTTGGCGTTAGTGTATGTGTGTGTGTGTGTGTGTGTGTGTGTGTGTGTGTGTTCTGTAGAGAATCGTAAAATTTGATTTGGATTGTATATTTTTGTGTCTTCCTTGTATCTTGTATACTCTTGTCCTGTTGATGCTGCTAGTATGAAATTACAGTGCTGCTAACCTATGGAAAAATAAAATAATACTTTATGTATATTATTGCTATACTGTATATTCTAATCAATTCAACTTTTTATAGCATTTTAAAAAGTGTCTATTATTTGTATTTAATATCGCTTATTTGGAATTAATATTATATTATTATCTAAAAAACCATAACTACTATTTATCTACAAAACGAGTAGCTAGAGACTGAATATTTTGTTTAGTATTATAAATATACATACAATTAAGCCAATAATTACAGATGGAGTTATATCTTTAATTAGTTTTACACAACTACCTTCACAATTGAAAACATAAACAGTGAGTACTTTCTTTATAATACAGTTTCACTTTTTAACTTTTAAGCATGGAATAAAGTTGAATGATTTATAAAAAAAAGTCAATCACTCCAATAAAATAATACTTCATACTGTTGTCAATCGATGTAATTACCGCAACTGGAAAGGAAATTACGAGTTTACAAATAAAAGTTATTATTACAAAGTTGAACTGTATTGTGGTAGAGCAAAATCCAGTGTTTAGGTTTTTAATGTTGAAGGTAGTTGTGTAAGGGTCTCCGCAGATTGCAGACTTTTTATCGGGCGATAGTTCAGATGGGTTGGACTGCTAGTGCGCACATCGAGCAAACTAAACAGTTTAATTGGTGAAAAATGTGCAGACTAGCCAACAGCCAGCTGACTATTCTTGAACAATTTACTATGTAACTGACTGTCAATTACGGCAGCACAATAAGAATAAGTACAATATTGTCCAGAAATGTTATTATTGATCTCATACAATGGAGGAGGAAGATCAAGAAGAGATTCCAAGAGTATTGGGAGCATCCCATTCTCAGTGATAGATTAGTTAGTGGAAAATTTTACACAATGCATATCAAATTACTTGGTTAACTGTGGAGGAGAGGTTGAGCGTTACGATAAGGTAAGATAAATGACAAATACTTTTCCACCATTTTATTACAAAGTTCGGTATTTTGAGAAATAAGTTGTTAACAAGTCGTATATTTGTGAATTATTTAAAAAATTTGAATAATAAGACAGGGTTGTATCGTTGGAGTTGCCGGGTGATGAAATGTTGTGAATGGTGATCAGTGGTAAAGTAGGGGATGGTGTAGACCTGTTAGTCCTTTGATAAACAGGAAAAGAGGCCAAGGGTTACTGTGCTTTGTTGTACCTATACATTGGTTGAGAAGTAGACTGAAGATAAGTAGCTAGCCTTATGTATTTAAAAAAGTTAATAATACTTATTTTAGCACCCAGTTTTTCTTCTGCGGTTAAATTTTGGAATGAAAGGACTAGAAACAAAGCAAAGTTTATACCTTCATTACCACGAGCCTCATTTAATGCTTTTAATAATGCTTAATCCAAATCCGTATGCTTTGATAAATTAGGCCTCTTATTTCGCTGACGAATAGGGGTGGAATTGAATGGACCAGCTTCACCATCATTTTCTTCCAGGTTACCTTGAGTACATCGATTTTCCATGCATAGATTTAAAACTAATAATTACTCAAAATAGAGATATATACTGTAATATTATTTATAAAACTCAATACAACGATGTTTTATACTCTATCATGAAGATATATTATTTCTATTTAATAACCAAACAAAAAAACTACTCAGGAACAATTCATTAACATTTATTATCACAATTTCATCTCAACATTTAAACAATATTCACAAAACAAAAATTTATAACTTAACAAGTTTTAACAAACTCGGTTTTTTTTTTTTTTTTCTTTTAATTTTATAGTTACACAATTTTAATACCCTTGGCTAATTTTACGATCTCTTACAATCTCGGGGTTATAGCATGGGCTATATTTTTTACTTCTTTTGTTAATTAAATAAATTTTGAAAAACAATATTAAATTTTGAAATTAGTTTTAATAAATATTTTCCGGATGGAAATACTTTAATTTTGAATAAGCAAAAAAGCGAAACTATTTGAACTGGATTAAGTTTTTATTACTATTAACCACAAGACATTCTAATGTACAAAATTAAACTTCCCTATTATCCTAAGAGTCCACTAAAGTTTATTTTTTTATATCGCTATGTACTTAACTTATCAAATAACGTCGAATGGCTGCTTGCTCACACGTAGAATTCCGTTCTCTTTAAATTTCACTTTTTTACACACTTAAATTGGTTTTAGTTCCTTTAAATTACATTTACACTTTATTAACTCTTTCAATTCACTCATCCCTGTTCAATCTTGTAAAGTTTCTTCAAAAATCTGTATAATTTTGACGAAGTTTCTAATAAATACAATTTTGACTGCACAGGGCAGGTCCGTTTTCTCCGCGTCACCACGCCAGAATCTAACTACGCGTCCTTAGATTTTCTTTTTAAAATGTTCCAAATATGGCGGCCTCCTTCTTCTTAAAAAAAAACATATGCTCTAATTTAACGAAGTTCCGTTCCTTCCCACTAGAGTCAAACTGCACCTGACCGACTTATATTTGTTTACTTTCACATCTGTTTTTACAGCTGATGCAATAACGCGATTGTTTACAATGGCGTTTTAATTTGGTTAAACTTTAGTTGAAACTTACTGTTTCAATTTTCCGATCCTTAACAAACCTTCCAGTGTTTATTTAATTACTATTATTAGTGTGTGAAGTGTCTTTGTGTTTTACTTTTGTAATATTTCGAAATGTGTGTGTTTTGACTGGACTTTTCCAAACATAACCTTACATTGTTTACAATCGTTTTTCACTTTTTCCTTCAAGTAATTACTTATGCCCTATTTTACTAATATTTACAATTTTGTTTAACATATAACTATTATTAGATTATCTTGTTTTAAATTTTATTTGATACAACAAATTTCTTTATGTATTTACAGTTCAAATATCTTATTTACTAATCTAGGCTTTTACCTAAATTTAGTTTCAATTTTAACCTAACCAATCTTTTAATGAATTTCTTTTTAAATTTTGTGTGAGTTATTTCTAATATATTCTTCCAATTCTTAAATAATATTATATAGCCCATTCTATAAATGTTACAATGTCCCCTAATTTAATTTAAATAAAAAAAAATATTACTAATATCTACATTACACATTCTTTACATTTTACAAGCTTGTTTAAATATACATATTTTTTTTTTTTTAATTAAATTCAAATTAACATTTATTTCCTAATTGTACATTTTATTTAATAACTAATTGAACACATTTTTTATTGAGTAAGTACCTCAACACTTTGGCTAACTTACCGTCCATTGTCTTTACTACTTTTATAACTGTCCATTTAAAAGTCATTTATACATTTATCTGTCCACTTTCGTCCATTTATACTTAATTCCTATGACACAATTTTATCTTAATTCTTTAACAATCAAATACTGAGCTGAGCACTTCAAGCTACATATTACTTAACTTATCTTCTAACAATACAATATACTTATAACTAACATTCAATCGACAATTCCTTAACAATTCTAACAATAAATCATGTTCTGGTATTTACAATTCCTTCCATAATTATTATTATTTTTTACATTTATTACAATTGGAATCCTTCCAATCATAAGTCTGATTCAATATTTATTTAACATATATTCTCTGATACCGTGTCTTTAAATCCCAGCCTATCCGAGTCATAGTATGTCTAGATTTGGTCAAATTGGTTATAACATTTCTCTTTCCCTATTTCTGTTTATTCCTTGTTTATTATTTATCTCATATTTATTTTGCTTTTAGCTTCATCTAACTCTCAGTTCTAAGTTAGTATTTTATCTCCCCTTCCAATCTCACATCCAGTTCAATTATTTTCTTATATCATTCCAGTTTATTTTGTATGAAGTTTAACATCCAATATTTTTAAAGGTCGCAATCTCATATCCTCTATTTGATCATATCTATAGCTCCTTCGATTACACTGTCCCTATATAAACGAATATAAATTTTGTTTTAATACTTATATATATCAACGCAGATTCTCCCTTACAATACGACGAAGTTTAAATACACAATTACCATATTTTTATTACAACGATGCTTTAATATTTATTATCATAGATTCATATTTCTTTTATAATATATAATATATACGACGAAGTTCCATTATTTATCAACGCAGATTCTCCCTTACAATACGACGAAGTTTAAATACACAATTACCATATTTTTATTACAACGATGCTTCAATATTTATTAACATAGATTCATATTTATCTTTATTCATTATTCGACGAAGTTCCTAATAGATTATCGTAGATATAGTTACCATCCCTTAAAACTTATCTCCTGCTAACGTTTTCTTATACACATAGTCACCTAGAGTTTACTCATATTGCTTCCTTTACCTATATTTAATATCTCCCTTCCTATTTTATTTTGTCTCGTTTGAGTTTATCTCCCTTGCATCATGGTATTTTTTTAGTTCTGTTGAATGGAACATCCCCTTATTTATATCATATTTATCATCCCATAGTTCGAATGTCGATTCTCCTAACTTTTTGTGTATTCTATATGGCCCACTATAAATATTAAATAATTTCCCCATTTCTCCCTCTATGCCTTTTGCCTGCCAGTTTTCTTTTACTAACACTAAATCATTTAAATTAAATGTGAAAAGCTTATGATTTCTATTGAAATTTTGTGCCCTAAGTTCTGCCTTTTTTTTCATTCTCCCTCTTGCCAAATCTATTACTAGTTGGGTATTAACGCTTTGTTCGTTTAAATTTTGAATTTTGATATACTTATGCCAAAAACTCTCATCTATTTTTCCTAACTGTAACTGATTAGGTGTGAACCCTGTGGTCTCATGTGGTACTTCATTCAACATCTAATTTATTAAATGTATAAACTTTGCCCATTGTTTATGGTTCCCATGGCAATAGGTGCGAAGACATCTCATTATCTCCCTGTTTACCCTTTCTACTATATTGCTTTGAGGTCGCCTAATTGGTGAAAATATTTGTTTGATTCCTTTATTTTCTAAAAAGGTTGACCATCTTTTACTTGTGAACTGAGTTCCATGGTCTGTTTGTGCCCTTTTTACCTGTCCATATTTTTCTAAATAATCTTCTACACATCTAATAGCTGTAGCAGTATTTGCTTTCTTTATTTTATAAATTTTTATAAATTTAGTAAAAATATCCAAAATAACCAAAATATATTTAAATCCCTCACTTTTATGAAATGGTCCACAAAAGTCAATAGATAGTTGCTCTTTAGGCCCTTCTACCTTGATTCCTTTCATCACCCCATAACAAGTTTGATTTGTGTGTTTCACCCTCTGACAAATGTCACAGTATTTTAAAAGGTATTTAATCTCCTTATACATCTTTTTCCATGTGAATATTTCATTTATTATACTATAGCACTTCTTGGCCCCTACATGCATATAGTACTCATGGCATGATATCACTAATACATTTATTAACTCTCTGGGTACTATTATTTTCCAACTTGTTTTACAATTTTTATATAGTATGTTATTTTCAATTTTGAATTTCGAATTGTATTCCTGGACATTTTCAATAATATTTCTTAATTCTAAATCACCCCACTGAAGCTCATTAAGTTTTGTCAATTTTGTCACTACTTCCCTACTTATTACTCTTTCCATTAAATTGATACTAAACTTATTTTGATTCTCTATATGTTTTGGCTCTATCTTATCCCATGGGTTACGACTTAATATGTCTGCCACCACGTTCTCCTTCCCTTTACAATACTCAATCTCAAAATCATATTCCTGCATGAGCAATATCCAACGATATAGTCTTGAATTTAATATTCTGCAAGTCTTTATGAAAGTCAAAGCCTGGTGGTCAGTTTGTATTATTACTTTTCTCCCCAGTATAACCTGTCTAGCCTTCTGTAGACAAAACAACACAGCCAATAATTCTTTTTCAGTCGTATAATATCGTATCTCACTACCTTTTAGGGTTCGGCTCATAAACATAATTGCCTGTTTCTGTCCAGTCTCTGTTACCTGGTACAGATGCCCCCCAATAGCATATTCGCTTGCATCTGTCTGTAAATAAAACGTTTTTGAATAATCAGGGTGTTTTAGTACGTTGGTATCTATAAATGCTTCCTTTAATTTTCTAAAATTTTGTTCCTCTAAATCTGTCCAATTAAATTTTGTTTCATGTCTCAAAAGTTTCAGGAGTGGCTCTACTAATTTCGAATAGTGGTCTACAAACTTGTTGTAATAATTGGCAAGGCCTATAAACCCTTTTAATTGCTTAACGTTCTTTGGTGTGGGGAATTCCATTACAGCCTTAATTTTGTCCTTATCTATCTCTATTCCCTCAGTTGTCAACCTATAACCTAAAAATGCTATGTTTTCTTTACAAAACTCAGTTTTTGATAATTTAATTTTGATATTATTTTCCCTAAATGTCATAAATAATTTTTTAAAATTGTTTTTATGTTCTTCAAAACTCTGTGACATGCATACAATGTCGTCTACATATACTAAAGTGAATGGTTCTAATTCATTTCCCATTATTCTACCCATAGCTCTTGCTAAAGCTGCTAATGACGTTTTTAGCCCATAAGGTGTCACAATGAAATGATATGTCTTTCCATTATACTGAAAAGCTGTGAATTTCCTGGATTCTGGCTCCAACTCCACCTGCCAAAAACTATTCGTGAGGTCCATAGAACTCAGGTATTTTACCTTTCTTGCCTTATGTAATATTTCATTAATACCCTGGTAACACTCATAATCTGGTATTATGATCTCGTTCAGTTTCCTTGCGTCCAGGCACAATCTTATTTCTCCATTACTTTTTATGACAGGTATAATAGGGTTAATATAAGGGCTATTACTTTTTTCTATAATTTTCATCTCCAACATTTTGTCAATTTCTCTTTGTACCGCTTCTTGATACTTTGTGGGCACAGGATAGTTTCTTTGATAAAATGGTAAATCTGTTCTTACTTTTATCTCATGTCTATATCCTTTACACACTCCAGGCCTATCTGAAAATACATCCTTATATTGCTTTATTATCTCTACCAACTCCAGTTTTTGCCTATCTGTTACACGGTCATCTCCGATACTTCCCATAATATCTCTATCACTAATTTTCCCTTCTGTTTCATTTTGTTTCCCATAATTTTGGTCCCCCTGTCCTAAATTATCTAATTTTTCCCATTCCTCATCAATTTGATCGAATTCGTTAATTACATTATCTTCCCTTTCTAAATTTTGTACCTCGTTATTATTAAATCTTTCATAATCATTTTCACCCTCCGTTTCTTTCATATCTATTTTAATATAGTTTTCCAAATATTTCAATTTTATACTCCAATCCTCACAACTTATATCAGCCTTTGTATTTTTTAATATATCCATCCCTATGATCATTTCTCTTAATAGGCCTGGTTTGATGAAACATTGAAATGGGTAATCAATCCCACCTAATCTTCCCATTATCAGAACAATTTTATTAATTTTTTTACTCTTTTTATTTGTTGCTGTCCTAATGTTCATTGCTCTGATTGGCAACGTTTCTACTCTTCCTAGTTTTCCCTTATTTATACTATACCATTTTTCCTGAATACATGTAATATTACTACCTGTATCTATTAAGGCTGTAACCCTAACCTGTTTAAATTCTATCTCTATTTCTGGGCTCATATATATTTTGTTTTGCTCTAAATTCAAATTTCGCTCCGTCCCCTCACTTTCAAAAAATTCCCTATCTATTAATACGTTGTTAATTATTCCTAACCCCAAATCCGTATTTTCATTAAATTGATTGTTACCCTTATTCTTGTCACAATTAATATTTCCAAGGCTCTTTAGCACTGGCTTTCCCTCTTCAGCATCCCCTGTAGTTTTCCCATGATGCAATAAGGTATCACCAGTGCCCTCTAGTTTTCCGAGGTCCCCTGGTCTCCCTCACATCTTCCACTGGTCGATTCCTTTGGTCGTATCTGTATGCTGTTTACTTCTTTATTAGGCCTATCTCGGCTTCCTATATTCCTTGGATCATCTCTGTGACCCCTGTACCCTATCTCCCTGGTCTGTAGCTGTATTCTTTCCGGTCCCCTATTCATGTGGTCATCTATCCGTCGATTATAAAACTGAACGGTCGGTCTAAACCCGTTTCCAAATCTATTTCTTGGTTCAGTTATTCCTCCCCTATTTATTTGTCCCCCAAAACCATTCTGGTTTGGGAACCTTCTGTCCCCTTGTGGCGCTCTCCCTGTCTCTAATGTCCGCTCTCGGTATCGGCTTGGTTCTATTCTCATGGGTGGTCTTTCCTCTTTGCCTAATAACTCTATTTCTGTCTTCTATATCCTCCTCATTTAGGAGTCTCTCCATCTCTCTGACCGTTCTAATGTTCTGAACCCTCTTTGCGGCTTGTATTTTTTCACCGAAATGTCTGCTTAATTTCCGTACTACTTCTTCTTCGCTTAGGGGAGGTACCATATTTCTTAACAGCATCACTCTTTCCACGAAGTAATCCGTTCTGGCTAAATCGCCTCCTTCTCTGTATCTTTCTACATCAATCCTGTCTCTTATTCCCTCCTGGATCTCCTTTGCCCAATACCTATTTATAAAACGATCTTTCCATTCCTCATAATTTTCTACATCCTCCCTTATTGACTCCCACCATCTGGCTGCCCCAGCCTCTAATGCCTCATCCATACTACTCCGCCAGTCATCCTCACCTTCCTCCCTATACCTATCGCCCAATATTTTTTCAAAAAACCTCTCTAACCTTCTAATGAATTCTACAGGATTTCCATTCCTTCCATTGAACTTAGGACCCTTTTCCTGTTTTCCGCACGATACCTGAATTACCCTTATTTGCTCACCCTTATTTTCATTAGTACTCTCGATTTTGTTAATTCTATCTCCTAACCTTCCATGCTCTCCTAATATTTTCTCCCTATCATCTTCAACTTTCCTTAAACGCTCATCTGTTATCTTTCTTTCTCCTATCACCTTTAATTTCAACTCTCTTAACTCTTCTGTGTTTTTCTTAGTTATATTTTCTACTTTCTCTATCTCTTTTTTATTAATTTTTATCACATCAGCTATTATTTCTTTTGTTTCCTCAAAATTTGTCTTAATCTTCTCCTCTAATTCTCTATCTTTCTCCTCTAAGTCTCTTCTCACATCCTCTATTACAGCATTATTCTCTGTCCTCAACTGTCGCCTCATATCCTCTATCATTTTCTTACTTTCCTCCCTTATTTCCTGTGTTATGAATTTGAAATCTTCCTTCATCTCTCTCATTTCGTCTCTATTTTCCTCTAATTTTTTGTTTATTTCCCTCATATCCTCACTCATATCCTCTCTCATATCCTTCATTTCCTCTCTCCCTTTATTTATTTCTTTTAGTAAGTGTTGGTTGCTTTCGAACAATTTTTTTATCCAGTCATCATTATTTCTACTTCCACTTTCACTACCCCTTCGTTCCTGTTCAATTTCTACAAGTGGTAGTCCCCTAGTTTCATCTACCTCCATGTTTGGTATTGGCATATCTGTGCCTTCCAATTCTATTTCTTGCCCTTCCAAACTTGTCCCTTTTTCCTGTTCCCCTACAACTACCAGCTCGCCTATAATATTTTCCTCCCTGTTTTCGATCCCCTCCTGAAAACTAACAAATCTCCCCTGAGCAGCCCCTTCTGTTTCTATCACCCTTTTCCGCCTACCCTTTTCTAATTGTTCCCCTTTTTCTGTTTTTTTAGCTTTTTCTCCCCGCAAATTATACGATTCCCTTTCATCAGACATATTTAAGCTATTAGTAAACTTATTTTACAAAACAACCTAGCCTTGACTATTCAACTCAGTGTTTAATTTTACAAAATTGTTTCTAAATCTATTTCCAGTTCAAATGTTTTTCATATAAAAAGTTCTAAATTAATTTTATTTCAAAATCTCTCTAAATAAATTTTATCTCTTATTATATCGAGCCCCACGTTGTTGTGCCAATTATAACATAATTTCCTAAAGACGCTATACAACGGGGTTTTACTATTAAATATTTAAATGAATAATTAATTCTTTATTATTATTTTTCTAATAATCGTACCCCACGTTGGTGTGCCAAATGTAATATTATTTATAAAACTCAATACAACGATGTTTTATACTCTATCATGAAGATATATTATTTCTATTTAATAACCAAACAAAAAAACTACTCAGGAACAATTCATTAACATTTATTATCACAATTTCATCTCAACATTTAAACAATATTCACAAAACAAAAATTTATAACTTAACAAGTTTTAACAAACTCGGTTTAACTTTTTTTTCTTTTAATTTTATAGTTACACAATTTTAATACCCTTGGCTAATTTTACGATCTCTTACAATCTCGGGGTTATAGCATGGGCTATATTTTTTACTTCTTTTGTTAATTAAATAAATTTTGAAAAACAATATTAAATTTTGAAATTAGTTTTAATAAATATTTTCCGGATGGAAATACTTTAATTTTGAATAAGCAAAAAAGCGAAACTATTTGAACTGGATTAAGTTTTTATTACTTTTAATCACAAGATATTCTAATGTACAAAATTAAACTTCCCTATTATCCTAAGAGTCCACTAAAGTTTATTTTTTTATATCGCTATGTACTTAACTTATCAAATAACGTCGAATGGCTGCTTGCTCACACGTAGAATTCCGTTCTCTTTAAATTTCACTTTTTTACACACTTAAATTGGTTTTAGTTCCTTTAAATTACATTTACACTTTATTAACTCTTTCAATTCACTCATCCCTGTTCAATCTTGTAAAGTTTCTTCAAAAATCTGTATAATTTTGACGAAGTTTCTAATAAATACAATTTTGACTGCACAGGGCAGGTCCGTTTTCTCCGCGTCACCACGCCAGAATCTAACTACGCGTCCTTAGATTTTCTTTTTAAAATGTTCCAAATATGGCGGCCTCCTTCTTCTTAAAAAAAACATATGCTCTAATTTAACGAAGTTCCGTTCCTTCCCACTAGAGTCAAACTGCACCTGACCGACTTATATTTGTTTACTTTCACATCTGTTTTTACAGCTGATGCAATAACGCGATTGTTTACAATGGCGTTTTAATTTGGTTAAACTTTAGTTGAAACTTACTGTTTCAATTTTCCGATCCTTAACAAACCTTCCAGTGTTTATTTAATTACTATTATTAGTGTGTGAAGTGTCTTTGTGTTTTACTTTTGTAATATTTCGAAATGTGTGTGTTTTGACTGGACTTTTCCAAACATAACCTTACATTGTTTACAATCGTTTTTCACTTTTTCCTTCAAGTAATTACTTATGCCCTATTTTACTAATATTTACAATTTTGTTTAACATATAACTATTATTAGATTATCTTGTTTTAAATTTTATTTGATACAACAAATTTCTTTATGTATTTACAGTTCAAATATCTTATTTACTAATCTAGGCTTTTACCTAAATTTAGTTTCAATTTTAACCTAACCAATCTTTTAATGAATTTCTTTTTAAATTTTGTGTGAGTTATTTCTAATATATTCTTCCAATTCTTAAATAATATTATATAGCCCATTCTATAAATGTTACAATACGTTCTTTGCAATAATTATGCAGTTATACGTATGTAAATAAATAGAAATTCACATGAATACACAAAAATACATACCTTTGTTTGTTTTGCCCTCGGCACTTAGCTAGTTCCAGTCAAGAACAATTGCTTCACAAACTTCTTGAAGTTACTGTTCTTGTTGAATATTTTTCTGTGTAGTTTGTCTATTAAATAATTGTCTTATCCGTTTTCGTGAGCCAAATATTTGATTGTGTTTAGTTTCTCTGTGTAGTTAGTTGTGAACATAGATATCTTGTTTAGTTTGTGTAGTAAATGTTTGAATGCGGTGTGTTTATGTTGTATTAGGTGGTTCGGTGTGTTGTGTATCAGTGTGTCTGTCATGGTTGGTTTGCGGTATATATTGAATTGATATTTGTTTTGATTTTTTGTTATGGTGATGTCTAAGAAATTCAATATTTTGTTGTTTTCAAATTCTTCAGTAAACTGGATAATTTTGTTTATATGTGTTTGGAATTGTTGGCATTGTCTTATGTTTCCTCGGTATAGTATTATAACGTTGTCTACATATCTGTGTTAATATATTATCTTATCTACGTATTTGTTATTTATGATTTTATTCTGTTCTATGTGTTGTAGGAATATTTCAGCAAGAAAGCTTGAAATCGGTGAACCCATTAGTAGGCCTTGTTTCTGTGTGTAATATTTGTTGTTGTGAGTGAAGTAGTTCTGTTGTGTAATGGTGTTCAAAATGTGTATGCTTTCTTCTGGAGTGTTGTTAACTCTTAGATTGTCTCATTATATGTCTAGTGTTTCTGTGACTGGGATATTGGTAAATAGGTTTGTGATGTCAGATGATGCTAGGGTTGAGCTGTGAGGGATATACATAAAACTAGACACACACATAAATATAAAAAACACAATAGATCTAATAAACAAAATAAAGAGCATTGAAATCCCTCATGGACACTAAACACTCCTGTAATAGTATGGAAAATAACATCAGCATCCTCCACACATGCAACAAAGGCCATAAATTAAACACACTAGAACAATATGAAATATACAGACAGCAACATGGATAAAAATGACATCCTAAATGAACAAACAGGACACAGATCACACATACTCTTCGATCACATCATTTCTAACTTTCAAAAATTGGTACCAAAAAGCAGGACTGCAGCAATCCTAGTGGCAAAAATATGAGGCTGAAGAAGTCCTATGACAAAAACGTTTCCTCTAAAGTGTAAGCTAAGAATTTAACAAATTATAGCTAACAGTAATTCTCGTCGCAAGTAATTTCAAAGTGTAATAAATGGCTAATTATGTATTTGGTTGAGTTGGGCGAAAACCAATACCTACTAATATTAGAAGGTTCTGCAAGGGCCAAACTCTACTATAATAAAAGCTGATGTAACAAGTATAACGCGAATATAATTAAAGGCACATAAATATATATTTAATTAAAATAAGTCTTAGTGAAAAAAATTAAACAGGAATCCTAGTTCTTTTACGTGTACTTTAAAATAAGTATAAATATCAGAAAGATGCAATGAGCCAGTATACCTATAATTACGTTATATAATTTGAGTTATAAGGTTTAACAAGTAGGCTACTTCAAAGTTAAATTTAATTTTACAAAATCTATGTATCATATTTATTTATTTGTAATACCGGTATACGCCTATTTAAAATAAAAAATTGCTGTATCTAATTTTTTGTATTAATCACTTTAACAATAGTTTATAAAGTTCGGATAGTCATAAACTATTGTTTAAGTGATTAATAAGATTCACCGAACGTAATGGACTACAAAATTCAAGATTTTTTTAATTGAAAGTATGTATGCTTTTAAATAAAGATTTTAGTTGTATAGTTTGGTATTATATATTTTCCCGGTTGCTAAACAATACGAATAAAAAAAAAGTTTATAAATATTATATCTATAATGTTCCTTCAAGAAAAAACATCAAAATGTCTGTTAAAACTTCTATTCCAACAATTTTAAAAATTAGGAATTGCAGTTTTTGTATTGTACATCTTAAGGTCTTTCTTTTTATATTAATAAAATTAAAAATTATGAATGTACTATATAACAACTAGACTTAGAAGTAGATCTACTTCTGTTTGTGAGTAAACGGCGAACCATCAGATGTATTACCGAATACTGACAATATTATGTACATCAAAACAGATTGGCAATAACGATTGCTGCTTATCTTGTGTTGCGTGACTGTTAAGCTAGACATTTGTTTTGTTCAATTAGTAGTGTTGATTGATATTTTAAAAATAAAATATTGTGTTTTTGTCTTCGCTTATAAAATGTCGGTGACAAAAGTTGCAGTTGTAAGTGTTATGAGTTCTGTTAATAGTGCCTTATTCTCATACATAGCATTAATATTATTTGATTTCATCTTCACTTTTCCTACAAATTTTTCACTAAAAATACCAGAACATATTAATATGTTTCATTACTTGCCTTGTATTAGTAGTAGCACTTACTTTTTGATTACTGAGGACGGCCGTTTTGGAAGATGTGTCCCTTTGTCAACTCAGGACCTAACTCAATTATAAACTCGTTATGATCCTAGTTGACGAAGGGACACTTCTTCCGAAACGGCCGTCCTAAATAAAACGAAATAAGTGCTACTATAGGCAAGAGTAACGTACTAAACAAAACAGACACTAACAGTCCAAGAAAGAACAATTTTAATAATGTTGAGATGCTATCTTTGTAATCTAAGTAGGCTACTTTCAAAAATGTTAAAATTTTTTTTTCTGTATTTTAAATTAGTGGGAGAAATGTACTAGTTTTCTTGAAAGATTGTCTGGATATTATGGACAAAAGATCAACAAGAAAAATTATATTTTAAACATTTTACCCAACTAAAATTTGATAAAAAACAACTTTCCGGCATACAAAAATATTGGTAGTTATTAAGATCAGCGACTACCGCTCCGATCGACGAAATTTTCTTATTCCTGATCAATTTGACCTTGCTGAACACGAATCTGAAGTTTATTTTTACTGCAAACATATATTTACATTAAAAAAAATAACCTAATCTGACCTGACCTGACTTTGGTGCTTACTAACGCTCTGATTGGCGAGGCAAAATGTTTTTTCATGATAGGTATGACCTAGCTGAACATGAATCTGAACTTACACTTTTTAAAAAATGTTTTAACTTGCCTATAGTAGCACTTACTTTGCTTGTTGAGGACGGCCGTTTCGGGAGATGTGTCCCTTTGTCAACTCAGACCGTAACTGATCTCAAGGTTTACGTAGGTTAGGGTGGGGGTGGGATATTTTGGTGGTGTGGGTGTATTTTGTGTGTATTAGGAGTTATGATGTCAAAAGTCTGTGTGAGTTGTAATGTAATTGTGTATTGAGTATGTGTGTAGGGTGTAGTTTGAAGTGCCTATATATTTCGTATTGTTCGGTTGTGTAGCGTTGGTTATTTCTGTGTTGTTTATGAAGAATTTGTAAGTTAGATGTTATGTCTGTGTAGTCGTGTTTTGTGGAGTTGAGATGATCGGCGAAGTTAGATTGGTAGTTATTGTTTTTTAGTGCTTTTATATGTTCTTGGTAATGTGTGTAGAATGACCTCCCTGTCTGGCCTATGTAAAAACTAGGGCATGAACTGCAAGTTAGTTTGTAAACTCCAGTGGTGTTGTAAATGTCGTTGATTTTGCTGTTGGGTTTAAATTGTTTGTTGAGAGTGTTGTGTGTGGAGTAAGCTATTTTGTAGTTGTATTTTCGTAGTGTGTTGTTTAGATTGTGGGTTTTGGATGATCTGTATGGTATTGATAAGTATTTTATGGGATTGTCATCTTGTGTGTTTGTATTTGGGTTATTATGTTTATTTTTTAGGCGGTTGTATAATTTGTCAATCATTGTTGGGTTGTATCCATTTGTTTGTGCTATATATTTTATGGTGTTTAACTCCTGGTAGTGTTCATCTTTGTCTAGTGGTGTTTTAAGGAGGCGATATATCATGGTGTTGTAAGCAGCTAGTTTATGTTGTTGTGGGTGGTTTGAGGAACTGTGTATGGTCGTATTGGTGCTGGTGGGTTTTCGGTATATGTTGAATTTATGTGTTTGTTTCTCTGTCCGTTTAATTGTGAGGTCTAAGAAGTTAAGGGAGTTTTGTTGTTCTGTTTCGATGGTGTATGTTAGTTTAGGGTGTATGGAATTTAGGTGTTTTAGAAATATGTGTGCTCTGCGTGTGTTGCCTTTATATAATGTTATGATGTCATCAACAAGCAAAGTAAGTGCTACTATAGGCAAGTTAAAACATTTTTAAAAAAGTGTAAGTGATTACTAGTAGCTCATGCGAAGATGGAATCAACAAATGAATCTGAAGTTATTTTTAACGGCAAACACATATTCACTTGAGAAAACCAGGTCAGGTCAAGTTAGGGGTAAAAATATAGTCTTAATGATGTTGGTTTTTTCAATAACTTGTTATAACGTGTAGAACACAAATATAATTTTTTTCCACGAAAAATACAAAAAGTTAATTTTTCTGCACATTTTTAATGTTAGTCTGTAATAGCATGTATAGCGTGAACCAGCCACTCAGTAGCTACAGCCGACTGCACTATGTCAAAGTAAATTTATTTTAATACTAAATTTAAAATCTAAATATTCAAATTTTTGTTATAATTATATACACCATTACTATATACCTACATTAAAATATACCTACAAAGTATTCAGTCAGGATAGATTTGGTTATAATTTTATACAACATTACTATCTACCTATATTAAAATATACCTATGAAGTATCAAGTCAGGTTGGTTGTAATTTTCTGCATCGGCAATAAGTTTAAATATGTACCAAAATTACAACCAAATCTATCCTGACTGGATACTTCCAAGGCATATTTTAATATAGGTAATATTGAATAAAATTATAACCAAGTCTATCCTGATTGGATACTTCGTACGCATATAGTAATGTTGTACAAAATTACAACAAAATCTAGACGTAGTACATTGCGCTGTAGCTACTGCGCTGCTGGTTCACGCTATAGGTCTACATGCCGTTACAGCCTAACATTTGAAATTTGAAAAAAAGTAACTTTCCTTATTTTCCGCAGGAAAAAGTTGATATTCGTGTTCTACACATTAAAACGAGTAATTTAAAAACAAAAAAAAAAATACTTCAGATTTGTGTTCTACAAGGTCAAATTGATCAGGCAAAACAAAATTTCGCTGATCTTGATAATTACCAAAATATTTATCAAAATAGCTTTTGTTTAGGAATGTTATCATACTCATATCCAAGTAATCTAAACTTTGACCAATACAGAACCAAAATCATTTCATATAATTTGAATAATTTATATGTGTTGATTCCATCTTCACGTGAGCTACTAGTTTTTACTAAAAATATTTGTAAATACATTACAACTTGCCTATAGTAGCACTTATATTTTGTTGAGGATGACCATTTGGGCAGGTATGTTTCAGGAAAGTTACGTTATGAGTTGACAATGGGACACATCTCTCAAAATGTCCGTCCTCAACAAATATAAGTAAATGCTACTACAGGCAAGTTATAATGTATTTACAAGTGTTTTTAATGAATAATTTCTTATCTAATATGATGCAAATGTATTTTATATCTAAAGAAGACATTCTGGCATTGTTAATTTCCTTTTTTTTTAAATCACTTTAAAGCATGTTTGTTATTTTTTGTTTGTTTAGGTTACAGGTGGCAATAAAGGAATAGGTTTTGCAATAGTTAAAGGACTTTGTGAAAAGTTCCCTGGTGTAGTTTACTTGACAGCTAGAGACATAGGTAGGGGTAAAGCAGCTGTGGAAAATTTAAAAAAGGTTAGTTTTTAAGATTTAATCTAATCAATGCAGTTATGGTATATAGATACATAATTTATTTTATTGCTAAATATAGCATTATGAGTTATAAAATATTTCATAAGTAATTATTTAAAGAACTAAGTAAACATTTTAAAGTTACTATACTGATACTTTTCAAAACGGTCGCTAAAAACCTAACCTAGTAAGAATAGCATATTAAATGAGTAAAATCCAGATAATTACAAAAATCATTTAAAAAATAATTGTTATTTACCTATTTGTTAACAGTATTTAACATTACCATTATTTATTACTCTTTGATATTACTTGCGATCAGACTTTTTGTTAACTAAAGGTTGTTAATTGTTAACTTGCACTTGGAGGAAACGTTTTCGTCCTTACGACCTCTTTATCCTTTTTCAAAAATACGAGGCTGAAGAAGTCGTAAGGACAAAAACGTTTTCTCCAAGTGTAAGTTAACAATTTAACAATCTTTAGTTGGTCGTAAGTAATATCAAAGTTTAATAAGTAATTAACAACCAGTTTGTCATGATCAGCAAAACGTTTTCGGTATTACCATTATTTTCCTATTACATTGTTAATTTATATAATATTCTTGTGATTATCTGTTATCCAGATGTTATCAATACTTTGAAAGTAAGTAATACTTGACAAAGACTGGGCTTTCTATGTTTTAAAAAATATATCCTAGACACAAAATAAGTATTAAGTGTTGCAACCATATATAGTAGTTGAAATATGAAAAAAAAATTTAACATCTCAATGTATGTATCTCAATATCAAGACCATGTAACTGTGCACTTGGCCTTGAGAGATCGCAGAAGGCGAGACAGATGGTAGAGGGTCAGTATAAATACTTTCCTACAAACATGATAAGGAGTGTAAAAAGGCTGACTTGCATGAGACAGTGGATATCGGATAAATTTGATGATAAATTAGCTTTGGTATGAAATAACAATCTTGAAATAAGTGTAGACATTTTGAATGCAGAAGCTGTTGTTGTATTGAACATTCTGAATAGAACTCAAGAAATGGTTTCAAACAGCCCAATATTGCTTAAAAGTCTTCCAGACTCACATCTTGAAAAGCCACTACTCTTCCAGGAAGTTTCTACAGCCATCAACATTTTTGGGCTACATCCATCTTCAAACACTTTCTCCTACCAGGTTAAAAATCTACCTGGTACTATTTCGATCAAACACCTACCAAACGCACTATTCTTCCAAATGTCACTCGCCGCTTGGGTCAAATCACCCCTGTTACATTTTGGATCAAACAACTTTGGCAGGAAAAATTATTTTGGGATCAAACCTTAACAACCGTACTTCAAATACAATGAAGAATGACTTCATTGAATATTTTCACGGTCTGTCCGGTATTCAAATACCTTGCCATGTTAGCATTTGTTTTAATATGTATTGTGTTTCATTTATTGGTATGTTGATTTATAGGTCGGTTATGTCAAATACAGCTAGTTTGAGATTATGAGGTATGTTGCTGGTTCTTATTTTGTGGTCTATATTATTTTTTAGGGTGGTGTGATGTCTGAATTTTATGTGGATTCTTATTATTTTGTGTAGTTATCTTGCACATTTTGATGAGTTTGTTGGTGTGTTATTAATTAGTGGACATATGGGTAAGTTGGTGATTCTGGTAGGGTATTTAGTGTTCGAGTTATTTTTTTTATTTCTCTAAGGTGTCTTTTTTCTTGTTTGTTAGTAACACATGGACATTTATTGTTGTGTTAACACACAACACATTTATTTATGATGGTTTTTATGTGTGCATGGAAATGTTTTTGATCTATCGGCGTTTCTGTGATGTTGTTGACTTGAAAATAAGATTGTACTTTGTTGTGTAAGTCTGGGTCATGTAGTATAACTGTAATATTACCCTTGCCTGCTTGTAGAAATTTGAGGCTATGGGGTATTGTTTTATTTTTAATGCTTTTATTTCATCATTATTTTTGTATTGTGTATGTATGTTTTATTTAGGTTATGTGTTATGTCTCGTTACAGGAATTCATGGTCAGTGTCTGTAATTTTTATATCAGTTTTGGAGTTGAGTATTATGTTGGGGGTGTAAATTATGTTAGAGGCTTTTGTTAATTAGGTCCATTTTTTGTTTGTTGAATTATATTTGTGTAGTGTGTAGGTTTATGAAAAACGTGTGTAGTTCAAGTATATTACTGATATGCAAGACTTTGATTGACTTTCATCACAAACATTAGAGGATCAAAGCTGAAGTGCACATTCTCTTGACCTTAAATATGGAGTACTGAAAAAAATCAAACATTAATTTTGTCAGTCGTTCATATGGGAGAAGACTAATCTGTAGATATTCCAAATTTTAACTGTAATTGAGCTATGAAAATACCACAATTTTAAGCAGTAAGAGTAGCTATTTATCACAATGTGCAAGATACGTCATATATAGCTCGCTTATGGAAATACATGCGAAACACTCCTGCAATTGGGATAAACGAAGATGAAGTCAGCAGAGTAAGTATTGTAACTTGCAGGTCTGAATATTAACAATCTGTCTTATTAGTTGTTTATATTTTGCGAAATAAATCTATCAATGATATTACAGACTTTTCAGGTAATCATTCATTAATATATATCCCAAAAAGATGTGAAAGTTCTCAGAAATAATACAAGACATTTAAACAAAATTCCAATGCAAAATAAATTTTGCAGATTCGTTACAACCAGTAATTTCTACCTGAACATTTGGAGTTAACAATTTCTTACAATAGGAATACAAGCACTACAAAGTATGGTACCACAGTAGATGGAATTTTTACAATTTATATGGCGAAGTTTATTTCAAAAGTTTTTATATCTTACTTTAGTTATCATTAGCCAATTGTATCATTTTTAGAATGTAATAATAACAGTGGGGATTTAAGTAATGTTAATATTGAAATAGTAATAATAGTAAAAAGTAATAAAAATGTTAACATGAATAATGTTTAAACCCGTTAAACTATGCATGTAAGAAAATTGGATTTTTATCTATGAATAATTGTTAGATATAATGATTATAAAATAGTTTTGCATTTAAAAATACATCATACAATTGTACATTTACATAAATGAATTTAACAATATTTACTTACCCTTCTTGCATCTAACACGATTTTATTAGAAAAGATTTATATTATTATTAATTTTTATGTCTTATGAAAATAGAGTATACTGATAGAAATACTGTAAATTTGTAAATTACAAACTATTTACAAAGGCTACTAGTGTTGTGTAATAATGCTGTTTAGTTTTTTGACTGATATAAATAATGTAAGTACGACATTAATTACATTACACACTATTTATGTGTAATGTTTACCCATAATTACATGTTAATTTTTTGACTTCTCTAATTCATTTTTTTATTGAATAAGTCTTGGTCCTTAACGTGATGAATTAGAGAGGTTCCCTGTAGTGGGACAAAGCTTAAATATTAATGTACCATATACATATGTGATTTAACTAATATATTTTGGGACAGATTTAACATTAAAAATTTAAATTTATTTTGAATATACAAATAAATTATCAAGTTTTAACGTCTGTCGGCACCCCTAGCAGTGCTATTTTTTTTTTTTTCATCTGGTGTATGTGTTTATATGTTGTATTACATTTTGATGTATTAAGATGAGGTTTTGGTGAAGGCAGCATAGTTTAGTATTAAATAAAAGTTTAAATAGTTTAGTATGAATAAAATTACTCGCAAGAAGTTCTTTTTATCTTAAGCCTTGGTGAACACAGAACACATTTTAAAAACAAAGTGTCTGCTTCACTTGAAGTTTGATCATACATAATTTTTATTGATGGCCATATTTTTTTAACTGAAGCTATTTATATAGTTTTTTTTGACTTGAATGATATTGTAAAAAAATAATTATGTGTGGGGATTTTTAAGGTATAATAAATTAGGCTTATTCCTATGAAAATCTGAATGAACATGGTGAAAATAATTTTTATTGACGATGCTCCAAAAATTAAAAAAAAAAAAATAATAAATAAACATTTACCGTCATCTACAACACTTGAAGACTGTTAATAACGAGTTTTCAAATGAAACACAGTTTTAGTTTGATGCATGGCCTGTTTTGTTGTTGGCAATAACCTTTGGGTGCAGTTAACTCACAAGAAGACTGTCAAGACCCAAACATGACTAAATGCGAACAAAACTGAGTCAGAGTCGTTTTAGCTGATAAGAATATATGAAGCATTTTTAGTATATCTATATTAACTAGATGAAAAGCTTCTAGGATATTATTTCATAAATATTCTTGTTGATGAAATGTATATATATATATATATATATATATATATATATATATATATTTTTTTTTTTTTTTTTTTTTTTAGGTTAGTTTTGGTTGGTAAAGATTATTTAGATTTTTTGGACTAGGAGACTGACAGACTTAGCTTGGTAAGAGTCCACTCTGTAGTCTTGAAATAGAAACACATAAAAGCACTTAAACAATGATATATTTCAACCACACAGTGGTCTTTATCAATTGAAGAGAAAACACAAAAAGAAATGTGAGAGAATGAAATAAAATAATTGTAATCACAGATTGTGTAGAGTAGAAATCAGATGTCACAGATGCACAGATTAAAGATATATATATTGTTTCCATGAACATATGAGTGATTATAGTTTATATAAGTCTGTCAGGGGAAAAGAGATAAGGCTATTAGGAAAAAAAAAAAAATGAATGAATTTATCTGATGTTGAGGTTAGGGGATTCTCTGGACTTGGTATACCACTGGTATGATAGTTCCCACCTTCTCAGTTCTGAGGGATTGCAATCAGGGGGGGAGTGATTTAATTATTTTTGTGGTATAGCAGTCATCAAAAGTTGTGATGTTGTGACTCGCAGCATGTTGAGCTGTTGGTCTATCCATATTCATAATTTTAACATCATGTCTGTGGCCATTCATTCTGATATTCAGACCATCCGTGGTCAGGCCTATGTACTGTGCTGAGCAAAGTTTACATTGTAGCTGGTATATGACATTTTTCGATGTACAATTTGGTGTATTGGACACGTCTTGCATCTAGGTCTATTACATGGGAAGTTTGTGTGGTTTCTCTGCATCAGGATCTGGTAGTTTAGGATGTACTAGGATGTTTTTCAAGTTGGGAGGTTGCTTGTACCAAATTCTGATGGCTTCAAAATTCTTCAAGCTTCCGTCCACACCAAAAATCTTTTCACCGATCCACCGCAAATTTGGTACAAGCAACCTCCCAACTTGAAAAACATCCTAGTACATCCTAAACTACCAGACCCTGATGCAGAGAAACCACACAAACTTCCTCATGGCTCCTTCCCATGTAATAGACCTAGATGCAAGACGTGCCCAATACACCCCTCAGCAAATAGTTTCAACAGCCAAACAACAAAAATGGTCTTCAAAATACAGGGCCATCATAATTGTACATCGAAAAATGTCATATACCAGCTACAATGTAAACTTTGCTCAGCACAGTACATAGGCCTGACCACGGATGGTCTGAATATCAGAATGAATGGCCACAGACATGATGTTAAAATTATGAATATGGATAGACCAACAACTCATCAGATGTCTCCAATCTCTTTTCCCCTGACAGACTTATATAAACTATAATCACTCTATATAATCACTATATATATATATATATATATAAAATACGTTTACTTGTTTAATAATTTAAAACAACATAGGTTATTCAAATACAAGAATATTTATTAATTTATATCCAAAGCTTTTCGTAGGCAAACGGTACCAACATCATCAGGAATGAAAATTACAATAATGTAATTACATTATTATAATTTTCATTCCTGATGATGTTGGTACTGTTTGGCAACGAAAAGCTTTGGATATAAATTAATAAATATTCTTGTATTTGAATAACCTATGTTGGTTTAAAATATATATATATATATATATATATATATATATATATATATATATATATATATATATATATATATATATATATATATTAATTACTTGTAAATAATTCTTTTCCATCATTAAGTGCAATAATTTTATCTCATGTGATAAGACACCTTTCGGCCACTTGACCATTGTCGATAAAAAAAATCTATCCATGATAATGGACAACGTGAAATATCAATATGTGTATATATGTGCGCGTGTGTGTGTGTGTGCGCGCGCGTGTGTGCGTGCGTGCATAAAAAAGTAGGGTGACCCTCTGGAAATTGTATTTTTATTGGTAACTTACAAATCCTTATTATTTAACACAACATTAAATTCATTGTTATTGTTTAAGCGTTTTTTTCTTAGTTACATTTTGAAAGTATATTTTAAGTCGCTATGATACTATAATAATTACATTCTAATTGTCTTCTAAAGTTATTACTTTTAAACTTGTAGATTTTATTGTCTATGACGATTTGGTAAAACTTTTACATTTCAATTAAATAAATGAATGACTTCCAGAACTTGTAGTTTATGTAAATTTATCAAAAAACTTACTGAGCAATAAATGTTTTCATTTGTTCACAACTTTCTTTTATTCTAATTTCAAGGTTATTTAACATTATAACTAGTGACAAAATTTAAAATTTAGCATTGTTTTAAATTTCTTTTCTTGCTACACACCCTTATGAAATAACACACAAAATGTATGAAATCATGTTATATAGTCAGAGAAATTCATTTCATCTTCATTCTTTAAGTTTCACTATATTATGCATATTCAACTGTTTGGCGATTTTAATGTTATTATTTTTTATAATCAAATCTATCTTAACCAGATACTTTATAGCTATATTTTTATGTAGCTATACAGTAATATAGTGCTCTGTTTTATTTTGAGATTTGAATATTGAGGATTCGTTTTGCTTTTATAAACTTAATCACGTGTAGTTTCAGCACTTAATATTCCTTGTTTCTTTTTTAAAATGTATATATAAATAACATTTGTAAAAAGGAAAAATATGAATATGAATAGTTTTTGGTTATGTTATTTTTTTTTATGAAGTTAAAGGGCTTTTATGAAGGAAACATAATAACATAGTGAGGTAATGCATAAACAATTACTTTATAAAAGAGTTTGGTTAACACTGAGGTCGTCTATCCAAGGTGATATTTAATGTAGGCTTTAACCATTATTAAATGAATTTTATGGTTTGCGACACTTGAAATAATTTGTATCTTGATTAAAATTAATTTTTATAAAACATATGTAGAAAAAATTGTATTAAGCCTAGTCTTTGTCAACTACCCAAGTAAATAAATTATATACAATATGAAAGTCCTTAGGAACATTATAAAAATAATAAAACTTTATGCCTGTGCCTCAATAATCAAAACTCTTGAAGAACCATATCCAACCTTTTAATAACAAACACCAAACTTTATAAAATCATTATTTCCATACAAAGAAAAATTGTAGCTACGAAGTATTCAGATTATGATAGATTTGTGTATGTGTTTTTTTTTTAAAACAGTTTGTTAATGCTCAAGGAAAACAGTTCATCCGTAAAGTGAAACATGGTCAGTTTTGGTCAAAGTAATGATGCAGTAGCATACCAAAATAGAAGCCATTTCATAATATAAGCAGTTTGATTTATTATAAAATTTTATTTTTTATAACCAAATCCACCTTAACTAGATCTCTTGTAGCTATGTTTTAATGTAGTGTGTTCCTTTTTTTTTATAAAGGAACTTTGAGTTTATAAACTTCTGTCTGTGTTGTGAGGTATAGGTTTGGTTTTTTCAAAACTGTATTTTTTTATCTTTAGCATCAAGTTTTATTAGGTTTTTTTTTCTTTGTGTTCTGAGAACTTTGTCCTTCATCAGGTATAATTATTTTTGCAATATGTAACAGTGATGTTTTGCCTTAATTATTAAAAAAATTGGTACCAGTAACAGAAAATCAACAATTAAAGTTGAATGGAGTATATTTTCCGAGCTGGAGTTCAATAATTATAATTTGTTTCATGTTGATGTTTTAGTTGTCTCTGAAGCCAGAATTTCATCAGTTAGACATCACTAACCAAGAGAGTATCAAAGCCTTTGCCCACTTTATAAAGGACACATATGGTGGCATTGACATCCTTGTCAACAATGCAGGTATAGCTTTTAAGGTGAGCTCTATCTCCTGATAAATTAGAGGAGTCATAACTGTTTAGATCCAATGACTGAGATAAAAATGATTTCGTATTATTTATAAAATTCCAATATTTAGTCAATTCTTGATAATTTGTGCCATTTCAAACAAGAATTTACACAAATCATCAAATTCAGAAATTATCTACAGAAACTTGCAGTATTTGTGTTGTACATCTTGAGGTTTTTATAGAAATTATACTTGTTTGTATTATCTTGGCAAAAAAACAACTCCTTACTGAAATTTTATACAGAGCACAGTAGCGTAATTATGATAAATAAATAACAATAGTATCTTTTATTGTGTTATGTGTACATTGTTTTTTGTGCATTATGTTGTCTATCAAGGTGTGTTTGTATCCTTTTTTATGGGCTGTGTGTTTTATTATGTTTAGTTCGTTTATTTTGTCTTCATTGCTCATGGGTATGTTGATTAATCTGTGTATCATGGAGTGGAAGGCAGCATGTTTGTGTTTTGTGGGATGATTGGGAGTGTTGTGTATAACTCTGTCTGTGATGATGGGTTTCTTGTAATTTTGAATGTGTGTTTGTTGTTTTGTTTTGTTATCGTTAGGTTTTAGGAAGTTGATTTTGTTCTGTTCTGTTTTCAGTGTGAAGTTTATGTTATTGTATAGTTTATTTATATAATTGTGAAAGGTGTTTATCTGTCTTATGTGTCCGTTGTATAGGATTATGTATGAATATTTCTGATATTTTTGATCTAGAACAAAAATATATCATGAACAACAACAAAATAATATATTTGTACAGATATGTAGGTGACATCCTAATCCTATACAATGACAAGATAAAACAGATAAACACCTTCAAAAATTACATAAACAAATTACACAATAACATAAACTTCACACTAGAAACAGAACAAAATCAACTTCTTAGATCTCACGATAACAAAACAAACAACAAACCTACATTCAAAATATATAGGAAACCCACCACCGCTGACAGAGTTATACACAACACTTCCAATCATCCCACACAACACAAACATGTTGCATTTCACTCGAAGATACAAAGGCTAATCAATATACCCACAAACAATGAAGACAAGGTAAATGAACTCAACAGAATAAAACATATAGCCTATTAAAACAGATATAAATACATCTTGATAGACAACATAATGCGCAAAAAATAACACAACAAAAAATAATAACACAAACACAAAAAATACATAACACTTACATATCACCACAACACATCATACAAAATAGCTTCCTCATTCCGCAAACTTAAATACAAAATAGCATTTAAAACATCCAACACAATTTAAAAAAATCTACACAGTTCAAAAATACACCAGAATAAACATGACAGGACAGGAGTATACAAAATTACATCCAACAACTGCACTAACTTGTAGGACAAACAGGGAGAACATTTTCCACAAGATGTAACGAACACATAACAGACATAAAAAAGACACAACCCAAATCAAATTTCGCCATACACATACAAATCACACTACACTCACACACTAACATAGACACCAATCTACACTACATAAAAAAAGAAACAAACTAAACACAACAGAAAACTACGATATATAATATTTTTGTAATAATATTTTTAAATTCTAATATTATAGCAGTATTTTTCTGTTTTCGTGTTATTTCCAATTATAATAAAACATAATAACAGTAACCTGTTGTTATCTATCGGGTGATGTATAATTGAGGCTGGACCTATATCTTTTGGTTTGGAGATTTTATGCAAGTGTGAGTGCTGGGTGATATAAATCAAAGATTTATTTGTGCGTTTAGTAGTGTTATAAAACTTAAAATTTAATCTTCATTCTATTTTCTTTTCTTTATAGAACAATGCTCCCAACCCTTTTGGCGAACAAGCAGAAGTAACTATTGCTACTAATTACTTTGCACTATTAGACGTGTGTCATGAATTGTTTCCTCTTTTGCGCCCACATGCGAGAGTTGTCAATTTATCTAGCTCTTGTGGAAGTCTAAGTAATATTCCAGATAAAAAATTACAAGAAAGATTTCTAAATCCAAATTTAAGTGAAGAAGAACTCAACTCTTTGATGAAAGAATTTGTAGAGTAAGTAAAATGTATTTTTCTGATTAAACTTTTTTGTTGTTGTCTAATGATTTTCAAGTACCTGCTTATAATTTCACTCAATTTAAATTACACTACAATTTCTACTAGCAGCATTTGTTTAGTTTTTAAGCTAAAAGAAAAGATTTTTTTACAGGTCACAATTTCTAAACTAATCCTTTTTAAACGTCTATTTTTTAAGAAGTACCTATTTCCTTGTGCTGGTCAACAATAAATTAAGAAAACAGGATAGATTCAGTACTTTAATGAAAAGGAAAAGCCACTATTTCATATTATTTAAAATTAAAAGATGGTGGAATATTTTCAACAATGTTGGAGATAGCTGTATGTTTCTAATGTAGTTACATTTTCACAAATGTCTGTAACATTTAGGGCCAAGAACTCTTTCTAATTAACATTCTCTTTCATTGCTAGCCTATTTGTAATATTACTAAATTTAGTTTTCCTAATTATTCACCCTATTCACACCATCTCCTAGTTGTCAGTAAATGATAGTGTATTAGAATACTCAGGCTTCCTGCAATGCAAGCTCATAAGTTACAAAACTGACTATAATCTTTATCTTCAATTTAACTTACCCACCTAGCCATCAGTCAATAATAATAGTCTGTTTCCTTTTAAAACATGTGTGCTTTTTACATTTTAGACACATCAGTTAAAGCACTGATCTCTTTAAATCCTACCTACAATTTATCTTATATTTTTAACAATTTTGGAGATAGCTGTATGATTCTAATGTAGGTACATTTCATGAATGCCTATAACATTTAGGGCCAAGAACTCTTTCTAATTAACATTCGTTTTCATTGCTAGTCTATCTGTAGTATTACTAAATTCAGTTTTCCTAATTATTCACCCTTTTCACATCATCTCCTAGTTGTCAGTAAATGATAGTGTATTAGAATACTCAGGCTTCCTGCAATGCAGGCTCATAAGTTACAAAACTGACTATAATCTTTATCTTCAATTCACCCTATCCATTTAGCCATCAGTCAATAATAATAGTCTGTTTCCTTTTAAAACAGGTGTGCTTTTACATTGTAGACACACCAGTTAAAGCACTGATCTATTTAAATTCTACCTACAAATTATCCTGTGGAAACCATCTCCTATTCTAGTCTTTAGTCAGTCATAGCATATTTCTGTAGATTGTGGATTCTTTGCATTTCATATCATCTGTAACATCAATGACATTAATGCTAACTATACCATCTCCTAACCAATGAAAATAATTACATTGAAATATCAATTTTGCAACACTTATAAAAGTATATCTTTGGTATTTATTTTCCGTTCTCACTTAAACGATTTTAGAAAACAATATTATACCGGGCTATGTAGAAAGTCATCAAGAATACAAAAATAATTATAAAAAGTTCCGCTTACACTCCAAAATTAACCCCCCTCCATCCACGGCACATGTAAAATGTTACTAATTCAACGTTTTGGTATTGTTTTGACGTAGAACTCGCAAAATACCTCAAAATATATAAATAGACTTGCTGTTGACTGCCAAAGAATTACAAATTTAAAAAAAACAACTCTTAATTTCACATGGCTTTGCGTGCTAAGTTCTAAAATGTTGAATGTAATATTTTCTGTTTTGTGTGTAGAATAGTGTCTGTAAGTAATAAATACACAAAAACCTCTTAACCACAAACTTTCTTTAATTTACCCTAATGTACATTTCAGTTACAAAGTAACCATCCTCAGAGGGATAACATACAAAGACTGGTGTCTGTAAGTGTTTGCTTCATCCCTTTGAGTAATTTTACAACCTACTATTACCGCAAATAGTGTGGGAGTTTTATAATTCTATAAAGTTTGTGTGCCGGGTGAAATGTGGGGCTAATAGTGAGAGGCTAATTTTTTAAAAAAATTTCAATTTTTTGGTAGTCAATAGCAAGTTTAATTACATTTTGAGGTAGTTTACAAGTATTCTAGAGAAAGTGGAAATTGCTATTTTTCCAAGTTTTTAATTTTTAGGGCTTAAACAGAAGTTTTCATAATTTTTTTTCGTATTTCTGATGACTTACTGCATCAGCCAGTATAATTTTGTTGACTGAAATCGATTATGTGGGAATAGGAAATAAATACTATGTCTTTTTATCAAAATCTAAACAGATCATGAAATCTCAAGTTTAAATCAAGTACTCCCCCCTCCAAGGTACAACAACCTTAAGCTCATTATCTTCAAGCTTGTGTAATGGTCTAATATTAACAATATCATATAACAATATCAAAAGGCCCTAGATTTTTCCAAAAAAAAAAAATGTTTCTAATAATAATTAGAAATGTATATTTATGGAGTGCATATTTTAAGGATTAGGGTTTTAATTTACTTATATACAATTGAAAAATCTGTAAGTAAGTTGGACATCCCTTGGCACTACAACAATCCTATCAATTTCCTAGATATAATAGTAACAACAGATACAGATAGACTGCCCTTCCAGACTGTATGCTTTTCCAACCATAGCAGTGCATTCCTTTCCCCACTTATATTTATTTCCCGCCTACATTTCTTTTCCAATGTTATGGTCTCTCAAATCTTGAGTCAAAAGGATTGTTCATCTATTAGCTTTTTGTATCTATTTTTATTTACACTGAGTTTTATCAGTTTAAAAAGTAAAAATGCCAAAAGTGGAGTTGATCCTTTTTAATTTAGCAGTAGATTTTAGGGAATAATGACTATTCTAATAATAGCTATATTGACTACTGTCAATATTTCAGAAGAATGTGAAAATTACTTTAAAATATTTTTGTTCATAATAAAACATTTTTGTTATATATGTTGGGTCACGATTGATTCATGCACTCCCCCCCCCCCTACTAATAAGCCTTGTGTTTTAAAAATTAAAATATTCTCTTTGAAAAATATGTCTGAAAGATTCCAGCTCAAAACTAACAATTCAACATACATGTGACCCATAGGGCATTGAGGAAATTATTGTGATATTTTACAAATTTTAATTTGTTCATAAACTTAATTTCAGTCCATTATTAAACTATTTGTTTATAAAAAACAACTAAATTTAGTAAAGTAATAACATTTGTTTATTTATTGTAGATCTGCAAAACGAGGAGATAATGTTAAGCTTGGGTGGGGCAGCAGTGCTTATAATGTTTCTAAAGTCGGTGTCTCTGCCCTAACATTCATTCAACAGCGAAAGTTTGATAAAGATCCTAGAGAAGATATCATAGCAAACAGTGTCCATCCAGGATATGTTGATACTGATATGACTAGTCACAAAGGTCCTCTGACCATTGAAGAAGGTAAGTATTTTTTAGTTATAAAAATCTTATTAATTTTAACATTGAAACTAATTTGGTACATAAGAAAACAATCTGATCATGAGATGTGCCTTCAGTTTTGAACCTATTTTGAAGAAAACATATTTAGCTATTAAAATTAAGGTAAAAATATTAAAAATATTCTTGATATATTAGTTTCAGGCATATTAGTTGTTCAATATTAGTACTTTTCATGGACCAGAATTGTTCTTTAGAGCTATGTCTTGAGAAGTCAAGCATTGCTTCATCAACAGAAATTAAGGGTGAATTTTACCCAATTGTGAACAAGACATTTCAATAATTATAATATGAAATTTATTCGTAATTTATAAACACAATCTAAAGTGGTAATTATATTTTGTAAAAGAAAGAAGCTTAAATAGTTTATTTTACTAGTTTAATGCAACACAATCAAATTTCATGATGCAAATGGAAATCAATTACTTTTGCTATGTATTTTGTAATACTATTTATAACTTTTTGACAAGCATCTGCCTATGTTGTACTTACATTGTATTTAGAAATGTATGCTTTCATGATACATGAAATTATTAAAATATTGTAATAGCAAAATGCAAGTGTCTAAACGCCAGATAGGCTCATACACACACACAGTCCTCACTCACACAAAGGTAGATTAGGACGGGCTTCATTCCTTCTGGCACTCTGTTTATAGTCATCTAGAGGTGCTTCCTTGATCAAAGTCTATTTTTTAAAATTTGATAACACAGCTTAGAAAGTTTAGCATAAATTAATTCTGCTCATCATTAGGAAAAAATTGATACCAAACAATATACATATTTATTGTCACTGTTCATGATGAGATAAAATAAAATAAAAATGTGTAACTGTATTGACATAATATGTTAAAGTGACTAGTAACTACTAAAGTAAATCATGGGTTGTTTGGTATCATTTTTCTTGTAATTTTAAGAAGAATCAATATTTATCAACTATGTTTAGTTAAATTTACAACTTAAAGAGTTAGAGCTTGGTTAGAAGATGACTAATGGAGCGGAAATATGGCCTGTCTCGGGTCTGTCCTAATCCTCTGCGCTTGGGTGAGTGTGCATATGTACAAGAGAAACTGACCTGGCAACCAGGGGCATTCGCATTTTGCTATTGCTATAGGTTATCATTATTAGGAAAAAAATAATATTGAGACGAGAAAAAGTAATTTAAAAGGTGTTTATTTTCTTTCTTATGTCCAATTTTATATATATTTAACTAAAATATGGCGGAGGAATTTAATTCCTTACAGAGGTTCTAAAATGATTTGAGATTTCCAGTTCTTTTGAGATCTTCATTTTTATAGTTTTTCCAGTACTTATGTATAATGATTGTTATCTTTTGACATTATTGATTATTTTGTTTCTTTTTTAAATTTAGTTGATTTAAATTTTGATCAATTTCTTTATTTTTCTTGGTTCCTGATCCTCTTATTCGATTTTCTTGATATACCGTTTTCTTGCTTCTTCTCTTTTGAATCTAATTTTGAATGGTGGCTCTATTCCAATCCTTTCTTTTTGCATCTTTCTGAATTAAATTTGGTTTTAAATTTTGTATAATTCGATGTTAAAATTGCTATACCTTTTTATCTATATTATATTTGTTTTACTTTTTTCCGAGTTTTATTTTTTAAAATCATTTTAATCTCGCACATTTTCCTAACATTAGAGAATTTATATTTCCAATTTGTTTATTACTTAATGCGATTTTTACATTTTTAAATTTTAATTTTTTTTATCGTTTTATAATATTTTTAACTAATAAAATCTAAATTTGAAATAGATTATTTGAAAATATCTATTATATTTAACAGACATTTATAAAATTTATTATTTTAACTAAATTTATTACAAAATTCAAATAAATAAAAATATATATGTTTATAAATGTCAAAGTAAGTTTATTATTTTCTGTGGAAATAATTAAACATTGACTATCTTTTTAACCCATTTGAACCTGAGCATGATATTTTATTTTGTTATTTTACTAACCTATTTTTGGTGTATTTTTACAATATATTAGGCTAGTTTTGCTTCTGTCCAGAACCAGACCATGACATCTAATCATATATTTTTCTTATTTATATTCATGGATGGATAAAATTTAATTTCAGTGAGGGGTTTCATTTGTACCTTTATATATATATATATATATATATATATATATATATATATATATATATATATATATATATATATATATAGGTTAGTTTTGGTTGGTAAAGATTATTTAGATTTTTTGGACTAGGAGACTGACAGACTTACCTTGGTAAGAGTCCACACTGTAGTCTTGAAATAGAAACACATAAAAGCACTTAAACAATGATATATTTCAACCACACAGTGGTCTTTGTCAATCGAAGAGAAAACACAAAAAGAAATATGAGAGAATGAAATAACTTGACTATGAGGGATTACAACTTGTATTTATTTCATTCTCTCATATTTCTTAAAAATATGAGAGAATGAAATAAAAATATTTCTTCTAAAAATTAAATTTACTAAAATATTTAGGATGAGCTTTGTTTATTGTGTTCTGCAAACTGAAATATTTCATTGAATCAATTTTATTTTGGTTTATGATTCTCATTCCATTTGCTCACTTTAGTTTCATAATTAAACTGTTGTTTGTAAATACAGTACAACAATAAAATATATGTAGGGTACAAGACTTAAGAAATGCTGAATTAGGAATGAAAACAAAATTGAATATATTAAAATATTTAAAATAATGTTAGCGCTATTTATATAATAGGGTGTTATGTTTGATTTTCATATAGTATATAAACAAATAGAATTACTTTTTTCCATATAACATTTTTATTACTTTTGTTCATAACATTACAACTTTTTATGTTCTTAGGAGCAAAGGCACCATTGTATCTTGCATTACTACCAGAAAACACAAGCTCGCCAAAAGGAGAATACATCTGGAATGATGGAAAAATTGTTGACTGGTTGAATCCTCCTTTTTTAATTTAGTAATGGGGTTGTAAATTATAAATATCTCTGTAAACTTTATAATTTATGCTCTGAATAAATTTTGCACATATAAAGTAATATAAACAATACGTTATAAGCAATAATTATAGTTACATTATAAGCACTAATTTTAACATGAAATTATAAATTAAAAAATATCTTTTATAATATCTCTTGAAAATTAATATTGAATCCCTAGAACAACAATCCCACTCATGAAAGTTTAAGAAGAGGACTTTTAATTATTAAAGTGACTTTACATAAACAGGAAACTTACTAGACAAGTTGGTAAATTATTGTTGAGAAGACAAAAGAATGGAAAGAATTATACTAAGTACCAAATTTAATTGTAATCACAATATATTTTATTTTATTGTCAAATTGCTAGTGAAAAAGTAAGTAGGAAATACAATAGCAGAAATGACACAAATTAATCCTAACCCATGTATTGGTTAGGGATAAGTGAGGCAATTTGAATGAAGCCTGAGTATAGCTCATGCTATCGAATCTAATTATATATGTTTCTATTTCTCAAACTAGCTGATTCCAATGCTTGACGTTATGGTTGAAAGCTCCTTAAATCTTATGGTTTTGGTTTTCTACCTCACATTCAACTGAATAGTAAAATCACTTTACACAGGTGACTGGGAAGTGGATTTAGTTTGGAGTGGGGAACCAAGGGGAAGTTTCCATAATAACGTGATATTAACACGTCTGCTTACTTTTGGCTGGCATATAAAGTCATTTCAGGCGGGGTCTGGGGACCAATAGAAACTACTAGATTATGAAATTTAAAAAATGTAATGAAATCAAAAGAAAATTTTAACTAAACATTGAATTAGTTTTCAGTAAATATTAGTACAGCTAATGTTTTCAGAACGTACGGGAAAACTAGGAGAAAGCTTTATGATCAACTGAAATTTTGAAGGAGGCTGTCGTCTGCCGGTGCATACACATAAATGACTGTCCAAAGTGCATTAGGTCTATAGATTTTTCATATACTGATTCTACTATACAGATATAAATTAAATATTTCCATGCTATTACCCTGTTGCAGTTTTGATGTATAGTTACTCAAGTTTAGTTATCTGGCTTCTTATGTATTATATAGGTTTACAAACTTCTTCTTTAATAGTTTACTAACTTATTTGATTCTGTTTATTTTAGTGATCTTTTCACTTTACTAGTTTATTTATTGTAAACTATGTTTTTGTTTATCTATTTACTGATACATGTATTAATTTTTATTTTATATGTACCAGTAAATTCCTGATTAAAAAAATTATTGTCTAAGATATAAAAACAGAATAGTCACCGAAACACCAATTGTGTAACAGAATGATAAATAATTTTGTGCATAAAAAATTTCTTTTGTGGGCGTATATATGGCCTTTGATGTTTATTTATTTCTTTGGAGATGTGAAGGTCTATTTATACAACCTTTTTTTGGGTCCCAGGACCCAGTCTGCTCAATACAACCCATCTGTAAAGCATAAAGAAAATAAGTTATCACACACAAACACATAAATTGTAATAAAACAACAAAATTTTATACAAAACATGAATGATGAAAACGGAGTAAAACATATATAGTCATTGTAGCTAGTTTCTTTTTTATTAACAATGTAATTAACTTAGAAATAGATTCTTGGAAGAGTATCTGTGTATAGTATTGATAGTAATCAGCTGATGGTGAATCTTACAGTTGTATTTTAGAAGCTGTGTGTTAAGGAAACACTTTCTCATTTTAGACAACCGCTTAAAAATATTGTCAGTGAATGGTGAACCATGTGGTAAGTAATTATTCAATTTGGTTTTGCTATGATCAACCACTTAATATATACAAATAAAATTTTATTTCAGACTTCAAGCTATAATGTCATAATCTGGTTTGAAAAATGTGTTATAAATATTCTGTAATATGATATTAAGCTGAAATTTTCAATTATTTCTAAACTTGTTGGTAATTTTTAAGTAGTTTATTAAAATGTATACAATGGTGTATCTTTTGTGTGTCTTGAGTATATCATTTAGTTGAAATTCTAAGTAACAACTGCTATAGAATGGTACTAATGAGAAAAAGTCAAATAAGCTGTGATTATACTGAGGTGTGAGAGTAAATAAGAAAAGGGGTTCAAATACTTGTTACAATTATGCCTTGTATTTTTCAACGTAGTTTTGTTTAATTCTGTCATGGTAACTAGTACTGTAAATGTAAAGATTGGAAGCTTTTGTATCCACCTAATTAGAATAAATATAGCATACTTATGTAATAGTATTATATAATAGAAAATGTTTGAAAGATTTGCTGTATTATGTAAATACTGACCTTGATCACACTTATATCAGCTACAAGACTTATCATTGATTTATTGTTAGTTTATTTCAGATTCATTTGCGTGACTAAACAAGTTCTTTTGTAAGTTAAAAACTGAAGAAAATATTTGTTGCCTGTTATTTATAAAATGACTCTTGATAAAGTTGCTGTCGTAAGCCATATTTATATTGAGTATTCATAGTCAGTTATTAAATCTTGCACATTAGTAGCCTTCATAGTTTGTTAGCAATGCAAAAGTTTGTATTAAATGAATTGCAGTGAAATTTTGTATCATAATCCATTTTAAGTCCACAATGATATTATTCCAATATTAGAAGTCATAAATTCAAAATTTTCATTTAAACAACATTATTGTGTAAAAATACTATTGTCAATAGTATACACATTCAAACTTCGTTACAACTAAATGTTTTCTGTGTTGAAATTAAAAGCATTATTAAGTAGAGAAAATTAGTAATGTGATTGAATTTATCACCAGCATAGCTAGAAGTGCTTAAACTGTTTAAATATAGGTACCATATCAGTGCTTTAATAAACTGTTAACTAAATGCTAAACCTAGATTGGTTTTTTTTAAAATTTTTTGCACTTAGCAGTATAACTTAAATAGATATAATTTTTGACTCCAAGAGATAAAAACCAACACATTTTGTTAATATAGTAGCTGTCGTATAGTTTGATCACGCTTAATGTTATCATTCGGTTATTATTATCATTTTACTCAGTCAGACACAGAATCGTATAAGCACATTGTATTCACGTTCCTTATTGTAATCATCTCTTCATTTATTGTTATCAATTAATTTGTCATGCAATAAAATATGCGTCCAGTAGCACAGTTTACAAAGTATCGTAAATTCTGAGAAGTAAGTTAAGTGATATGGTGATTGACATCCTCTCCACCCGACCTGTTATCAACATGATTCATTATCCATATGTCATTCATTTCCGGTTTGACGTTCCTCAAACACATCTTGTAGGTTTCATAGAAGTTCATAAAAGGTTTTATAAAGTTTGCCCATCTAGTTGTTTGTATGCCATTTGTTCACGTGACCACTGCACTGATTATTTGTTATTTTCATATACGTTTCAGTGTGAGTTTACGTAATTAATTTTGGAAATTCCTTTTGGTTTGTGAGGATTGATGTAACCTAAAGTGTCAGAGTTTAACAAGATGTCCAAATTTTTTTATATAATGACAAAGTTTTATAGTTTAAAGACAAATTTGATATTCTAGATCAATACATTGAATTACCAAAAACAAGTCAAAGAAACCCTGCTTCTCAACTTGGCATTTCACAAACTCTCTTATGTAAAATTCAGAAGAATAAAGACTCCATCTTGTCATTATCAAAGTGTAATAAAAATGTTGACAGCAAAAGAAATTGTTCCAGGAAGAATCCACAAATGGAATCAGCTTTGAAATTATGGTTTAAAAATATTCGTGAAAAAGATGTTCGAGTTAATTTCTATTAATGCTCCAAAAAACCAAGGATCTTGCAAACACAATTATGAATATGAACAATTCTTCAACAATATTTTACTGGAATATTGTAAACAATCTAATATTGAGAGATTCTTAGTGAAAAAGAAAATAAATTAGAAAGTGCAAATAAGATCAAAGTGTCTTATAGTGAAGTTTTATGTGTTTAAGTGTTTTCTTAAGTTTTTTACATAGTTCAATAATTTTTTAGATTCAATTAGTGTTTTAAAAATCTACAATAGAATAAAATAATCTGAGATGAAGTTTCCTTGGAAAACATAGAAATAAGAAAACCTAGTTACAAAATTTAACTTCAGTACAAAAACTGTCTGGAGTTGCAAAAGTAAGTAATCACTCATGATTTCCATGTGCCTGAATTACAGTAAAACCTTTCATATCTGGATAAATGTGACAACAACCTGATCCGGATATGGGAGGGGTTATGACAACCATTCCAATTAAAAGTAGATGTTCGATTGTTTTAAGTAAATAAGTTACACTTATTGAAGATTGTAATTGTATTTTAATACCAATATAGAACTACATAAAATTTAGTTACTTGCCTGTATGTACAGTTCCGTAGGCCTACTATTGTACTGTAGATACATATTTACATTAATTATCAGTTTTAGTAGAAAAAGATGTGATGGTGGTTTGATTCTTGTTTCATTGAACATGGTTTTTTAATGAAATATCCCTCCACCTTCGAAAGAGTAGACAATCGACTGCTGTTGCTTTGTCTTGTTGTTCGATGTACTCGATCAGGTGGTCAAATGAATGGATAGCTTCGCCATTCGTCATGGTTTGTTTCTTTTGTCATCTTCGGCAGGCGCTGGCAAAGTCTATAATATCGCTAGTACTAAACTCATGAACTTCATCCTCTTTCATCCATTCATTGATGCCAACACATCATGTTTTTACAACCAAGAATATTTTTAGAAGATTTACAATTTCTTCTTTTGTTTCACTAACAACGTATTATGTTTGTAATACATTTTCAATTCCCTCATTGTTTGTTTTATGATCCGATAGTTTTTCCCATGATTTAACTAGTGTTATCGGCCTGATTGCATCCCGTACTGTGGCAATTCATTAGGCGAAATCTAGCAAGTTTGCGAACACTTGTTTCCGCGTTTGTAACTGTTAATAACTTTTTCACTAGATTTTTTTCAGTCACTCACCATACTAGTTCCTTCATCCATCTTGTATGCAATATTTTTACATGTCTCTCCCGCATCTAATAATTTTACTGTATGAATCTTATCTTTAATAGAAATTACAGTGTTTCCCCCTTATCCGCTATACTATATATTGTAGTCAATATGTAGTATATGTAGAGTGCTAGGCCTATATATCGATTAGGAAACACTTGTGATCGTAATACGGTGACTTCAATGTGGCACTTCTGTACATTGTGATCACGCGGTCAGTTATTGTTATCAAATATGCTTCTTACAAATATGATTACAATAAGCGACAGCTACTGTACTAAACATATAGATAACAACCCATATATATATATATATTTTACTGATGTTAATTATGGTTTATTGTATTTGTTATTTTATTATTCTTTAAGAAGTCGTTTTTTGTTTAGTAAAATATTAAGAAATATTTCCAAATTTTTCTGAGAAATATTTCAACTTCTAGCAGGTAATTAAATACTACTTCATATTGTAAAACTGATTAGATTTTTTTTTTGTTTTTATGTCCATAAACATTACATTTAAAAATAAAGTGTACTTATGTACGAGTATATGAGATTGTATATTAAACTAAAGTTAATTTTGTGTAGGTAACAGGAGGCAATAAAGGAATTGGTTTTGCTATTGTTAAAGGACTTTGTGAAAAATTTCCTGGTGTTGTGTACCTTACTGCAAGAGATGCAAGTAGAGGTAAAACTGCTGTGGAGGAGTTAAACAAGGTAAGATTTTTATTTATTACAGTATTTAATCTTCTAACCTAATTTATTGCATTTTGTTGGTTTGTGCTTTGCTCATTTAAAAATAGAGTTTTGCTAGATTGCAGTAGATATTGAAGTTATTTTTAGACATAAATAAAAGGTGTTGTTACTGTCTTCTACATTACAAGTATAAGTTTTAAAACATTTAAGCGCTAAATATGGAGCAGAGTAGTTACCTAGTAATTTTCTAGATACTAGATAGAATACTTCTAAATAGTTATTATCTAGTATAGTAAAAGTTTCATTAAAAAAAAAATCCTGTTTTAAATTTAATAGATTTATATTTTAAAAAATATAATTATTTAAATTTAATGACTACATGTGAAACAGATGTTAATGACTTCAGGACGGATTTCATTCCACAACGAAGTTACAAAATTAATAGCATCCAAGATGTTTTACAAGATGTTGTTGATTTCCTTGTTCCATGGCACATGAATATCTTTGCACTAGTCGCTTACAATAATGCTGCTTTACAACTTTTACTATCGTTCAGGGGGTATAAAAAAATTTGTATTTTGGTTAATTCAATATTCTTTGGATGTGAGGGCAGTTATCAATAAGTAGAAGAATCTTTCGATTCTTTGTTTACAAAATCGTATTGAACTGTTTTACCCATAAAATAAATTTTTCTGCTTCTATACATGACGCTCTGCAGCGTAATTGCATGAAAACAAGCAAATGTTTTTGAACCATTACGTTGACTTCGACTTTTCTACGACCAACAATTTAAGTTTTTCTGAACCATCTGTATTTTTGTTCACTATTATTGAAAGTCTCTCTTTACTTGATTTTCCACTATGGGATTTGTCATTTTTATAACCAAGTGTCTTATCTGGCATTAGTTTGAAAAAATCCAAACTCATCATTATTAAAACCATCACATGAGGAGAAATCCTTCAGCAACTCTAATAAGATAGTTTCTTTCCACAAAGAATCATCTTCCTCATACACTGATTCTGCTTCTGCACTGATCTGATGATATACAAGCCCATATTTTGTTTTGAATTGGTCAATCCATCTACTGGACCCAGTAAAATTATTAATTTGAAGCTCTTTTGCAATTTCTCGTGCTTTTTTGATCAGCAATGTCCTATTCTAAGGTAGATCTAAGCTACGAGCTTGATGAAACCATTATAACAAAGCTTTTTCTAATTCTTCATCCTTATTTTCTTTCTTTTCAATTCACCTTACACTGTTTTATTCTAACTCCTTTCTCTTTTTAAAAATTGTTTTAATGTGGAACTTGGAATGATTAGGTTGGCCTTGATTTGCTTCTGATTTCTCAGACATGAATTTTCATTTTAACACTTCAAAAATTTTAATTTATCATCAATGTGTCAAACTAGAATCTACTGATAAACTTATCAGAGACAACATAAACTTTAACAACCACATATCTATAAGCAATAACATAGACCTGATCCACAAAATTAAAGACATCCATATACCCCACTATTCCACCATAGCATCATTCAACATAAAAAACTTATACATCAACATACCCATTGAACAAACATTCCAAATACTACAAAACATCCTTACAACAAAAGAACTCCTCATAAACACCCATGAAATCATACCACTCTCCAAACCCATAATACCACAAAATCACTTCACATATCAACACAAATTCTACAGACAAACATGAGCTACCTATAGGTTCCCCGATCTCAGGCATCCTAGCAGAAATATTCCTCATCACATTGAATAACAATACATTCCATAGAACAACAAACATGCACATAAAATAATTTACTGCCTTAGATATGTAGATGACATTTTACTATTATACAAAAACAAGAAATGGTAAATCAAACAACTCCACAGTTAACATCAATATAATAAATAAGAACCTGACATTTACCCTCGAATTAGAAGACAACAATAAAATAAACTCATGGACTTACTATCACCAAACAATTTCATAATATAGAGAAAACCAACAAATACTGATATTATCATACATAACACATCTAATCACCCCACACAACACGTCTAATCACCCCACACAACACAAATATGCTAGCTACATTTAACCATATATTACAATGCCTAATCACTACTACCTTTGCAATAAAAAGACTATGATTAAGAATTCAATACAATGAAATACATCGCTCAACAAAATACCCAAGATTTAAACATAAATAACATCATCAAACAGCCACACTGACAAATCACACAAAACACACACACAAAATTGCTCCTTCATTCAGAAAGCTCAATTATCAAATATCATACAAAACAACAAACACTTTAAGACAACACATACAACCATTTCAACAACACACATACAAATACAATCTACCCAGTATACACAAAATAACATGTAATGACTATCCCATCGTCTATATCAGCCAAACCAGTAGATCAACACACGCTTCAGAGAACACATCAATGACATAAAAAACATACATCCAAAATCCACCTTCGCAACACATATACAAAACTGGCAACACACATCACAAACATACATACTAATTTAAATGTTCTCCACATATTAAACCATAGTAACAAAATTAACAACTACAGAAAAATATGAAATATGCAAACATCATGTAACAGATAAAGAAAACATCTTAGATGACCACACACACTTTGAATCTAAAACCTTTTCCCATTACATAGTAAACAACCAACTTAACCACCTCCTCCCCACTACACTCACAAATCATATGCCCAAAACCTTTTACCTCATGCGACTGCTGACAGTAGAGCGTTGGCTTTGTAAATGAAACAATTGTTTTGAAATCAGTCAGCAAGTAAGTTCTAAGGTATTAACTTAGGTTTGCAATAATTAATTATACTAAACACTTTTAAATGTTTTAAACTTGCCTATATTAGCACTTACTTTGCTTGTTGAGGATGGCCGTTTCGGGAGATGTGTCCCTTTGTCAACTCAGACCATAACTGATCTCAAGGTTTACTAGTTAGTAGGTGTACTACCTCGGTTGTGACTCAACCGAACAATACGAAATATACAGGCACTTCAAACTACACCCTAAACACATACTCAATACACAATTACATTACAACTCATACGCACTTTTTGATATCATAACTCCTAATACACACAAAATACACCCACACCACCAAAATATCCCACTCCCACCCTAACCTACGTAAACCTTGAGTTACGGTCTGAGTTGACAAAGGGACACATCTCCCGAAACGGCCATCCTCAACAAGCAAAGTAAGTGCTACTATAGGCATGTTTAAAACATTTAAAAGTGTTTAGTGATTACTAGTAGCTCACGCGAAGATGGAATCAACAAATGTTAATTACTTATAGTTTAATCAGTGAATTCAAGATGATAACAAGCAACTTTATTATGTCTCTGTTCAACCGCAGCCATAATAGCAATTTGTTAACTTTTTGTTTAAGAAAAAATGAAACTGGAATGAAAGTAACTTAATTTAAGTTCTGGTTGGAAATTACAGTGATCAATATGTATAACTTTTAACTTCAATATTACTACTTTTGCTGTTACAGTTGTCATTGAAACCCCAATTTCATCAGTTAGACGTCACACACAATGGCAGTGTTAAAACCTTTGCTCAGTTCTTAAAAGAGAAACATGGAGGAATTGATGTGCTGGTAAACAGTGCTGGTATTGCATTTCAGGTAGTATATTATACACAGCAGAGTGTTATATTTAATTTACTGTTACTTATTTTTATACAAGCACACAAAATATCAACAATAAAATGAGGGTTAACACATTGCGTGCAGATGTATCGGGCCTGATGTATTGGCATTTTAATGCTACTAGCATATGCATTGGTTATGGTTGATAGAGCAATGACAAATACAACCTTCAGTACAAGCTAGCTCCTAATCTGAGTGGTTATGTTTATTGTCAGCTTTTGGTGCTAGATTTTTGCTTTATATGAGTCCTTGTTTTTAGCTATTGTAATTTTTGGCAGTATAATGAGAGCCTTTTTATCTTTGTTTATTATTTTACTAGTGTTATTTATTATTTCTTATGTGTATTTGTGTTTTATAAACAAAGGTAAAATAACACAAACCAAATTTCATGATCAGTTTGTGCACATGAAAAGCTGAATATTGATAATAGATTTTTGAGAGTTTTATCACAAAGACATGTAAACATGTCATAAATAAGTAAGTGATGGGCAGGTTTGTAAATATTTTGTATACCGAACTAATTCTATCTTTGATATATCAGTACAGTACAGTCTCGCTAATCTAGTCTCCGATAATCCGGACGGCCCAAAATTTTTGTTTAGTTATAGTATTTTACAGTGCACAATCAGTCTGCCGTCCACAAAAATATTTATTTTTATACGTCTATATTTGTTATTTTTCAAATGGGTTTTCCTACTCTAATAGGCAAATTATATAATTTATTCATTAAAATATGAATTTACCATATTATTTGTTTCTTTTGCCTATTAAAGTAGGAAAAACTTCTTTGAAAAAATATATTCACATTAGATCTCCCAACACTACAACACACGTGACATCAGAGACATCTTGCGATAAACGAAAGATAAAGGACCGCTGACTAAACGGATAGACAGTCTATCCGTCTGGCGTCAGGTCAGTTGTGTTGTCGGAAGGATGCCACCTTTACTGCTTCTCGCAAGATATCTGCTCAGTTGTCATTTAATTCTAGTGCGATATTGATCTGTGTTTTTTATTTACGTCTCGTTCAGTGTTCAGTGAAAATGGCGACTAAACGTAAGTCAGTGACAGTGACAATGGAATAAAAACTCCAAGCTTTGTTTCGTATTGATGGAGGTGAATCGCTTACTAAAATTGCAAAAGAGTTAGGCGTGGGAAAACCAAAAAATGAAACCTTAGATGATGCTTTGTATGTTGGTTTTGCCAACAACGGGAACAGGGTGTTTTATTATCAGGTGTAAATTTGCAAACGATCGAGCTGAAACTGAATGAAAAGTTAAAAGGAGACCCTAATTTTACTGCCAGTGTGGGTTGACTGTCACGGTGGAAGGAACAACACGGCATCCGTTAACTCGGAATAAGTGGTGAAATTTTGTCAGGTGACAGTGATGCCAGTGAAAAATTCAAAGACAAATTTGGCAAGTTTCTCAGAAATTAAAACTTACAACCTTGTCAGGTGTTCAACGCTGATGAATCCGGATTAAATTATAAAATGTTCCCAAAAAAAACTTTAGCTTTCAAATTAGATTCAGTAGCAAAAGGCCATAAAGTTAAGAAAGAACATATGACTTTGCTGCCCTGTAGTAATGCTTTTGGCGATCTAAAATTTCCACTTTTGGTGATAGGGAAATCCGCAAAGCCTACGGTTTTTAAAAATGTAAATTTAAGTGTTCTACCGGCCCAATACAAGTTCCAAAAATCAGCGTGGATAAGCAGTCAAATTTTTAAGGACTGGTTTTAACAACAGATAAGTTTTTAAAAGAGAAATAAACTCCCTCGAAAAGCGGTTTTACTAATTGATAATACCCCATGCCACCCAAATGAAGAAGAATTGCGTCATGGTGAAATTTTTGATAAATTTCTTCCTCCTAACGTCACGGCTCTCATTCAGCCGATGGACCAGGGCGTGATAAAGGCGTTTATAGGAAAAAGTTAATTTTATCGCTTTTGGAACAACAAGAAGCAGATCCAGCTACACAATTTATTGAAATTATTAAAAAAGTGACTATAAAGGATATCATTTATATGGCTGCGGAATCGTGGGAGGAAATTCAACCGTCTACACTCCAAAAGAGCTGGAAAAAATTGTGGCCTGAAATGCCACAGGAAAGTAAAAAAATTGACAGTCAACCTACTAATGATGATGTGAATTTGTTCAGATTTTTCAACAATTGGAGGGTTGTGCCGAGTTGAAAGACACTGATATTTCCGAGTAGATTATCAGTGATAATGACATTGGTCATCAAGTGCTCAACGAGGATGAAATCGTCGGGGTGTGCACTCCAAACGAAGAAAATGACAGGTCAGAAGAGGAAGACTACACAGACGAACTGGTCAGCCCAACTCATGATGAGGCGGCTGCAATGCTGGAGGGGTTGATGACCTACTTTGAGAAACAAAGTAATACTTCAACTGCGGAGCTACTGGCCTTGAAACGCCTATGAGATCGTACTGTGAAACGACGTCATTCATTGTTAAAACAAAAGAACATTACGGACTTTTTTCACTAAGTTTTTTAAAGTTTATTTTTGATTCAGTTTCATTTTTGTTTGAGGTTTTTGTGAGTTTATACAGTATAGTGTAAATAACTTTATGTGAATACATTTATTCAACGAGAAAGATGCTTTGATATTTATTCATGTCATACCTTTTCTGTTACAATTACAGGATTTTTTGCTAAATAAGCTATGAAATACTGTACTGTAAGCTATATTTAGGCCTCAGTTTCACTAAAACTACAATTTCAATATGTTTCCCAGCCTAAAACACATATTGTATGCATTTGTTTGGCTTTTTCCGTCTAATCCGGACTTTCGTTGATCCGGACAGGGTCCGGTCCCATCAAGTCCGGATTAGTGAGACTGTACTGTATTTAAAAAAGACATTCTGGTGAGTGTAAACATGACGTTTTCAATGTAGTAATGCCTCGGTTTCAGTAAGTGATACACTGGTGACTAGCACCTCACGCTGATGCCTTGGAACTTATGCAACATTTATGATGTCATCAATAGCACCTATAACAGACAGGAACTAAGTTTATTCACAATTATTTGGATTATAGCCGAAAGTAATAAATAAATTTATAAATAATGAAACTTAGCCTCTGGAGGTAGAATGGGTTTTACCAAGATGAAAATTGTTATTAAAGTTCCTTTTTTTAATTAATATTGGAAAATATTATCCAAACAACATAGACTATTTTAGTTCAGTAAAATAAATATGGAGTCGTATAATAATCTATAGCTCTAGAGTTAAAAAGGGCGAGAGGACCCTTTCAAATGAAGTGCGTCAGCTTAAAAAAACTATAAACTGAGAAAGGATTTGCTTGCCTTGAACTCCGACTATTTTATATAAAATATTGTAAAGCTAGTTAATTTATAACTGATTAAGTGTTCTCTTTTCTTGGTGACTGATAGAAAGAAAAAAGTTAACCATCTTTTCTTATGTCTGTTTATCCACCATAACATAATACTCAGATGATAAAACTTTATTTCCCTGTTACCCATCTAAGCATCCAAGGATTTCCAGAATAGCTTCAATTTTTACTTTGATGATGTCAGTATTATGAATATACTATATCAGTAGTAGTGTTGCCTTGAGTACCTCCTTTATGGTGGATTACAGCTTAATATTTTACTCTAATTTTACTTAGAAATTCATTACAGACTAATAATTTTTTTAAAACCTTAATATTTAAAAAGTTTTGTTTTGAAGGAAAATACTAGAGCCTTGATTATCATTCTCTTGAAACAACAACATAAGAATAAGTTGAAATTGTACCACTCTAATAGCATTTCTATATATTTAAAGTGTAGGAAAAACTTGAAAGGAAAATACGCAACGATGGGAAAGGCCATTTAGTACTCACAGCAACAGACAGAGAACATATCAACAAACCACTGCTACAACAATGACATGAAACAGTGGCAAATAAGCATTCTTCTATTTACAGAAAATATTTATGGACTTCTTCAAGAAATAATTTTTTTAACAAGAGTATATAATGTATGATGTGTCTTTTCCATTTTGTATTTTTACTTTATTTTATTTATGGATGGGCCAATTAATAGAATTTTTAATTTTGATTCTAAAATTTGTATTCCAGTTCTCGTTTCTTGAGTCGATTCTTGATTCTTTAAAGTTATATAGGCCTACATTATATTCTCTAATAATGAATTTAGTTAACATCTTGGTCATAAGGAGAAGCCTTTTGAAATTTCAGTTTTAATGTAATAGTCTTCATCTTTGATTTATAAATAGGAATTTCTGAAAGCATGACTAACATATCAGATAAAAGTGTCAAACAAATGGACCAGAAATGCTTTTGACCGTCTTTGTTGCTGCGTCATAAATAACAATAATATTTTCAGCATTTGCTTGAATAGTTTAATCCATTCAAAGCAACTAATACATAACTAAGACATAATTGATAAATAATTATTTTTTCAATAAATTACACAACACATATATTTTAACATTTAAAAAAACAAGAATCGGAATTGGCTCATCCTCAATTTTATTTGTATATAATTTTTTTTACTTAATACTGTAATGCTTTTCCCATCTGTGACCACATTTTCATTTATTTAATAAGTTAACCATATATTTCACTCTCAATTGTTTACAGAGTTTGTGTTATCTTAGTTTTCAATTATATCTGAGGTACCCTCAGTTCCCATAATCTCACATAATCAAGGGTTTATTGTATATTTTTAAATGGCACTACTGAACTTTATGTTATTATATGACACTATGAACGATCAAAAACCTTATGATATTGTATCTTAAAATTACAAATACAAAATATCCAAGAAAATCTCTTATTTAAGAGTTCATTGGGTTAAAATTGTGTTTCTAATTCTAGACTGTATATGGTTATGGAGATTTCCATGTTGAGTAAATATTATACTTTGTTTTAATTGTACAAAACAAAATATTTACATTTCAGTTTTAAAATCAAACATCAACTTGCTTATTGCCAGATCTAAAACTACTAAAAGTCATTGTAATCAGCAAATGACACCCCAAAAATAGTGTTACACCTATTATGCTAACCCCTAGTATGTTGTACTTCAATTCCAAAATAATAAAAATTGCAAAAATCCAAAACATGTTAATCTTTTTGTCATGTAAAACAAATTTAACTAGATACAATTAAACAAACAAAACCTTCTGAATCTCAGACCCAAAAGGAAAGCAGTTTTTTTAGTAGAAGAACATAATTGTTTGAAATGAATTGAAAAGGGAATACATTTCCAGGAATGATACAAAAGGCATTAGTTGATCTTTTTCTCCCACAATTTATAAATAATTCCAGTATAAAGGAATCATACAAGATACATTAGTCGATCTTTTTATTCCATAACTTACAAGTAGTACCAGTATAAAGGATATAAAAAAAGACATTAGTTGATCTTTTTATCTCATAACTTACTAGCAAGTTTTAGTAGTTCTAGTATAAAGGAATCATGATCTTTTTATCCTACAGTTTACAAGAAGTACCAGTATAAAGGACATACAAAAGACATTAGTTTACATTATCCCACAGCCCACAAGTAGTACCAGTATAAAGGACATACAAAAGCCATTAGTTGATATTTTTATCCCATAGCTTACAAGTAGTACCAGTATAAAGGATATACAATAAACATTAGTTGTTCTTTTTATCCCATAACTTGCAAGTAGTACCTGTATAAAGGAATCAAACTAGTACCAGTATATCAAGTTTGATGATTTGTTTTTTCTCTGTTTTATATTAGGTTCAAAACAATTTGGTTCTAAACAAGAAATGGAAAAACTATGTACCTAAAATTCGATTGCATAGGAAGGAAATTAAATTTCCTGATGAAAGATATTTTATTGTGATGATTGCAATTTTTTCAATCTGAAGTAGTGAGCTTTGTAAATCATAAGATGGTTTTAGTTTTAACAAGAATTGAACTTTTTGAAATTCTAAATTTCTGCTACAATCTACTGTGTATAAATATGCTGAGAACAATTTTCTGCCTTTACTACAGCGATCTACCTTCTTTATATGTAATTTTTGTTAAAACATTTATGATTTAAAATATCTTTGAGGCCTTAAGTAAAGTAGTGTGAAGGAAGTCATATAGAACATATGAAATATGATAATGCTAGTAAATTGATTATTTTGTGCCTAAGTAAAAGAACGTAGAAGTTACTAGCAGATTGTTTTCTATGAAATATTTCTTGCAAGTGACTGGTATATTCTGTGAATGCTTGGCTAATATACAGTTGAATATACTGTTATTAAATTTTAGTAAGTGAATACATTTGTTGCTATTGTCCTTAGATTGTTTGTAATGCCCTTTTCAAAGATTTTTTACTCTATAAATAAAGTTTAATTTCATAAAATGAATTTTTCATTTCTTTTGGTAGACGGAAGCGCCCAACCCTTTTAGTGAACAAGCAGAGTTGACAGTTGGTACAAATTACTTTGGCCTCTTGCTTGTTTGCCATTTACTTTTTCCTCTTCTGCGTCCACATGCAAGAGTTGTCAATTTATCTAGCTGCCTTGGAAGTGTTAGCAAGATTCCGGGGCAAAGTATACAAGAAAAGTTTTTGGATCCAAATTTGACAGAAAGAAGACTTGATACCTTGATGAGAGAATTTGTTGAGTATGAAATTTGAGTTTAAAAGTAAATTTTTAAAAGAATTTTAAAAACTTTTACAAGTGTCTATTTTAAAGACACAAAATCCAAAATTGTTAAGATTTAGCTTATAGAATTACTAGAAGTTATTGTCAATTTCTTCTTAAAGTGTATAAATATTTAAACAAAATAAAAATCTGTACAATAAGGAGAAACTAGCTTGTCTGTAGCAGCACTTACTTATATTTGTTGAGGATGGCTGTTTCGGGAGATGTGGCCTATTTTCAACTCAGACCATAACTCTAGTGAAAACTGGTAGCTTACGTGAAGATGGAATCAACAAATATGAACAAAGAGAAGTTTAAAATTTTACTGACTGATGAAATTTATAGGTTTATGCCTACAAATGTATAGGTATTATTCTGTGATGTTTCAAGTGGATGAAATGTTTAGCCATTTTATAAATATACCTTAAAATTCTAAGTTCAAAACTTATTACTGAAATATGTAAGTTCCAATGGAATATATCCTTCAAGAATAATAAACAGTGGTACACACATTACTTTTAGCTTGCCTCTGCTCTGTATTTTCACTAAGTAGAGTTAGAGGTTCTTGATGCATAAGTTCATACCTAAAAGAACTGTAATAAATACTTCATCATTAAAAACAAGTTTCTTAATTCGGTAAACAGTACTCATTGTTGCTTAATTCATTGCTTACAATCTATGGACAAATTTTGATTACAAATAGGAGGTGAATATAAAAATAATCTTCAAAATTTGCTGCCATAATTGATTCCAAATTTAACAGGTCGTCTTTAATAATCTGGTATTAGTCTTAATGAAAAACATTTGTAATGGTTTACGGTGTAGTAGATATTAATGGTATCTTCCTCTATTTTATTATTATAAAACCATAGGACAAAGAGCTTGGCAATATCTATAGTATACAATTTTTTTAAATGCTACTTTAAATGTATTTGAATACATTTAGGTTGTGTTTTAAGTATTATTTTCTCTAAACTGTAATTATAATAATGTTTATGTGGTATCTAACTGGAAAATTAATTGTTTTTACATGACAACTTTAAAAAATGAGCATATGTATATATTGTAATATTTATATTTTTATAACACACAACACAACCCAGGCATTAATAATTTAAATTCTTTATTACAACAATTTTTTAATTCACAATAAACAATAAACAAAAAAAATAAAAGTTAACAAGTTTTATCACAATATACTAAACTCAATTCCTTTGTTTTTAGTTACAAATTTTTATACCCTAGGCTATTTCTGAGATCTCTTAATATCTCGGGGTTTATATGCATGGGCTATATCTTTCTACTCTTTGGTTAATTAAATAAATTTTGAAAAAACAAGATTAAATTTAGAAAACAGTTTTAATAAATAACTCCTGATGGAAAAACTTAAATTTGGAATAAGCAAAAAGGTCCCGAAACTATTTGAACTGGATTATGTTTCTTATTACTAACTATTAATTAATTACAAGATATTCTAACAATGTACAAATTTAACTTCCTTATAATCTTAAAAGTCCACTAAAGTTTATTTCTATATTTCGCTAGATACTTAACTTATCAAATATCGAAGTTCTGCTGGTCGCTTATGTAAGATTCCGTTCTCTTTAAATTTTACTTTTAGCACACTTAAATTCCTTTTACTTCAAATTATATTAACACTGTATTATATCTTTAAATTCACTTATCCCTGTTTAATCTTGCCAAGTTTCTTCACAAATCTGTATAATTTTGACGAATTTCTTCAAATGGAATTTTGACTGGTCCTGGCAGGTCCGTTATCTTAGCGTCCCCACGCTATACTGAACTACCGCGTCCTTAGTTTTTCTTTTAAAATTGTTTAAAATATGGCGGCCTCCTTCTTCAAAAAAAAAATCATATGGCTTTACTGTAACGAAGTTCCATTTCTTCCCACTAGAGTCGACTGTAACTGACCTACTTTCTTCTGTTTTTACAGCTGATGCAACAACGCGATTGTTTTCACCGTTTTAATTTGGTTAACATACTGTTTCAATTTTCCGATCCTTAATAAACCTTCCAGTGTTTATTTAATTATTATTATTTGTGTGTGAAGTGTCTTTACGTTTTACTTTTGTAATAATTCCGAAATGTGTGTGTTTTGAGCTGAATTCATACAAACATAACCTTTCATTCCATTGTTTACAATCGCGTTTTTACCTTCCATCTCTCCAGCAATTATTTATGCCCTATGTTACTTAAGTTTACAATTTTGTTTACATATAATTATTATTATTAGATTATCTTGTTTTAATTTTTATTTCTTAGGTTATTTGATATAACAAATTTCCAAATGCAACAGTTCAAATATCTTGTTTACATTTTGCAACCTTTCTAGGCTTTTACCTAAAATTAGTTTCAATTTTAATCTAGCCAATTTCTTATTTGCTATTTTCAAAATAAGCAATATAATAATATAATATATATATATATATATATTGTAAAGTAATTTTTAAAGACGCTATACAACGGGGTTTATATTTATTATTGATTATTTTATTGAATTATTTTTTAATTTTTATTTAAAACAAAAACACTTACTCAAGAACAATTCAAAACTTTATTAGAACAATTTTATCTTAACATTAAACAATACACAAAACAAAATTTTACAACTTAACAAGTTTTAACACAATATACTAAAATTCGATTCTTTAAATTTGAGTTACAAGGTTTTTATACCCTTGGCTAGTTTAAGATCTCTTGATATCTCGGGGTTATAGTATGGGCTATATTTTTAGAAATTCTTAGGTTAATTAAATAAATTTTGAACAAACAATATTAAATTTTGAAAATGCAAAAAGGCCAAACGATTTGAACTGGATTTTTTTTAACTATTAATTAACTATAAGATATCCTAATATACAAATTTAAACTTCTCTATTATCTTAAAAGTCCACTAAAGTTATTTTTATAGCGCTATTTCTCAACTTAATAAACATCAAAATTTTGCTGGTCGCTTACGTAAATTCCCGTTCTCTCCAATTAAACAATTCACACACTTAAATCCGTTTTAGTTCTTTCAAATTATATTTTCACTGTATTAACTCTTTCAATTTTCTTATTCCTGTTTAATCTGGCCAAGTTTACTCACAAAACTGTATAATTTAGACGAACTCTTTCCAAAAAAATAGAATTTTGACTGCACAGCAAGGTCTGCTATTAGAGCGTCACCACGCCATCCCCAACTCAACTACTAACTACGCGTCCTTTTTTTTCTTTTAAAATGTTACCAATATGGCGGCTTTCTTCTCCAAAAAACACATATGGGTTATAATTTAGTTCGATTTCTTTCCACTAGACTTTCACACATGTTTTTACAGCTGTTAATGTCAACGAACTATTTTCACCAGTTTTAATCTTGTTAACTTTGGTTGAAACTTACTGTTTTAATTTTCCGATCCTTAATAAAGTTTCCAGTGTTTATTTTATTAATATTATTAGTGTGTGAAGTGTCTTTGTGTTTTACTTTTGTGATATTTCCGAATTGTGTGTGTTTTGCTTGGTCTTTCATAAACATAACCTTACATTGTTTACAATAGTTTTTTCACTTTTTCCTTCAAGTAATTACTTAGGCCCTATGTTACTACAGTTTACAAATTTGTTTACACATAACTATTATTAGATTATCTTATTTTAATTTATGTGTTAGGTTATTTGATATAACAAATTTCCTAATACATTTCCAGTTCAAAAACCTTGTTTACAATTCCTAGGCTTTTACCAGAATTTAGTTTCAATTTTAACCTAACCAATCTTTTAATGAATTTCTTTCTAAATTTTGAGTGAGTTATTTCTCATCTATTTTCCAATTCTTAAATAATATTATATAGCCCATTCTATAAATGTTACAATGTCCCCTAATTTAATTTAAACAAAAAAAAATAATCCTAATATCTACATTACACATTTTTTTTACATTTTACAAGCTTGCTTAAATATACATATTTTTTTTTTTTTTTTTAAATTAAATTTAAATTTACATTTATTTCCTACTTGTACATTTTATTTAATAACTACCTGAACACATTTTTATTGAGTACGTTATACCTCAACACTTTGGCTAACTTATTGTCCATTGTCTTTACCACTTTTATAATTGTCCACTTAAAAGTCATTTATACCTTCATCTGTCCACTTTCGTCCATTTATACTTAATTCTATAATACAATTTTATCTTAACTCTTTACCAATCAAATACTGAGCTGAAAACTTCAAGCTACTTGTCTTACATGGTTTATACTAGTTTAAAACTCGCATAATACTATTTCATTAATTTTATATGTTGTTATTTATTATTCTATTTACTATCTCTTTTTTCGCATCCTCCCAACTATTCATCATAATTTTTTTTTTTTTTTAATTAAAATTAATTTGTCTTAACCTTGCCTCAACCTCACTTCAGTTATAAATCTATCAACTCTATCTGAACACAACTATATTAAATTTAACCCCAATTTCATATTACTATTATTTTATTATTATTATTATTATTTTTTTTTTTTAAACTCTTTATTATACTATATACTTTGTTACATATATATATGACGGTAATTCACCTTACCTCCACTTATTAACGTAGACATTTATTTTATTTTAACATATTTTCGACGACATCAACATCATTAACACCCTTATTCACGTAGACATTTATTTTATTCCACATATTATCGATGTTATTTATATATTTCATTTTATTTTCAAATTCCCCTTTTTCCAAATTATATTTCCCCTTTTTATATTTTTATGCTCATCCAGAATATACCTATCTTTATCTTTACATTGCACCCTACTTGTACTCCTTCCGTTTTTATCCCTGCTATCTCTGTTTAATTAGGTTATTTAATATATTCTAACTTATTTCCCCTTGTCACTACTCTGTTTATCATTTATCTCATATTTATTTTGCTTTTAGCTTCATCTAACTCTCAGTTCTAAGTTAGTATTTTATCTCCCCTTCCAATCTCACATCCAGTTCAATTATTTTCTTATATCATATCAGTTTATTTTGTATGAAGTTTAACATCTAATATTTTCAAAGGCGGCAATTTCATATCCTCTATTTGATCATATCTATAGTTCCTTCGATTACACTATCCCTATATCAACGAATATAAATTTTGTTTTAATACTTATTTATCAACGCAGATTCTCCCTTACAATACGACGAAGTTTAAATACACAATTACCATATTTTTATTACAACGATGCTTTAATATTTATTATCATAGATTCATATTTCTTTTATAATATATAATATATACGACGAAGTTCCATTATTTATCAATGCATATTCTCCCTTACAATACGACGAAGTTTAAATATACATAATTTTATCTTTATTCATTATTCGACGAAGTTTCTAATAAATTATCATAGATATAGTTACCATCCCTTACAACGTATCTCCTGCTAACGTTTTCATATACACATAATCACCTAGAGTTTATTCATATTGCCTCCTTTACCTATATTTAATATCTCCCTTCCTATTTTATTTTGTCCCTTTTGAGTTTATCTCCCTTGCATCATGGTACTTTTTTAGTTCCGTTGAATGGAACATCCCCTTATTTATATCATATTTATCATCCCATAGTTCGAATGTCGATTCTCCTAACTTTTTGTGTATTCTATATGGCCCACTATAAATATTAAATAATTTCCCCATTTCTCCCTCTATGCCTTTTGCCTGCCAGTTTTCTTTTACTAACACTAAATCATTTAAATTAAATGTGAAAAGCTTATGATTTCTATTGAAATTTTGTGCCCTAAGTTCTGCCTTTTTTTTCATTCTCCCTCTTGCCAAATCTATTACTAGTTGGGTATTAACGCTTTGTTCGTTTGAATTTTGAATTTTGATATACTTATGCCAAAATCTCTCATCTATCTTTCCTAACTGTAACTGATTAGGTGTGAACCCTGTGGTCTCATGTGGTACTTCATTCAACATCTCATTTATTAAATGTATAAACTTTGCCCATTGTTTATGGTTCCCATGGCAATAGGTGCGAAGACATCTCATTATCTCCCTGTTTACCCTTTCTACTATATTGCTTTGAGGTCGCCTAATTGGTGAAAATATTTGTTTGATTCCTTTATTTTCTAAAAAGGTTGACCATCTTTTACTTGTGAACTGAGTTCCATGGTCTGTTTGTACCCTTTTTACCTGTCCATATTTTTCTAAATAATCTTCTATACATCTAATAGCTGTAGCAGTATTTGCTTTTTTTATTTTATAAATTTTTATAAATTTAGTAAAAATATCCAAAATAACCAAAATATATTTAAATCCCTCACTTTTATGAAATGGTCCACAAAAGTCAATAGATAGTTGCTCTTTAGGCCCTTCTACCTTGATTCCTTTCATCACCCCATAACAAGTTTGATTTGTGTGTTTCACCCTCTGACAAGTGTCACAGTATTTTAAAAGGTATTTAATCTCCTTATACATCTTTTTCCATGTGAATATTTCATTTATTATACTATAGCACTTCTTGGCCCCTATATGCATATAGTACTCATGGCATGATATCACTAATACATTTATTAACTCTCTGGGTACTATTATTTTCCAACTTGTTTTACAATTTTTATATAGTATGTTATTTTCAATTTTGAATTTCGAATTGTATTCCTGGACATTTTCAATAATATTTCTTAATTCTAAATCACCCCACTGAAGCTCATTAAGTTTTGTCAATTTTGTCACTACTTCCCTACTTATTACTCTTTCCATTAAATTGATACTAAACTTATTTTGATTCTCTATATGTTTTGGCTCTATCTTATCCCATGGGTTACGACTTAATATGTCTGCCACCACGTTCTCCTTCCCTTTACAATACTCAATCTCAAAATCATATTCCTGCATGAGCAATATCCAACGATATAGTCTTGAATTTAATATTCTACAAGTCTTTATGAAAGTCAAAGCCTGGTGGTCAGTTTGTATTATTACTTTTCTCCCCAGTATAACCTGTCTAGCCTTCTGTAGACAAAACAACACAGCCAATAATTCTTTTTCAGTCGTATAATATCGTATCTCACTACCCTTTAGGGTTCGGCTCATAAACATAATTGCCTGTTTCTGTCCAGTCTCTGTTACCTGGTACAGATGCCCCCCAATAGCATATTCGCTTGCATCTGTCTGTAAATAAAACGTTTTTGAATAATCAGGGTGTTTTAGTACGTTGGTATCTATAAATGCTTCCTTTAATTTTCTAAAATTTTGTTCCTCTAAATCTGTCCAATTAAATTTTGTTTCATGTCTCAAAAGTTTCAGGAGTGGCTCTACTAATTTCGAATAGTGGTCTACAAACTTGTTGTAATAATTGGCAAGGCCTATAAACCCTTTTAATTGCTTAACGTTCTTTGGTGTGGGGAATTCCATTACAGCCTTAATTTTGTCCTTATCTATCTCTATTCCCTCAGTTGTCAACCTATAACCTAAAAATGCTATGTTTTCTTTACAAAACTCAGTTTTTGATAATTTAATTTTGATATTATTTTCCCTAAATGTCATAAATAATTTTTTTAAATGGTTTTTATGTTCTTCAAAACTCTGTGACATGCATACAATGTCGTCTACATATACTAAAGTGAATGGTTCTAATTCATTTCCCATTATTCTACCTATAGCTCTTGCTAAAGCTGCTAATGATGTTTTTAGCCCATAAGGTGTCACAATGAAATGATATGTCTTTCCATTATACTGAAAAGCTGTGAATTTTCTGGATTCTGGCTCCAACTCCACCTGCCAAAAACTATTCGTGAGGTCCATAGAACTCAGGTATTTTACCTTTCTTGCCTTATGTAATATTTCATTAATACCCTGGTAACACTCGTAATCTGGTATTATGATTTCGTTCAGTTTCCTTGCGTCCAGGCACAATCTTATTTCTCCATTACTTTTTATGACAGGAATAATAGGGTTAATATAAGGGCTATTACTTTTTTCTATTATTTTCATCTCCAACATTTTGTCAATTTCTCTTTGTACCGCTTCTTGATACTTTGTGGGCACAGGATAGTTTCTTTGATAAAATGGTAAATCTGTTCTTACTTTTATCTCATGTCTATATCCTTTACACACTCCAGGTCTATCTGAAAATACATCCTTATATTGCTTTATTATCTCCACCAACTCCAGTTTTTGCCTATCTGTTACACGGTCATCTCCGATACTTTCCATAATATCTCTATCACTAATTTCCCCTTCTGTTTCATTTTGTTTCTCATAATTTTGGTCCCCCTGTCCTAAATTATCTAAATTTTCCCATTCCTCATTAATTTGATCGAATTCGTTAATTACATTATCTTCCCTTTCTAAATTTTGTACCTCGTTGTTATTAATTCTTTCGTCATCATTTTCACCCTCCGTTTCTTTCATATCTATTTTAATATAGTTTTCCAAATATTTCAATTTTATACTCCAATCCTCACAACTTATATCAGCCTTTGTATTTTTTAATATATCCATCCCTATGATCATTTCTCTTAATAGTCCTGGTATGATGAAACATTGAAATGGGTAATCAATCCCACCTAATCTTCCCATTATCAGAACAATTTTATTAATTTTTTTACTCTTTTTATTTGTTGCTGTCCTAATGTTCATTGCTCTGATTGGCAACGTTTCTACTCTTCCTAGTTTTCCCTTATTTATACTATACCATTTTTCCTGAATACATGTAATATTACTACCTGTATCTATTAAGGCTGTAACCCTAACCTGTTTAAATTCTATCTCTATTTCTGGGCTCATATATATTTTGTTTTGTTCTAAATTCAAATTTCGCTCCTTCCCCTCACTTTCCAAAAATTCCCTATCTATTAATACGTTGTTAATTATTCCTAACCCCAAATCCGTATTTTCATTAAATTGATTGTTACCCTTATTCTTGTCACAATTAATATTTCCGAGGCTCTTTAGCACTGGCTTTCCCTCTTCAGCATCCCCTGTAGTTTTCCCATGATGCAATAAGGTATCACCAGTGCCCTCTAGTTTTCCGAGGTCCCCTGGTCTCCCTCACATCTTCCACTGGTCGATTCCTTTGGTCGTATCTGTATGCTGTTTACTTCTTTCTGGCTCCTGTCATTGGTTCTGTAATTCCTGTCTCCTCTATTTTCTCGACTATTTTCCTGCCCTGTTCTTGGTTCAACATTCCCCCTCATATGATTATCTATTCTTCTGTTAAAGAACTGGACATATGGCCGCCCTTCATTCCTATATTCATTCCTTCTATACAATTCTCCTGGTCCTGGAAATCTTCTATTTCCCTGCTGTCTCATCCCTTCCTCACCCCTTCTGGGTGGAAATCTATTTCCATTCTGTTCCTCTCTAGGAGTAGGCCTATTCCATGGTCCCCTGTTTCTCTGTCTTATTTCCTTATTTCTTTCCTCTATATCCTCCTCATTCAGCATTCTTTCCATCTCTCGGATCGTTTTTATATTTTGTACCCTTCTTGACAACTGTATCCTTTCATTAAAATGCCGGCTTAATCTCCGGACTATCTCTTCCTCATTTTGCGGTGGTGTCATGTTCTTTAAAACTATGACTCTTTCTATGAAATAATCTGCCCTGGTTCTTCCATTTCCCTCAATATACCTTTCATTCTCCATTCTTTCTTTAATGCCTTCCTGTATTTCTTTGGCCCAGTATCTTTCTATAAATCTATTTTGTAAATCCGCGAAATCTTCCACCTCCTCTCTGATTGATTCCCACCATCTAGCCGCTCCTACTTCCAAAGCTCTATCTATGATTCCTCTCCATTCATTATCAAATCTTTCCCCTGTCCTACCTTCAAATTTTCTCTCCACATACCTATCTAGTCTTTTTAGGAACTCCATAGGGTTACCATTCCTCCCATTAAATTTGGGCATCTCCTCCTGATTCCCGCATGACACCTGTATGATCCTTAGGCCTTCTCCTCCTTTACTTTCTTCCACCTTCTTTTCTACCTTTTCCATTCTCTGGGTCAATTCCCCTTGTTTCTCATTATTCCTCCTTCCTTCTGTTTCCAATCGGTCAATTCTATCATTATTATTGTTTTTCTCAATCGCTATCTCCCTATTTAAAACTCTTAATTCTTCCCTGTTCTGTATTGTTATTTTTTCTACCTTCTCTATCTCTTTCTTATTAATTTCTGTCACATCAGCTATTATTTCTTTTGTTTCCTCTAAATTCTCCTTAATCTTCTCCTCTAAGTCTCTTCTCATAACTTCTACTACAGCATTATTCTCTGTTCTCAACTGTTCCCTCATATCCTCTATCATTCTCTTATTTTCTTCCTTTAGGCTTTCGAATTTCTTATCCAACCTACTCATTTCCAACCTACTTGAGGCAAATCCTCTGTTCATCTCTTCTCTCATCTCCTTATTTTCCTCTCTCCCTTTTAGACTCATTTCCATGAGAGATCTCATCATTTCCCTCAATTCTTCATTCTCATTATTTCCCCGTTTTTGTTGTTGGGTTTGCATAGGTAGTAGTCCCCTAGCTTCATCTACTTGTGTTTCCACCTCACTCTCTTCTATAGGCATATCTGTGGCTTCCGTTTCTGTCTCTTGTATTTCTAGGCTTGTCCCTTTTTCCTGGTCCCCTACAACTACCAGCTCGCCTATAATATTTTCCTCCCTGTTTTCGATCCCCTCCTGAAAACTAACAAATCTCCCCTGAGCAGCCCCTTCTGTTTCTATCGCCCTTTTCCGCCTACTCTTTTCTAATTGTTCCCCTTTTTCTGTTTTTTTAGCTTTTTCTCTCCGCAAATTGTATAATTCCCTCTCATCAGACATATTTAAGCTATTAGTAAACTTATTTTACAAAACAACCTAGCCTTGACTATTCAACTCAGTGTTTGGTTTTACAAAATTTTTCTAAATCTATTTCCAGTTCAAATGTTTTTCATATAAAAAGTTCTAAATTAATTTTGATTCAAAATCTCTCTAAATAAATTTTATCGAGCCCCACGTTGGGCGCCAATTGTAAAGTAATTTTTAAAGACGCTATACAACAGGGTTTATATTTATTATTGATTATTTTATTGAATTATTTTTTAATTTTTATTTAAAACAAAAACACTTACTCAAGAACAATTCAAAACTTTATTAGAACAATTTTATCTTAACATTAAACAATACACAAAACAAAATTTTACAACTTAACAAGTTTTAACACAATATACTAAAATTCGATTCTTTAAATTTGAGTTACAAGGTTTTTATACCCTTGGCTAGTTTAAGATCTCTTGATATCTCGGGGTTATAGTATGGGCTATATTTTTAGAAATTCTTAGGTTAATTAAATAAATTTTGAACAAACAATATTAAATTTTGAAAATGCAAAAAGGCCAAACGATTTGAACTGGATTTTTTTTAACTATTAATTAACTATAAGATATCCTAATATACAAATTTAAACTTCTCTATTATCTTAAAAGTCCACTAAAGTTATTTTTATAGCGCTATTTCTCAACTTAATAAACATCAAAATTTTGGTGGTCGCTTACGTAAATTCCCGTTCTCTCCAATTAAACAATTCACACACTTAAATCCGTTTTAGTTCTTTCAAATTATATTTTCACTGTATTAACTCTTTCAATTTTCTTATTCCTGTTTAATCTGGCCAAGTTTACTCACAAAACTGTATAATTTAGACGAACTCTTTCCAAAAAAATAGAATTTTGACTGCACAGCAAGGTCTGCTATTAGAGCGTCACCACGCCATCCCCAACTCAACTACTAACTACGCGTCCTTTTTTTTCTTTTAAAATGTTACCAATATGGCGGCTTTCTTCTCCAAAAAACACATATGGGTTATAATTTAGTTCGATTTCTTTCCACTAGACTTTCACACATGTTTTTACAGCTGTTAATGTCAACGAACTATTTTCACCAGTTTTAATCTTGTTAACTTTGGTTGAAACTTACTGTTTTAATTTTCCGATCCTTAATAAAGTTTCCAGTGTTTATTTTATTAATATTATTAGTGTGTGAAGTGTCTTTGTGTTTTACTTTTGTGATATTTCCGAATTGTGTGTGTTTTGCTTGGTCTTTCATAAACATAACCTTACATTGTTTACAATAGTTTTTTCACTTTTTCCTTCAAGTAATTACTTAGGCCCTATGTTACTACAGTTTACAAATTTGTTTACACATAACTATTATTAGATTATCTTATTTTAATTTATGTGTTAGGTTATTTGATATAACAAATTTCCTAATACATTTCCAGTTCAAAAACCTTGTTTACAATTCCTAGGCTTTTACCAGAATTTAGTTTCAATTTTAACCTAACCAATCTTTTAATGAATTTCTTTCTAAATTTTGAGTGAGTTATTTCTCATCTATTTTCCAATTCTTAAATAATATTATATAGCCCATTCTATAAATGTTACAATATAATATATATATATATATATATATATATATATATATATATATTTATAAAAGCGTCCAAATATCTATTTCAAGTGCTAAAAGTTTATTAATTTAATATTAAGGTATAATTTAGTTTTTCCATTCCCAAACAATACTTTTAACATTTTAATTTATTTAGCATTTTTTATTTTACACTTTTGGTATTAACTTGGAAAAAAACACGGATTACTGATATTTTTCAGCAGACGCATTTCACACTAGGTCAGCACATTGTTCAATGCTGTGAGTTCCAAACAAGACTGTTGCTCAGTGAGTGTGAGTCTGTGGTGTATTGGTATTCTGTGGTGTGTTATTGTTTATAGAGTAGTTGTAAATAATGTGTTCAAATATAGTAATTGATTGTGAGTGGGTTTTATCGTTTAGGATATGTTATGGATAGTATTTGTGGTGTTTGTATATCTCGTAGTTTTCTTTTATGTATAGTTTGTTGCTTTTTTTATGTAATATAGGAATTTTAGATTGGTGTCTATATTGAGTTATCTAGTAGCGCAATTTGACTTGTAAATGTTAATATTTATTAAGAATAATGAAATGTTTGATTTTAATGATGTTAAAAGTATTGTTTATGAATGTAAAATTTGTAAATTATAGGTTAATATTAAATTAATAAACTTTTAGCCCTTGAAAAGGGTTTTTGGATAGAAAATCGAAATGTAAAGTTTATTTGTAGTAGCTTGAATTGTTGTGATTTGTCTGATTTGGTCTGTGATTTGTTGTTAACCTTAAACACATTAAAGAGTTATTAACAGACATTAAATAAAGTTTCTTTACTACAGTCAATAATTTAATGGTATGATCTTTTTAGATCAGCTAAACGAAAAGATAATGTTAAAGATGGTTGGGGAAAGAGTGCATATGTTGTTTCTAAAGTTGGTGTCTCTGCACTAACATTTATACAACAACGAAAGTTTCTCACTGATACTCGAAAAGATATAATAGTTAATTGTGTTCATCCAGGATATGTAAAAACAGACATGACACAACAAAGAGGTTTTTCTTCTCCTGAACAAGGTAAGTTTCTGAAGATCAGTGTTATTATTTTTATGGATTAATAATTATATAAATGCCATTTCAAGCAAAATGTAGATAACAATCTGGGCAGACTATATTAATAAATGTTGTAACCCATTCCAGATTAAATTATTTACATTACAAGCCTGTTGCTACATAAATATTCTCACTTACAAAGCACAAAATATTATATAGGTCCTTTTTTATTTATTATTTTGTACCTTAGATTCATAATTAGTAAAAACAAATTAAAATTTACTTATGGATTGAAGTTTACATTAGATTCTAGGCGCCTACTATCATTGTTCATTTTGAATGTACACAAAAATGCACTAAAGCAGCTTCTGCCTGACACTGAGTAACAATTACACTGAGCAAGAAAGTTCACGTAACATTAAAACTCATGGTCGGTCTACCATGTCTAGAACATCTGATAAAAACACAACTTATGGGCTGTAAACATCTAATCTCTATATATGCTGCAATTTTAAGAGGGGGTAAATATCCCTAGGAGACACATGTCTCAAAGAGTTGTATGTGACATTTCATAAAATAAACTCTCTCGAAGCAAACAATCAACAATGATGTCCTGTATAGAATAACAATGACAAGAAAATGACATCTATATGATCTCTATCAGTTATGTGTCAAAATGAGCATGTTTCGCTCTAAAACACAATGGGTTAAATCTGTGTGGATTGAAGTGTGTTTCGTCTTTGTATATTTTGTATGTGTATGTATAAGTCATTCATTTTATACAGAAAAACAACAGCTTATTAAGAACAGTTTTTAACTCCAACAACTGCTACCCAGGTTTTGGAGTATTTTAACAGCTGAATTGTGCTTTTGAGCTTGAAAACGTTTTGTAAAAAAAAATTTAGGAACAGTATTACAACTTTTGATGCAAATTTAAATGTTGAATGTTCATTGATTTTCCTTCATTCAGTGCTAACATTGAGTCGCAAACATAGTAACACACTTTAAAATAGTCATTTTAGAATTCACACACACACACTTTGAAAATCATGAATTTTTTTCTGCTTTAGGATTTCTAAACACCCAGTTAACAGAAATAATTTATGATGTAAAATATATTTTCTTTGTACATATCATAATTTTTTGACAATAAAAATTTCATACATCCCATTACCAATATTTTGAAATTTCCATTTCTCTTAACTTTGACTTATAATACTATCAGGAACTATTCGTGTTGAATTATAATCTTTTCCTTAGCAAAGTTTTTAGTTTTAATCAATTTTAATTTTATTACCTTTATGAACAAAAGGTTAAATTAAATAATAATTTTTTAAATAAATATATTTTAAATTAAGGTTTTAATTTACATAAAAACTTTATTAAATAACTAATGCCCTTATTATAAAAGTTTCTTTGGACATTCTTTCATAATATAAATAAAACATGTACCAATCATGAATTGATTTTTTATAGTAAATTAACTTTCTTTATGTACCATGTATGTAAGAAATCATACTATATATTAAGTTTTTGATATTATAATACTGAACTATCTAAAGTATGAATCATGTGTATTAGGAAATTCCTAATATGTCTAAGATAAGCATATAAAAATTTTCAATAACAGAAAGAAATAAGTTAATATGCTATAAACAGTGTAGCAGTAAAATACAGTAAAATGTTTGTTAATAATATTTTCATTAAAATGCATCTTTGTATTTCAAATTTATAAACTACTTTACAAACATGGTTTTGTGAGACATATTGTCCATGCACATTAAATTCCACTGTGCAAAAGTTGTAATGTATTGGAATTTATGGTTAGTAAAAATTTTATAAATCAACTGACTTAAGAAAGCCATGCATATAATATATACTTACTAAAAGTAAACAAATAATTTTTAAATAACGAAAACATAATTTATAGTAAACTTATTACCCACAAAATTTTGAAGTTGGCACCGAATTTTGTACTTGGGCTCATTTAACATAATGAAGGTGACAATTTATAAATCTGAATGAAAAATTTGCAATCGCATATTTTTTATTGGACAAAATCTGATATTGTATAGTCTCTTTTATGAACAAAGATCAACTATTGTCGTGCATACTCTCATAATATCAAACACATGAAATTTTTGTTTTGCGAGAAGACTCTATATTTTGCTATAATTAATCATGGGAAATCAAGCAATCAAAAGATGATTGTTTTGGAAATGTTTGGAGTAGATTTGATGGACAAGGCATGATTGCGGCACCAGCTTCAAAACTTTGTGGGGAATAAGCTTAATAAATTATGAATATATTTGTTGATAATTAGTGAAGTAATGAGGTTTTCACCTGAGGATTACTGAATATCTCATTTATGGTAAATGAACTAAATTGTATTTTCAATGTATTTATTTTAGCTTATATAATTCAAGTTATATATCAATTTGGGTAGACCATTTAAAAAGCCGCTTTCATGAGGGAAATTTGTTCATTAGAATCCGATGGTGGTCGTCCTAAGTGGCTTTCTCAAATGAGAAATAAAAAATTTATTAATTTTATACTTATTTTTTTAAATATTATTTTTATTTAAAGTAGAATACTATGTAAAATAAATGCTTTGATTATTTATTTTGCTTATTAATTATTTTATATTCCATAATCCTTATTAAAAAAAAAATTAACTCAAGTTAAAAAAGCATATTATTATTTCCAAATTAGATGGATTGGAATGTAATTATATTGGGAACACAGGGATGGTTTCCCCTATCATTCTCAAACCAAATCACTTCAATCGGTTAGGGACTTCCAAAATTATCATGAGACAAACATAAAAAAAACATACGGATCAAATACAGAACCTCCTTCGTTTTTTAAGGTCGTTAAAATAATACTGCGTTGCTCTTCTCCCTTTAGTTTATTATATCAGCAGCATAAACTACAGAAATTTTTGTAGAAACACATCATGCTTAAAACAATTAAACATAAATATTGTACAAATAGGACTAAACTATATATTATAAATTACAAAAATTCAATTCTAAACTTTCCCTTTCAGTTACTGAGGAGTGTAAAATTACAACATTAAAGAAATTTTAAGAAGCTGTTACTGATAAATTAGTTATGAAACTAAAATCATAGAAACAAGGCTTACAAAAATATTTACTGAAAGTTTTATACATGAATTGCTAAATAAATGGCATCAGATGAAGTATGATGTTTTAGACAGTCCTTAGTCATGTGCATATCCACAATGGATGCTTTAAATGAATCTATCACTGTATATATTAATTTTCTAGGAAAATCCTTTGATTTTTGAACCTTTAAATCTTTTTCTCCTGGAATCACAAATTAATTTTTTTTTCTTTTAATATTCAGTATTTTAAAGAATGTGTAAGAAAATTTTTAACATACAAGATAGAGTTTGCAATGTATTTAAAGCTATAGTGGAGAACTGAATGTCCTTGACAGATTATGAGGATGTTTTAGAATAATAGTGGTTATCAGTTCAGAAATTTTATAACCTATAACTGCTACCTTCAGAGTCTTCATACAGGCCTATGCATTTAGACTATGAACCTCTAATATCTTTGCCAGAAGGAGTTAAATGTCCTCATAAGGCTATGAGACGATAAAGAATAATGCTTCTAGTTAATTTCATAAATGTAATAACCAACAATTGCTGCCTCATGTATCTTCATGTATTTTTACACTAGCATAGGCAGTAAAACTTTGGACCATCTTGATTTTTTATAAGGTGGAGAACTAAATACTGTTTGAAGGTTGTAAGGAGGAAATATATGATGTTAGAAGTCTTTGAGGGACGAACAAATACATATGTAAAATCCCTTCATGTATGATTTTGAACATATTTAGTTGCACTACACATTTCAGACTCTAGTTGAACCTTTACATGACACAACAAATAGCCATTCGAGAAAGAAGCCTGTGTGAAGTGTTTCCCTGTTTAGTTAGTTAGTTTGTTTGTTAGTTATGGTGTATTCTTCTGCCATAAACATTTTTCCCTTATTTCTGTTTTGAAGATGCCAAATTTTACACCTTTAAAAAATAAAACCCATTCAATCTTTGCTAAAAGTAACACACTTAAGATATTTTGGAATTATTCTCTAGGTAGATATTGAGTAGAATAGATGATATATGGGTACAATTTATATTTTAAAGATTGATTGACCATAGTAATTGTACTGTTATTTAATTTTTATGATTTGTGATTGGAAATGAAACTTATTTTGTATGTTGTTTAAACAGTACATTTTAAATGATTAATTTTCATGTTAACAGGAGCAAAAATCCCACTATATCTTGCTTTACTGCCAGCCAATATAACCTCACCAAAAGGAGAATATGTATGGAGAGATGGGAGAATAGTCAGTTGGTCAAAACCTCCAACACATTGAAAACATTTCTAGATTTTAAAATAACATTTCCTAAATAAGGTTTGCCTTGTATACTATCCAATCATTGACAGTTATCTCTACAATTAAAAATTACTCTTACTTTGTAGAACTTTAACTTCTTTTTTTGCAGTATAATTTGATTTCTAGAATGAAACAATAAATCTGTATTTGAATTCAGATGTCATCCAAGCTTTACAATTTGATCAAAATGTAAAGGCAATGATTAGTTTTTAGTTCCATTAAAGGCTTGCAGATTTTCACAACAATATACCATAAGAGGTTTCATCTTAGAACCTATGAGATTGCTTCTAAGAAGTGCAACACGATCCTTTAGTGTTTTTAAACACCTAACTTTCATTTGTTCGTATAAATGTAACTTCTTTCGGTATTTTTTTCTAAAACGCCAGGTTCCATTGACATTAAAAATGTGTTCATTAAATGTTTTTTATACATTTATTTAAATTATAAGTTTGGCAAGTCAATATTTTGTTTAGTTGAAATGTAAAAGTTTTCACTAAGCACTTTAAATGTTTTAAACTTGCCTATAGTAGCACTTACTTTAGTCAACTCGCAGATTGTAACTGTTGTCGTAACTCGCAGAGTTACGGTCTGAGTTGACAAAGGGACACATCTCCCGAAACGGCCGCCCTCAACAAGCAAAGTAAATGCTACTATAGGCAAGTTTAAAACATTTCAAGTGTTTAGTGATTACTAGTAGCTCACGTGAAGATGGAATCAACAAATGATAAAAGTTTTGCTGATTGTCATGGACAATATAATGCATGAGCTTAACGTTTCATCAATAACATCAAAAGTTTTACTTGAGTGTAAGAAATAATCTGGATTAATTATAAATATCCTATATAAACAAACCTCATAGATGAACAAATCACTGTAACAACTGTGAGTTCAAATGATTATGTGCTTTTCATCAACTCCAAACCACATCCACTTAGATCTTAAAATCTTTTCTGATTACAATACCACATTTAATATTTTTTTTCCATCACTACAAATATATCAGTGTAGTGTTTGATTTAGGAGTATTGAAGTAAGTGTTCCAATGATAAGTACAATCCTACTTTTGATACTCATACATACTTGTGTGCTTGTACAACATAGTTACATTCTATTGGTTTATGGCGCAGAGGGGTAAACATTATACCAAAGTAATTTTGTTTCCCAGATATTGAATCTGCTGCTGCATGCTTTAGTTTTGCTGTTCTGATTTTCTTAAAAGCAGAATTAGTAAAATAAAAGTCTTACATATTATAAATAAATAAAACCTCTTAGCCACATAAACTTTTTATTTAAATCCTACATTTCTTAAATGTACATTTCGATTGCAAAGGAAATTACTATAAGACACATAATTGTACTACATCACAGAGTATTGTAGTAATTTCCTCTGACGCTGATTTATTGCAATCAAAATGTACATCATGATTTAAATAAAAAGTTTATGTGGGTGAGAGGTTTTATTTATTTATAATTAAAAAAATACACCAAGTTGCTCCAAGTTATTAAAAGCTTTATATGTTTTTATTAGTTTGTATAAATAAACTTGATAATATTCTGATCTAGAAGGAAGTGCATTTTTTTAAAGTCTCTATGATTCCATCCAAACAAAAATGTTCCAATCATTGTGGTGTACTTCTTTTGATTTGGTTTTGATTGTTTCTCTAGAGTCCATTGTTTTGAAGTTATGTAGTAAAATTACGTTTTTAGATATTAAAATTTAGTAGTAGGCTGGGATTTCACCTTTTATTTTGTAGAAAAAGTATATTAAGAAGGGTTGAAACTCTAGGTTAAAGAAACTGAATACTAATGAACATTTAACTAATGTTACAGTCTAAAATTTATAGAGGTAGTTATTTATAATGCAAGTAAAGTGTATCATTTCCAAAACATTAATTTTCAATTAAATTTTTACTACTTCTGGATCAGTACCTGATTACAGCTCATTCAAGTCTATTATTTCAAAACCATCCATTTGAATTAATTGGCATCAGTTGAATGAAAATTGTATATATGTTCTATTTTAAAGGCAGTAACTCCTTTTCCTAAAGGAGGGTCTAGACCAAACACTGTGACAAACCATTTGAAGAGTATGTGCAGTATAAATATATTTCTGTGAATCAGTAGAAATCACGTTCATAGTGTTATTTTTTCGATTCTGAGGAAGATATTTCACTTGAAGACTATTCTACTTGTGTAGGATGATCTAGATTTTATTCATGTTCTCTTAAATTTTCATCTGTTTTTGATGTTTTTTTTCACTCCTAATTTTTGGGTTGTTCTTATTAGGTATTGGTCTAAAATTGTGAAAGATGGAGGTGATTTTTTATGCTCTCACTGTGGTCAAGTAGTTCCTTTTCATGTTATGAATCCAAGAGAAAGTACTAAATTTTCTCTAAATGCTTTACAAAATAGAACTGTTCATAGTATATTCATAGTAATCATAGTCTTGAGAGCATAAATTACTGTAGCATAAACCATTTAGTTGTAGCACATTCTAAAATGTCTCTACACAATAGTGAGCAAGACATCCAGGTGGAACAATTGTATGTTTTCCCCCATAGTAACGTACTTTACATGTTTAAGGCCTTATCTTCATTACAACCAAAAATCTCTCTGAACCATGTTTTTCAATTGTCTTGATTGAGAGCTCATCGAAGTAAGAAGCATTATGACAATTTTCTTTTGCTGAGTTAAACTGTACAATCAATGAGCGTGTTTTTAAAATTACTAATTTAACAATTAATTCATTTTGGTTATTAATACAGCCATCATGTTATATATGTAGATGTTTGAACTGTTCAAGTAGTTTCACCACTTTTTTGCAATTTGATATACTGCGTCTATATAGAAACTATTTATGATATTTTGATGAAGGAATGTTCTGTGACAAAATTAATAATGGTCCATTATTAGCATCTGTTCTCAGCTTGTTCTCAGCATCTGTTTCATTAAAGCTAAATATATTCTTTATTATATAGTTATTCTAATAAGAATTTTCATCCATGTATAATTTAATTTGAAATTGAAATACTTAATTACTAAAAACTTTTATCATTTAGCCATTTTTGAAATTAATTAATTTTGGTATTTTAATAATAAAAATTGTACTTTTCTGTAGACTTTGTTAATAAATAAATTTTTAATATTTATTTCTTCATTCTATGGCATATATAGGATTTGATTTCAGGTGGGCCTAACACTCTTCTACCAAAATATTTTTTTTAAAGCTTTTATTTTACTTTTGGTTTTTTAGGAAAGTATATTTTTATTTAGATATTATTAGAAGAAACCCATATTTAACTGTAGTAGTAATAAGTATTGATTCTCGAGTCCAGGAATCATCTATTCTAATGATATCAAGAGATTGATACTAATTTTCCATTGATTAAACTATTGTTTCCAGTTCTTGTTTTCTTAACTGTTAAAATACGTATGCTGTATAACTTATCCAATAATGGCTTTTATCTTCGGTTTCAAGGGTACTGATAGACTGTTGATAGTTGCTCATATCAATAGATGAGGAGCTATTGTTTTCCTAATTGAGTAATAAAAGTTCTCCTAATCAACATGGTATAAGTGTTTGAGCAGAAGTTTTGTTATCATTAATTATACCTAACATCCACAGAACACAGTTGTAGGTCAACAGTTACATGAAGAAACAATGACTGGATGCGGTATTTCCTCTGTTACCACATATACTTCATGAACATTTTCTTCCATTTCAGATATCTGGTCACTAAAATGTACACTGGAAATATAAATTGTTCTGGTGTGACGTCTTGTAAATCACTGAAATTTTCTTCATCACTTTCAGCAAGCCACAACAAAATCTTCAAATAATTTTCCATAATGTTGTAAATAAACTACCAATAATATTATTGCATTAAAATATAGCAAAAAGTTCAAATAATACAACCTTACAAAACACTATAAACTTATATTTACTAAAATAAGGCAAAACAAACTCTGAGGAGAAGCCACACAAGATCAGTTAAAATGAATCTAACGTTAGCAGTGACGCAAATGGTACCACAGCTAAATCAGATCAGAATGGTCTCCACCGCCGACTGTGGAAATTCTAACATTCACTTAAGTATTTCTGTCCACTCAGGACAACAAAATTTGAAAATAACTAGGATTACAAAATTCTAGCCTCAATCATAATGGTTTTATTTAAAAAATACTGCAGTTGTTAGATTCAACATAACAGTGGGACCGATCGTGGGTGAATATAATTTTACTATAGCCAATTGTCATATTTGAACAGTACTATATATTGTTTCAGTCACTTTAAACAAAAACAACACTGACAAGATTTTTTATGGATTTCTATATCCAATGAATTTTTCCAAATGTCATAGAATTTTTATCCTTTGGCAAATGGAGGTCGAGAGTTTGTTTCCAAGTAAAAGGTTCCTTTGGCTCTGTAAAATTCACAAAAAGATATGTTAGCAACTATTACACAAAAACTAAGGGATATAAAATTATATGTCTTTTAACAATATTTTATTACTACGTATTCTAAAATTAAACACTATTCTTACACATGGTTCATGATTTTAATTCTTTATGATATACTCAGGAAATACCTTAGGGACTTGCTAGATATATCGAAAATCTGTTGCTGTTCATGATGAGCGGGTTGTTAATTATTTATTACGCCTTAATATTACTTGCAACTAGACTTTTTGTTAACTGAAGGTTGTTAAATTGTTAACTTACACTTGGAGGAAACGTTTTTGTTTTACGACTTCTTCAGCCTCGTATTTTTTACCAGTGTAAGTTAACAATTTAACAACCTTTAGTTAACAAAAAGTCTGGTCGCAAGTAATGTCAGAGTGCAATAGTTACTAGATATATTCTAAAAAGGACTTAATTAGTTTAAAAAATTGTGTTATAAAATCTTATACCAGGTTAACTGTAATAAAATAATAAAATTAATGTACAGAATCAATTAATTATCTGTAGTAATAATATTAGAGTTGTATTCATTTTGAAATGTTAAAAATTTGAGTGGTCCAAATCAGAGTCAAATTTAAAGAAAAGTGTCTAACAATGAAACTGGTATTGAATGCAATGATTGGTATGTTGCAACCAAACACTTTGAATAACACATCAATAACAGAAAGTAAAAATAAACATGAATAGGGAACAAGCACTTAAAAAAATTAAGAGTACTGAAGCCGAAGGTTTAATTTTAAAATATTTTAAAACACAGTTATCAGTTATGTTATAAAAAACTGTTACCTTGATGAGCAGTAATCTCCCATGATTTCAAAGTCTACATTTGAATCACACTTGTTAAACCTTAAAGTTAAATCCCAAGGACATTTCACTGCTTTGAATAAGGAATGGTTGAATATTGATTCCAAGAATAAGTCGTGAGCTCTTGAGTGGCTGCATTTTACTAAAATGAAGCACAAAATTATTTACATAAATAAAAGAATCAGTTGGACTGGAGTTGAAAGTTTTTTTAAATTTTGAAAGACTCAGCTGAAAACGACAGGTATGACTGATAAATAAATTATTGAAATAACTGTTACAAATTTGACTGAAAACGTAGTTTAAATCTGAATTTTTATTACTAATATATCATTTAAGAAAGAATTCATTTTTTGACAACTTGTTTCAACAAAATATAGATTGGTAAAACTGGTTTAGAATCATATAAAATAATCAACGTATAATTATAATTTTGTATAATCATTTTTAAATTTTGAATTTAGATTACAAAATACTTTTTATAAAAAAAATCTTTGTAACCTCTAGAATTGATCTTCAGTTGAAATTAGTGTTTTACGAGGGCCATTCAATAATTAAAGAGACAAATTGATGCTGTAATGAAACAGGTGTCATTTGGTAATTTTAGGACTTTATCTTATCATCTCTGGGATCAGCTGACAACAATTGTCATAATTTAAATTTTGTTTTTAAAACCTAAAAACTGCATTTAACAATGACATTTCCACTTGAAGTTTCCACATTGATTGAATAATGTTCAGTGATATGTTTTTTAACTTTCTGGAGGTTAGAAACTAGCAAAAATATTTTCTATATTGATTTTACATACAAAAAAAATTAATGTTCATTGTCATATTTAGTTATAGTTTAAACATTTGTTAATATAATGCTGTGATTAAAATAGTTTAGGGAACTAAAATTACACATTTTTTTATGTTAGTAATGATTGAAAATGTATTTTAGTAATTTTTTTCTAAGTAAGATTTTATTCATTTGAAATTAAAGAAAAAAACTATTATTGCTTATAAAGGACATGTAGTAAATAATGTTCTTTATAACATGTTTCTACAAACCTTCTGCCATTCCATGGTGCTCCTCAGCTTTAATTTATTGGTAGCCATAAACTGCTACAATTGATTACTGCTCAACATCGATGATGCAACTATATAATGTGTAGTATTTATATGACCATAAAATGTGAGAAAAAATTAATGGTCCTAATCCTGCCACGTGTGAGGTCAACAGTATTATTAACTTTTTAAATGCTCAAAATGCATCCATTGAAATTTATATACAGATAACTGAAGTTTACAGTAATGCTTCAGTACGAAACTGGCAGATCTCATTTAAAGGCGAACAAATAAATGTTCACAATGAAAAATGTTAGGGTCAGCGCTTAGCTGTGACTGCCAGATTGAAAGCAAAGATTAAAAAAAAAATCAAGATATTAAACAATAAGTGGACTTCATTCAGTCTTTTCTGAAATATGATTCATATTGTACTAAGCTGTTATATAAATTGTGTTGGAGACCTGAGATATAAAGAAATGTGTAATAAGTTGCTCAAATTTTAACAGAACACAAAATAAAACAAAAGGCAGCTGCAATGGCATTTCTTATTCACTATGTAATATACGAATTACAATGAACTTTTGAACTAAATTGTTTCTGTGGTAAGACTCGGATTTCTTATTTGATGCCAGAAAAAAAGCACCAGTCAATTGAACGGGATCAATCGCCATACCTAATGAGATAAAAAAAGCAAAACAAATTCTGAGCACCAGAAAGATGTTTGATGGCGATACCTTAAAAGAACAGCCTACTGTTAGATGCTTTAGTGACTCCACTGCACAATTAAATAAATGGTTCAGAATGCTGCCCACTGACCCATCACGTCTCTTTCTCCTTCATCATAATGCCCATCTACAAATAGTGTCATTGATGAAGAGCTTGTTTCAGAGGGAATTTTTTCAAGATATACCATATAGTCTGTCTTTAGCTTCAAGTTAATTATCTCTTGTTCTCTAGTTGAAAGATTTTGAATAGAAAACACTAATTAAAGAAGTTACTTTCCCCTATACAGCATGATTTATATTTTTACTAAAAATTAATCCTATATGTCTGTCTGTATCCAATATATATTGGAAAAATAATTTAAACAATACTTTCAAAAGTTTACTCATCAATTTTTTGTTTTTACTTCGAGATTTCCAATGGAACCATCACACATTGTTAGGGAATAAAATAACTGAATAAAGAACATTTCATAATTTTTATCACCATTTTTTAAGATTCTTTGCTATTATTTTTATTTTTAATGTTTTTCAAAGAAATATACATAAATACACATTAACATATACACAATTCAATAATTAATATTTACAAGTCACAAAAACTAAAATGAAGATTACACAATCGTGTAATCACGAAGATTATTTTTAGTCGTGATATTCAAAAAAACTATTTTTATTTTTATTGAAATACAAAAATACATCACATTAATTACATTTTACAGTTAAATAACTTGTACAGTTTTTGTTCGTACAAGTGGCCAGTTTTATCTCTTCGGACATCAGCTCTAGGGTGATGAACTGTCAGTATACGTTGTTGTAGAAACGGATGATTTTCAGTTGACGCCCGCCCTTTTTTTGACATTGAATTACTTTAAATCTTAAAAAGATTTTCTTCCAGATCAATTCAAAACTCTGGTAATTTCAACTCTTTACTGGTTTTTGACTTCAAAACAAATTATGTAATTTTTTATACAGAAACCAGGAATTTATGACACATAGGTCAACTAAGTGGTAGAATATCCTCATATACCATCCCTTGGAATGCATAATTATCATGTAGGGTTCAATCAAACTGTTTAAAAGATCGACTACCCCTCCCCCATATGTTTATTATAATCTGAGATGACTTTAGGACATGAGGTATAGGGTCTGTAAGAACAACTGTTGATAAGATAGTGATTAGTTTGTTACCCCTCCACAGAAGATTAGATATACAAGTGTCATTATAATTTCTAATAAATTCAATTATCTTTTCGTTTTCAATTTTTTGTTTCCTTTCTTATTATCTGAGAGTTTATAGTTTGCAATTCTGTTTTGTCTTACAGAACCCAAAAATAATATACCATGAGTCTTATGAAAATATAACAATCCTAATAGCATTTAATAATTGTCAAAATAAATTTAAAATTTTTTCTCATTTGGAATTTCCCGAGTCAATTGAATTACTACAATACCACTTGCTCCCAAATTAAGAGCTTTCATTTTCAAAGTGAGTCTCATCATCAGTGCCATATATATTTCAAAATTATATGCAAAACCTTATACATCACACAACACAAATATTTTAAAACCATATCTGTGTAGTTATCAGACATGTACATTTTCAAATTATTACGTGCTTTAGTTGCACACATCTGCTAATCTATGCTTGGATTTTTTTCAAGTGGAATTGATTTTAACTTAGCAAATACGTAGTCTAAAACATTTCTTAGTTTTATATTTCGTATCAGCTTTAAAATTGCTGTTAAAGTAGATTACTTTTGTAAGCAATTCAAATTTATTTTGAGATATTTTTTTCTTTATAATATCTAAACCAAGCAGAGAATGCCAGTATAATTGCACATTCTTTGTTGCCATAACAGAGGTGATTAAATATATTCCTTAGTATTTACGAATGTCATCCACTTTAACATCTACTGGTTTTAATGAGTCATTTTTGGTTGCTAAATATAGATGCAATTAAAAAAAATGGAAAAAAGTGTGAAAAGTAATGAATATCTGTTTAAATTCACAATTTCACTAGATAAAGTTGTATTTTCCTTGAAAGATATATTTACAATTTTAGTTTTAATTTTTCCCATCAACATTTATAATTGTTTTTTTCTTCTTACCTGTATCTTTAGGTATTTGACTAACAGAAATTGGCTTAGGTAGGACTAACTTTGATATTTCCTCAGTTATTGAAGGTTCGGTGCTTCCTTCCTCAGTAAATATTAGTAATATTAGTTTTCTGGCAATGTAACAATATCTTTAAATTTAAAGAAATCCCTGGATGGTTCTAATGTTTCATTTTCATCAATGTTCGTTTCATCTTCACCATCACTAGCAAAAGGAATTGATAATAACAAATTTTCAGTCATTTCAATAAGACTCCCATCTTGACTCACTATATATACTTTTCCTTTAGTCAAATTTAATATTTACAACACTAAAACAAATATAGCATTACAAAATTGTTTGATAAAAATTGTCTCTCTAAAGAAAACACTAGCTAGAATGTGCAGGCTATATTTACAGTTACAATCAATATACAATGACAACTAAAGTTTGTAATAACACTAATGGGCAATGCAATATGACTCTAATTGAAGTCATGAATATTTAAGTAAATATCTATTTAGAAAAACAACCAACATTATAATAAAACAAATTAAAAATATAATTGTTATACTGATAAATTGATGAAACAAGGAAAAATAATTAAAGTTGCTTGTTGTAATCATCTTGAATTCACTGATTAAACTATAACTAAATGTACTTAACGAAGTGAATATGTAATGGCTTACTTGAGGCTTTGCTTTGTAAATGGAACGATTGTTTTGAAACGAGTCAGAAAGTAAGCCATTACGTATTCACTTAGTTAAGTACAATTAACTATAGAAAAATACTAAATAAAAAAGACTCTAGTTTATAATCTGCTAAAGACATTATGCTGCACTCTTTAATATCTTGGTGTAAACTATATGCCAGAAGAAGGTTTATACTTTACACAGAAATGGAAAAAGATTTCATTTGGAATCATGTGATGGTTTTTGATCTAAATAGAAGTGGTGATTCCATTTGGAATCTTTATGCAGTGTAGGGTTAAGTCAGTGAACTTAAAAAAGCCAGTTAATAAGTGGTTAAACAAAATGTTGGCATCTGAATAACCAGAAAGCAAAGAAAAGCTAATGAAATGCTATGACAAATAACTTAATTTAAATAGCAACTACATAGAAAACAGTTTTGGTATAAAATTATATGTAAAATAGTAATGTCTATAAAAAATCATATTTTTTTCTAGAGACCCACATATTAATTTTAGTCCCAATACCATTTTATAATACATTTATATTTTTCACTTACAACTTTTTTTAAAAAAATGTTTTATCTTGCCTATAGTAGCACTTACTTTTTTGTGTTGAGGACGGCCGTTTCGGGAGATGTGTCCCTTTGTCAACTCAGACCGTAACTGATCTCAAGGTTTACGTAGGTTAGGGTGGGGGTGGGATATTTTGGTGGTGTGGGTGTATTTTGTGTGTATTAGGAGTTATGATGTCAAAAAGTGCGTGTGAGTTGTAATGTAATTGTGTATTGAGTATGTGTGTAGGGTGTAGTTTGAAGTGCCTATATATTTCGTATTGTTCGGTTGTGTAGCGTTGGTTATTTCTGTGTTGTTTATGAAGAATTTGTAAGTTAGATGTTATGTCTGTGTAGTCGTGTTTTGTGGAGTTGAGATGATCGGCGAAGTTAGATTGGTAGTTATTGTTTTTTAGTGCTTTTATATGTTCTTGGTAACGTGTGTGAAATGACCTCCCTGTCTGGCCTATGTAAAAACTGGGGCATGAACTGCAAGTTAGTTTGTAAACTCCAGTGGTGTTGTAAATGTCGTTGATTTTGCTGTTGGGTTTAAATTGTTTGTTGAGAGTGTTGTGTGTGGAGTAAGCTATTTTGTAGTTGTATTTTCGTAATGTGTTGGTTAGATTGTGGGTTTTGGATGATCTGTAAGGTATTGATAAGTATTTTATGGGATTGTCATCTTGTGTGTTTGTATTTGGGTTATTATGTTTATTTTTTAGGCGGTTGTATAATTTGTCTATCATTGTTGGGTTGTATCCGTTTGTTTGTGCTATATATTTTATGGTGTTTAACTCCTGGTAGTGTTCATCTTTGTCTAATGGTGTTTTAAGGAGGCGGTATATCATGGTATTGTAAGCAGCTAGTTTGTGTTGGTGTGGGTGGTTTGAGGAACTGTGTATGGTCGTGTTAGTGCTGGTGGGTTTTCGGTATATGTTGAATTTATGTGTTTGTTTGTCTGTTCGTTTAATTGTGAGGTCTAAGAAGTTAAGGGAGTTTTGTTGTTCTGTTTCGATGTTCTGTTTCAACAAAACTCCCTTAACTTCTTAGACCTCACAATTAAACGAACAGACAAACAAACACATAAATTCAACATATACCGAAAACCCACCAGCACTAACACGACCATACACAGTTCCTCAAACCACCCACACCAACACAAACTAGCTGCTTACAATACCATGATATACCGCCTCCTTAAAACACCATTAGACAAAGATGAACACTACCAGGAGTTAAACACCATAAAATATATAGCACAAACAAACGGATACAACCCAACAATGATAGACAAATTATACAACCGCCTAAAAAATAAACATAATAACCCAAATACAAACACACAAGATGACAATCCCATAAAATACTTATCAATACCTTACAGATCATCCAAAACCCACAATCTAACCAACACATTACGAAAATACAACTACAAAATAGCTTACTCCACACACAACACTCTCAACAAACAATTTAAACCCAACAGCAAAATCAACGACATTTACAACACCACTGGAGTTTACAAACTAACTTGCAGTTCATGCCCCAGTTTTTACATAGGCCAGACAGGGAGGTCATTTCACACACGTTACCAAGAACATATAAAAGCACTAAAAAACAATAACTACCAATCTAACTTCGCCGATCATCTCAACTCCACAAAACACGACTACACAGACATAACATCTAACTTACAAATTCTTCATAAACAACACAGAAATAACCAACGCTACACAACCGAACAATACGAAATATATAGGCACTTCAAACTACACCCTACACACATACTCAATACACAATTACATTACAACTCACACGCACTTTTTGACATCATAACTCCTAATACACACAAAATACACCCACACCACCAAAATATCCCACCCCCACCCTAACCTACGTAAACCTTGAGATCAGTTACGGTCTGAGTTGACAAAGGGACACATCTCCCGAAACGGCCGTCCTCAACACAAAAAAGTAAGTGCTACTATAGGCAAGATAAAACATTTTTTTAAAAAAAGTTGTAAGTGATTACTAGTAGCTCACGCGAAGATGGAATCAACAAATGTTTATATTTTTGTTACAATTGTGCTTACCTGTTTCTATTGTGGCTTCACCATATGATACTGGATTGTTAGGTACAATCAAATCTTCCCTTGAGCCTAAACAAAAAAAAAATGTTTAAATTAGAAAATCTATCTATTTAAAGAGAAATTATTTCTTGTTGATTTTCCTTTGTACAAATATTTATAAATGTTATTTTGGTAAACCTTAGATTAAAAACCATATACAGAAGGCAACAAATACCAAATTGGAAATGAAATAGTACATACGTATGTTACACTTGCCTATAGTAGCACACTGACTTTTGGGAAATGTGTCCCATTGTCAATTCAGACCGTTATTTCACATCTGAAATGGCCATTTTCAATAATCAAAACAGTTAATTTTACTATAGGCAAATGTAAATAATAAGTAGAGTTAAAAACACTTTTGATTATTGAGAATGACTATTTCAGGAGATGTAAAGTGACGGTCTGAATTGACAATTATTTTTTTAGTGTAACCCTAAAGCTAGATGTCGATATTGATGTTAGAACTTGCCAATATGGAAGCAGCTTCTAAGATCAGTAGGCTATGTTATTCTAAATTTGAGCATTCATTCAATTCTTCACTTCTTTCAATTTTAGCAACTAAGATTACTGTGATTAATGAATTTCATTAAAACTAAAAGCTAAACTAAAATAACATTTGAAAATTTTATATTTAAATTGCTATACAATTTTACAATAAGAAAATAAGAATATTTAAACATTACAGCCAGGTTGTGGAGCGACCCCTCTGTTTGGATAGAAATCAGCATGACCAATAGGGGCAACCCATCCAGTGATGCCAGCTGTTGTGTGAATAACATCAACAAATTCTGCATCTGAAGCATCAAGATACTCTGTGTTACTCAACACTAATTGGTAACCAGGTCTAGCAACATCTAACCCTAAAATGTAAAATAATGGTCAATAGAGGCAGTAAAATAAGACGAAGTTTTTATGTTGTATATCTTGAGGTTTTTGAATAAATTGTTTTTATTGATAGATGGTTTTGATGGTGTTTATATATTTCGAAGTTTTCTGTTGTGTTTCGTTTATTGTTTTTTAAGTTTAAACAAAAAACCATCTACAACACATTACAAACGACAAAACCCACTTTCAATAAAATAGTATATTTGAACACATAATTATCAACTACTCTATAAATAATGACACACCACAGACTCTCAATAATATAATACACCTGAGTAACAGTATTGTCCTTAACTCATAACATTGAACAATGCACTGATCTAGTGTGAAAAACACATCTGCTGAAAAATATCAGTTAGTAGTGGTTTTTTTGTCAAGTGATATCTATAAAAAATGTGTTTAGGTTATTGGCAGATCACAGACCAATTCATGTTTTTACAAATACTCTATGTTTCGATTTTCTATCCAAAAATATGAGCTACAAATTTATTAATCTAATATTAAACCATGCCTTACAATTTATAAAATTCATAACAATTGACATAACTTGTTAATTATGGTTTAATATTAGATTAATAAATTTTTAGCTCTTGAAAAGGATTTTAGGATAGAAAATCGAAATGTAGAGTATTTGAAAATCATGAATTGGTCCGTGATCTGTCATTAAACTAAGACACATTAAATAAAGTGAACAAATAAAAATTTATTAAAATAAAGTCATTATAAGTCGTAATAAAGTTGTACCATATCATAATTTAACTACTTACAAAAACTAACAAAATAATAATACAAAATTGTTACTAACAAAAATTTCACAGTGTTTCAAAATTTTCAACACTTTCCAACCTTAATAGTTTCAATTTTACTAATTTTTAATTATGCCTGAATTTCAAATTTTAATAATGTTTACAGTTTCTTTTACAAATGTATTTATTTGGTTATTTCTTAATTTTATAAAAATATCTTCTTTTAACAAATTATTTACCCTATTAACATGATCTTTATTTATTATTGCAATGGTATAACCTTTATCTGCTTTTAGGTAACAATCTTGAACTCTTTAACTGTTACAGCTTTTGTATCTCGGTTAATTACTGGATCATACTTTCTCAAATTTGAATTTTCAACAATCTGCATTTTGCAGATTTTCCTGACGTAATCTTATCTGTTTTGCTTAAATAAAATATTTCACTTTCAATACTTCCCACTCATTCGTCGGTAACTTTTCTATTGTTATTGTGGAATAAGTATTTTAATCCTTTACTTAGTATTACCATTACTAATGGTGTAAATTTTAGGTTAGTTTCATTTCTAACCAAAATCTGTATGTTACTTAGGTTAGTAGTTTCATCAAATCAATTTTTCATCAACTCATTTAATTTTCTTTCTAATTTGTTTATTTCCTTTATATATTTATGCTCATTTTTAATTGTGTTAACTGTATTAGAAAAAACACCCCCAATGCTCTTTACATTCATTTGCTAACATTAAATGTAATTTATATAGTTCTAATTCAGCTGAAAATTAGATAGTGAAAGTTTATAAAGAAAAAATCTTTGCCCTTACAAGGCCGCAAATATTTTTGAACATGTAATTAACTAGTGCACTCATCCAAAACACAATTTGACTCTATAAACTAAGATAGAGCTAAATTCTGAAGAATTAAAAAGAAATTGTAAACAAATGACAAGGGGTAATAGAGCAATATTGTATGCCTTTCAGTCGATTTGACTATTATTGCTCATGAAGGATAAGAGAATCAGGCAAGATATATTACATTGTGAATGTAAGCGGAACTAATAATAAGATATAAAACTTTTTAGATTTATGAGCTTGAAGTAGTCTTTCTCTTCTCTATGGTTTCAAAAATAAACGAAGACTATACTTAGCAAACAGGTTTTGGATTAACAGACATTATAAATTGGAAGAAATATTTATTACAAGTGTGAGCTAATCATATTCTAAATAATGCAAGATGAAATTGGCAATTAAACTGATGAAATAAACAAATTTTGTTTTCAACAATAATTTATAATCCAAAAAGACTCTCATCAAAATATAGAGTGTTTGGTGACTTGAATTATCACACCCGAAACAAAGAATTTTTAAAAAAATACTATGACTAATAATATAAAATATACGTATACTTCTCATAAATTCTTTCATTGTATTAAGGATTATTGCAATTCCAGATAGTTAGGGAATAACATATACTATGCTTTTTATAATTTTTCTTGAAAAAACATTCTTCTCTTCACTTTTAAAATTATTACCATTTTATGTTACCTTGAAATTACTAAGTAAAAAATATTCAAGTAATTTTACCACACATTTTCTATTCTGAGGAAACAAACTTAAACCACAATATAGCTGAAATTGGGGGACACAATTCTCCAAACAGTTGGTGCCTTCAAACATTATATAAGTGCTACTGTTAAAAAAAATTGCATCTATTTTATTTTTGAAAAGTATGAAATATAAACAGTTCATACTGTTAAATTTATACAGAATGATTTCTGTTGCGATTTTTGGAATAAAATATTTTAATTTCTTAAAAATATTAATATAGCCTACAATTTATTTGTGTGTTTCAAATGAAATTTTGTTAAACATTTATCTACCATCTTCATGCCTGTCAGACACTGGTACCTATGGGGTTGTTTAGTCCCCCCCCCCCCCAATACCCCTTCAAGGTCATGGAGTTCAGTAGCTTTCTAATTAGTAATTCTTTTCATCGGGTTAGTGTTGTTTGCACAATTTTGTACATTGTATTCGTTTTATAATAATATGAAACTTCAGTTGAGCCTCACTGGCACGACATCAGTTTTTGTGTAACATTTTAAAATTTTGTAGTGTTTTTTGTTTTTCCTTATTTTTGTGCCATTATAGTATTTAATTACATTAATTTAAGAAATGGATAGACTTGGACCTTCTGGATTAGAAAAGGAAACTAATTTCAACTAATGAGACTCAAGGAGTAGAAATACTCTGTATTTCTCTGTAAATCTCGCTAACCCGAGTGATTTTGAAGATACCATCAGCGACGGGTTAGCCAAAGAAGACAGTGATTCAGGTTCTGTATCTAATGAGCAACTCTTAGAAGGTATTAAAGAGAATAGTAGAACTGTGCAAAAGTGAAGAAGTAATTGAGCAAAGAGATCATGATTCTGAATCTCAACAAAGTGCATCAGACGATGAAGATGATTTCAAAGAATTGCAACCTCCATAAATCTACAACATTTTCTATTTGTATAGAAAAATTGTTATAAACAATGTACATTTTACAATGTAAAATTGTTATAAACAATGTACATTGTTATAAACAATGTAGAACCAATTCTAAACAAAATATAGAAATACTAGTTACACTTTGTAAGCTGTCTATAGCCATTATGTCTGGAATATTCTGAACAGCTGTGTAAAGATTGCTGCCAAAATTGAGTTATTATTTCTAATGTCAGTTTCCATAAATAAAACTTATAATGTGTCAAATGTTATCTTGTATACTATACTTTAATTACACTTTTTAATTAATAATTACATTATCTTCAACATTTTATACACTGTTTTTGTTAATTTTAAGGTACACCCATGAAAACTGTTCTCTGCAACCACATGTACTTTCAATATAATATATCCTATACCTATAATTCAGTTTATAAGGCCTTTTGTTTCTATTTATATTTTAGAAATAAGAATGGTGATAAACTGAAAGATAAATTAAACTTTATATCTAACACTATCTCTGACAGCATCTGAATAACAACAGCTTTCTTCTGTAGTTACACAAGATCTGAAAAGGTTTTATTACTCTAGATAAAAAACATTAGAATATTGTCATGTGATCTAAGTGTGGAACAACATGCTAAAAGTGATTTTTATGGGTAGGTCTTGAGGATGGTGTAGGATCGTGGGATATCAACTCTCTCTCTCAGTTAGTTCAGCTTAACTGTTATAAATTTAAAGAACTGAAAGATATTTACCTGTTATACGACCAATTAAAGGGTTTATGGTAAATCCAACAATGCCTGCTATGTGTGCTCCAAGACTGTGGCCAATGATATGGACCCTGTCTGCTGCAACCTTTCCATTAGATATTAAAGTCTGTAAAAGGTTGGCAACAGTTTGACTGATGTACTTAGTCTTCTTCATGGACTGTAAGTAAGTGTAGCATGATGCTATAGTGCCCCAGTCAACAACAATTACATTACAGTCTCCTCGACTCAAGTAAGCTGTAAATAAGGTTGACTTAAAAGTGAGCAAAGTCCATCACAGGATAAACAAATCTAAATTAAATACTGAAGATATTTTCTTATTTGAACTATAATGTTTTTTGTAATTACTAAAGTTCACATCTATTTATCTATTTATTTTAATCACTATTAAGATCATACTAAGGAAATGTTATTATAAGTAATATAATACATAATATCAGTAGGTATGAATTATTATTTTTCACATTCCTAAACCACTACTTTTTAATAATGCCAATATTAGTAGGTTACTAAGATGTTCATTATTTGCAAACCAATGATATTGGGCCATCAGTGTTATTTCTGTTCATATGTAAGCGGAATTTGAAGAATTTATGCAACATGAATTAAAACTTAATTATTTCTAAGTAAATATTTTATTTCCAAGTAAAAAATATTTTTATTTTGTAAAAATATTCAGTTCAGCACAATTTTTTTACCATTCACAGCAGAATCAATTTATATGTAGTAGATTAGTTTTAGATCATCTCCATCATATATTAACTGTTGGATGAAGGAACAATAATGACAAAAGGTTTTTTTGTCGTGGCTCTAACTTTTTTGATAATATTTTAATTTTTTATTGTGTAAAAAAAATTTTTGTCAAATAATAAACCCCATTTAGCTTTAATTAACTGATTCATAACAATGTATTTTCTTTGTTAACTTTATGTTTAGTAAATTTATAAATTGTCTAATATATTAGGTTTTTTTTAATCAATAAAATGTAACAATTTGATATAATGTTCTATTTATTTGATATAGACACATGTATTCCTTCCTTTAAATGTGATGTAAAATTAAAACCATTCTCTTACATCTTGTAGCCTTCTTTGTAAACAGAGTATTTCATGATTTTTTCCTAGTTTATCCTATGTATATTTGCATTACATTCAATTATCATTTTATATATTTCATTGTAATCAAAATTATCCGTACTTTTCCTATATTATTAGTACCAAAAATATAATTTAGTTTTTAAACTAATTTTTTTATTAATTATTTTGTATGTCATTTGTATGTTGTGTAACCTGTTTAAGACCTGTTTTGTATAGACATGGCCAGGAATTCTGGTATTGGTACCAGGACTATATTAAGCCCAACCCCGTTATATACTTTTTTAAAATTTTCAGACAAGAATATTTTTATAAAACTATAAAAAATTGAAATATTCATAAATATTTTATTATTAATATTATAAAACTGTGCAGTACTTGAAATGCAGATCAAACATATATGAAACATTGAGAGGTCCTCTCTGCAATTTGATAATAAATTTACAATTCCATTACAGAAAGAAAAGTTGGGTTTTTATACAAAAAAAACACATTTTCTTACTCGTGTTGTTCATTGGAAGTGAGGTATTAGTACATTGGGAAAGTCACATTGAGTCTATGTATAGTCCTGGGATAATCGTTAGTATATCTATTTAAAGTATAAATATTGTTGTTTCAGGAACAGTTTATATTTATATTTACGGACACATATTATTCACAGACTTGTGACGATTTTACTTTGCCACATACTTGTACAGCTTAATATGTAAGCAAGCTGAACATATGATTGTAGTTTCTCAACTTAATTATTTCTGTAGTACAAAAGTAATTTTTTTTTAGTATAACTTAAAACTCATGTTGAAACTCACTAATACCATGATTTGTAAGATCTTTAATAAAACAAATCTTACTTAGGTCAAATAATTCGATTGTGCTTGAAAATAAAAAACGTTTGTCTGAGTAAGTTTTTTAAAACAATTACTTTAAGTTTTTTTAAAGAATACAACTAAGTTTAAAAAAACAGATTTGCCAAACGTCTTAGACAACAAATTGAGTAACAAATACTACTTTCACAATATTTTCATCATCATTTTAAACCAGTTTAGTGAAATATTTATATTTGTTGATTCCATCTTCATGTGAGCTAATAGTTTTCACTAAACACTTGTAAATATTTACAAACTTGCCTATAGTAGCACTTACTTATATTTGTGGAGGACGCCTGTTTCGGGAGATGTGTCCCATTTAGTTACGGTCTGAGTTGACAATGGGACACATCTCCCGAAACAGCCATCCTCAACAAATATAAATAAGTGCTAGTATAGGGAAGTTTGTAAATATTTACAAGTGTTTAGTGAATTATTTATTGTAAATACTTCAAGATACAAAGTATACAACAAATCAAATGCCTTCTTCAGGAAAGCTACATTGCTCAAGCAAGCCTTGACTCTTTCCTACTTAAATTCTAGGGAATGTGCCTTCCTTAACTTTACTAATATTCTACTCTCCTTTCTTACTCATCCTTTTTTTTGTTCTTAAAAGGAATTGGTAAAACCTTCTGATAGGTAATAAGTCCATATTAATGCTCCTCCCCATATTTATACAAAATATAATTACCACTTAAGTTTCTGATCTTATTGAAAAAGGCTCAAAATAGTTTTAATAATTTCAGAAATCTGTTATTGAATGATTGGGGATATCTACAATGATGACAAATCTTTCTACTAATTTAAATTTTTTGATAAACTGTTTATGAATTGGCCCACAAATAATATATCAGTTAATAATACATTAGCATGAACAATAACAGAAGAATTTGCATTATTTATGATTTTTTTGAATATCCATGGTCATATATATATATATATATATATATATATATATATATATATATATATATATATATATATATAGTCAACTCCCGATTATCCGGGATAATTACCGGCAGGGCCGTCACGGATAATGCGAAATCACGGTTAAAACAAATACCATAATATCCACAGCCCTACTTCTACCCAATGGCTGTAAAAACAGCTGATAAATAGTATCGCCTCCTATTGTACCGTCACTACTGTACAGTTCGTTTTTATCAGAAGCAACGCATAGACTGACCACTGAGGAAGGGTAGTGTTTACGTTCGACTCGAGCGATCGCGTAATTCCGCGAATTCGGCGTTCGGATTTATTCACCGAAAAACGGCCGCTCGTGCTCGGGGTTATCGCACCTCCATGCATCACGTTCGATGCTTCGATGTGCTCTGATCTGATTGGACGTTGGACGTCATAGAACCGCGTGAATTTATAAAAGGACAACAAGAAATATAACGTAAACTCAGACATGCTGACCGAAACTCTGCCCGCGAGTGCGCGTCGCGCGGAAACAGGTAGGAAGGATTTAGGACGCGGGGTGGCGACTGCGGGCGAGTTGACAGTCTAAGATTATTTCGTAAAGGTAACTGTACGCCCCAACGACCGCCCGCGCTCGCATCCGTCCGCCGCGTTCACATTTGACTCCTCCCGCCCCACTGCTTCAAGTGGAGTTCACGATCCCGGTTGATCCGCAACCCGGTTGATGCGATCCCAGATAATCGGGAGTTACTCTTTTACTCTTAATCACTAACTACAAAAACAACCTTTCTCTTAAAACTCATGGATTCGCACTTTCTCAATTACCCAGGTTCTTCTTTTTTTAATTTGGTGACGTTTGACCCATTGCTTTCTTATTGGGGAGCTGTCTCTGAATTTAAGTAACATTTTAAAGCTTGAATGTTTACTTTTTATAGTGAGAGCAATGGCATAGTTTAGTTATTTATGTAATCAGGCCTCTCCCTGCTGTCGCTTTAACAGTTTTTGAAGAAAACACCATATATCTTCGTAAATGTGAGAAAATGTAAACAAAAATTTTTTTGTACAAAATGCTTTTGTTTTAGTTAACTAAAAACATTTTAAATATGTTACACTTGGCTATAAAATAGTAGCACTTACTTTACTTAGACACCCATTTCGGGGGATGTGTCCCATTGTCAACTCAATGGTTACGGTCTGAGTTGACAATGGGAAACATTTCCTAAACAATTATAAAAGTAAGTGCTAACATAGGCAAATGAAACATATTTAAAGTGTTTTTAGTTAATAACTAGTAGCTCAAATGAAGATGGAATCAACTAAATGATTTCAGTTAAGTTCATATATTTCCAAATTTGAAGCACTCATATTTTGTAAAACAATCAAAATTAATTAAATGGTTAAAAATGTAGTTTTTAATAAATATGTGAAAAAACCGAAGTGGTGTTGTGATTATGAACCACCTGATTAAATCACTGTATTCATTTTAATAAAACAGATTTGAAATTCTGTTCTCATACAATTTAAACTTAATACAAACTTACCATTTTTAATGTTCTTCACCCAAGTCTCATTTCCACTTGACCTCCATCCATGAATAATGACTTTAAGCTCAGTTTTAGGTTTATATTCAGCAGTTTCAAAAAACTGAAGCTTGTCCAAATTGTCTGGTCCAATTGATAATCCATTTTGCGTTTGACTATAAATTATACAGAAGTAAATATTTTTTTGAGCAATTATAAAACAAACCGAGGAAAGCATTGTACTTTTAACATATTATTTTATTCTATTCCATACTTGAGGTACTATTTTGCTCTTAAGAACTTAGACATATATGTGACACATGTCATTTGTTGCACTTTTTTCTTTAATGAAGGCTGCCATTTCAGGATTTGGCAATAGGTCAACTTATTGTCTCATTTAACAATGGAACACCTTTTCCAACATAGTAGTCTTTATTAAACAATATATATATATATATATATATATATATATATATATATATATATATATAAATCTGTTATGCTGGTATAAGCAAGTGTCACATATCCAAGCATTTAGAAGCATTGTAATAAATCTCTATTTTTGTATAAATTTAATTTCTTTGTTGTTGTACTGAAAAGACTGTGCTGAACGTACAGAAATGAAAATGTAAGAAAATACTTTTTCAAACAAGTGTTCAATATGATCACAATTCATTACACCAGCGGTTCTCAACCTGGGGGGCGCGCCCCCCTGGGGGAGCGTAGAAGAATTCCAGGGGAGGCGTCAACAAATTTTTTAAAAAATTGAATTTGATGTTGGACACAAACACACAATCATTGAAATTTTTTTATAGCTTAATAGAGCTATAAAGCTCTATTTCTTTACTCAACGAACTTTTCTTCCTTTCCAAAATCTCGTCGATGATACCCAAAGTCTTCCAAAAGACCTAGTAAATGAAATGAAGGACCTAATATCTGAGCATTTGTTGTCTCTGAAGAACAAAATCGGAGCCTATTTCCCAGATATAAGCTCGTAAAACTGGGAATTCAAGTTAACAGAGACCCCTTTCAAATCAACATTGATATACCTCCTGATCACATTCAAGAACAAACAATTGACTTGCAATGTGATTCCAAAGCTAAATTGGATTTCCCAAACATGGATCTCGAAGATTTCGGGCTACTATATCTTCCTGTTTACCCAGAAGTAGCAATGGAGGCAGTGAAGTTGCTTGTACAATTTTCATCAACTTATCTATGCGAGACAGGATTTTCAGCCCTGGCTAATATAAAATCTAAATATAGAGCCAGACTAGATGTGGAAAGTGACCTGCGATGTTCTTTGTCAAAATTTCATCCAAACATACAAAAAATAGTTAACGAGAAACAGTGCCAGCCCTCACACTAGCACTACAAAAGTAGCGAACATTTTTCTGGTTATTACTTAAACATATTGTAAGTAAATTTATCATATGTAAGTCTAAATTAACTTAATCCGTGAAGGGAGGCGTGACCTCACACCAAAGTGTGAAGGGGGGCTCAGAGCCTAAAAGGTTGAGAACCCCTGCATTACACCATATAGATCTAGGTTAGGGGTCCCCAAACCAGGGGTCTGCAGGATAAATTATTTTTAAAGTTGTTTTTTGTAATAATCTTGAATTCACTGATTAAACTTTAATTAAATAATACTTAACTAAGTGAATACGTAAGGGCTTACTTGCTGACACATTTCGAAACAGGCTGAGTGAATGCCAATTTGAATTCATTCCCTTCCCTTATCCCTTTCACAGCATGAAATTGATTCATTTCAGTGGCAGAGTTTACAAAATTGCTTCATAAGTTTCTGGCATTGAGTTTGCTTCATTAGTATTGTTTTTCTCTGAGTTTTCATAACGATTTATTATTGTTCTTGAATTTTATAGTCCATTACATTCGGTGAATCTTATTAATCACTTAAACAATAGTTTAAGACTATCCAAACTTTAAATTTAGTAAATTTGTTAAAACTTACTGAGACAGAACATTTTCTATCACTATGTGCCGACCTTCATCAGTCTGATATGAATGAAGGTGAATAAAAACGTTCTGTCTCAGTAAGTTTTAACAAATTTACTAAATTTAAAGTTCGGATAGTTATAAACTATTAATTTGAGTGGAACTACAGTTGTAGAACATACAGTTCCGTCAGGTACAGTTCCTTCCAGAAACAATGTCCCACATTTTGACCTTCTTATTTCAAAATATGATTTTCAAATTGGTTATTGTTGCTTTATGTTACAAAATAAATATATAAAACTGTCAAAATTAAGATGCCACTTTGTAATAAAAGATAAGAAACTAACTAATAAGCCAGTTGAATATTTTCCAAATAGGAAAATTGCAACTTTCTGTTTCAAAGATTTTAGTTAGCGATGCTGTGTGTGGATCAAAATCTGAAAAGACTACTTCTCCCTCTTACTAGATCACCCTTCTGCTTGTTAAAAATAGAGAACCCCATAATGTGAAAACTTTAAGTTTGCCTGCAACAAAAGCATTAATAAACAACATTTTCAGGAAACATTATACCAACAAGAAGCTGGTAATATCTTTACCAAACAATACAGTAGAAAGAATGACCGATAGAATAGGTCAAAATATGAAATAATTTTTTGCAGTACGATCAGATAAAATTATATATTTGTATATTTGTATATTTGATATTATATGAACATGAATGTAAAGTTATAAAATAAACTTTTTGTTCTGTAAATCAATACCACTTCATACAATTGCATAAAATATTTTCATTGTTGTCAATAATTTTTTACCTTTAAAGAAATTTCAATACGAATAAGTTTCTGGTATAACATATATGCAGCTACAACAATTACAGAAAGACATATGTGGTGTTTTATATAGCCTCCATATCTTTTATGTATGAACATAATAAGTTCTATTTGAATACATTAATACAAGACACAGAATAAAAATGGGGGGAAATTAAGCAAAGAACAGATTCTTTGCCAAAAGGAGTTTAGAGAATGTTGGAATTCCAAAAAAGCACCTACATTTGGGAATGAAATAGTAATTGGGAGTGAATAGTTGGGCAATTGTTACAATTTTAAGATTAAATTTTGTTCAATATAAAAAATTATTTATTCCTTTTTAAAATAGATACAAATTTATACTTATAAAATATCTCAAATAATTTGTAGTCTCATCATTTTGCTATTGTACATTAACTAACTAATCACGAATAACTAATGCCTGCCATATCATTTGTTAATAAAAATGCACATGCTTACCTTGAAAAGAAATGTAAAAATATTTGATCATTATTACAAGTAAACATTTTAAAAGCTGATTGAAGTAGTGGAGTTGGAACTTTGATTTGACGTTTCTTATTACATGCTGACACACATCCTAAAAATCAGTACAAATATATTTAGAAGAATAGTTTTCATTTCAGGGTTGGTTTTTAATTTAGTTGAGTTATGAGTCTTTTGATAAGTTAATTTTCTGGTTTTAGTGGATGTCGGAAAATTTATTATACTTTTTTAAACTAATGAGTAATTGAGTGTTGAAAGTATCACCGAAAAAACTGTATTAAACTCCTATTTATAAACATTATATCTTACAAGTTTAAAAAAACAAGAAAAAATATGTTTACTGCACTGAATTTAACATGTTTACATAGTTCATAAGTAAGAATTTTTTTTTAGATCTTAGGGGAATTGTGATAATACAAATAAATCAATGTTCTTTTGTATTGAAAATTCATAGTTTGAAATATTTATTTAGCTATTTTTTATCATCAAACATGTCATGAAAAATAATAGCTTTACCACCTTCTTTAGAAGTAGGATCACTGATTGAAGCTCTGAAGTTATTTATGCAAAAGTTGATTTCATTAGCAGTTTCAATTGTGTAAAATACAAGGCACACTGTTTAGAGCACAAGATAAAGGCAGTTCCTAAAATCACAATTTCTGCTTGTTAAATGTAGTGGGTGTAATAAGTAACAATGGCTTGTTAATATATAGTGGAGGAATCTGGCGGGAAACACCTTAAGTTTGACTAAATTACACATACCTTATGGAACGAATTTTAGACAGGATAAATTTACTATAAAATTTATATAATAAATAAAATAATAAATATATATAATAAAAAATAAAATAAATACAATTTATATATAAATTTAATAAAAGTTTATATAATGACCAATTTGATCTTAATTCAGTATGTTTTCAATTTTATGCATGGGGGAATTTATCAGAGACCTAGTAATAGAAGTTTATATAATGACCAAATTGATCTTAATTCAGTATGTTTTTAATTTTATGCATGGGGGAATTTAACAGAGACTTAGTAATAGAAGTTTATATAATGACCAATTTGATCTTAATTCAGTATGTTTTCAATTTTATGCATGGGGGAATTTAACAAAGACTTAGTAATAGAAGTTTATATAATGATCAATTTGATCTTAATTCAGCATGTTTTCAATTTTATGCATGGGGGAATTTATCAGAGACCTAGTAATAGAAGTTTATATAATGACCAATTTGATCTTAATTCAGTATATTTTTAATTTTATGCATGGGGGAATTTATCAGAGACCTAGTAATAGAAGTTTATATAATGACCAACTTGATCTTAATTCAGTATGTTTTCAATTTTATGCATGGGGGAATTTATCAGAGACCTAGTAATAGAAGTTTATATAATGACCAATTTGATCTTAATTCAGTATGTTTTTAATTTTACGCATGGGGGAATTTATCAGAGACTTAGTAATAGAAGTTTATATAATGACCAATTTGATCTTAATTCAGTATGTTTTTAATTTTATGCATGGGGGAATTTAACAGAGACTTAGTAATAGAAGTTTATATAATGACCAATTTGATCTTAATTCAGCATGTTTTCAATTTTATGCATGGGGGAATTTAACAAAGACTTAGTAATAGAAGTTTATATAATGACCAATTTGATCTTAATTCAGTATGTTTTTAATTTTATGCATGGGGGAATTTATCAGAGACTTAGTAATAGAAGTTTATATAATGACCAATTGATCTTAATTCAGTATGTTTTCAATTTTATGCATGGGGGAATTTATCAGAGACTTAGTAATAGAAGTTTATATAATGACCAATTTGATCTTAATTCAGTATGTTTTCAATTTTATGCATGGGGAAATTTATCAGAGACCTAGTAATAGAAGTTTATATAATGACCAACTTGATCTTAATTCAGTATGTTTTCAATTTTATGCATGGGGGAATTTATCAGAGACCTAGTAATAGAAGTTTATATAATGACCAATTTGATCTTAATTCAGTATGTTTTTAATTTTATGCATGGGGGAATTTATCAGAGACTTAGTAATAGAAGTTTATATAATGACCAATTTGATCTTAATTCAGTATGTTTTCAATTTTATGCATGGGGGAATTTAACAAAGACTTAGTAATAGAAGTTTATATAATGATCAATTTGATCTTAATTCAGTATGTTTTCAATTTTATGCATGTTGGAATTTATCAGAGACCTAGTAATAGAAGTTTATATAATGACCAACTTGATCTTAATTCAGTATGTTTTCAATTTTATGCATGGGGGAATTTATCAGAGACCTAGTAATAGAAGTTTATATAATGACCAATTTGATCTTAATTCAGTATGTTTTTAATTTTACGCATGGGGGAATTTATCAGAGACTTAGTAATAGAAGTTTATATAATGACCAATTTGATCTTAATTCAGTATGTTTTTAATTTTATGCATGGGGGAATTTATCAGAGACCTAGTAATAGAAGTTTATATAATGACCAATTTGATCTTAATTCAGTATATTTTTAATTTTATGCATGGGGGAATTTATCAGAGACCTAGTAATAGAAGTTTATATAATGACCAACTTGATCTTAATTCAGTATGTTTTCAATTTTATGCTTGGGGGAATTTATCAGAGACCTAGTAATAGAAGTTTATATAATGACCAATTTGATCTTAATTCAGTATATTTTTAATTTTATGCATGGGGGAATTTATCAGAGACCTAGTAATAGAAGTTTATATAATGACCAACTTGATCTTAATTCAGTATGTTTTCAATTTTATGCATGGGGGAATTTATCAGAGACCTAGTAATAGAAGTTTATATAATGACCAATTTGATCTTAATTCAGTATGTTTTTAATTTTACGCATGGGGGAATTTATCAGAGACTTAGTAATAGAAGTTTATATAATGACCAATTTGATCTTAATTCAGTATGTTTTCAATTTTATGCATGGGGGAATTTATCAGAGACCTAGTAATAGAAGTTTATATAATGACCAATTTGATCTTAATTCAGTATGTTTTTAATTTTATGCATGGGGGAATTTATCAGAGACTTAGTAATAGAAGTTTATATAATGACCAATTGATCTTAATTCAGTATGTTTTCAATTTTATGCATGGGGGAATTTATCAGAGACTTAGTAATAGAAGTTTATATAATGACCAATTTGATCTTAATTCAGTATGTTTTCAATTTTATGCATGGGGAAATTTATCAGAGACCTAGTAATAGAAGTTTATATAATGACCAACTTGATCTTAATTCAGTATGTTTTCAATTTTATGCATGGGGGAATTTATCAGAGACCTAGTAATAGAAGTTTATATAATGACCAATTTGATCTTAATTCAGTATGTTTTTAATTTTATGCATGGGGGAATTTATCAGAGACTTAGTAATAGAAGTTTATATAATGACCAATTTGATCTTAATTCAGTATGTTTTCAATTTTATGCATGGGGGAATTTATCAGAGACCTAGTAATAGAAGTTTATATAATGACCAATTTGATCTTAATTCAGTATGTTTTTAATTTTATGCATGGGGGAATTTATCAGAGACTTAGCATTAGAAGTTTATATAATGACCAATTTGATCTTAATTCAGTATGTTTTCAATTTTATGCATGAGGGAATTTATCAGAGACTTAGTAATAGAAGTTTATATAATGACCAATTTGATCTTAATTCAGTATTTCAATTTTATGCATGGTACTAACTTTAGGCAGCTCAAGCCCCCTCAATTCCAATGTTAAAGAGGCTGGGGTTTCCAAAATTGGTACAGTAACCTAAACTTTTTACGTTGTAACTGAAAAACTAATGACCAACCTGGTATTTAAACTTAAAGATGGGTTGATATGAAAAAAAAGATGGGATGTAATTTTAAACATTGTCAGTTTAATAGCTGTTTGCTGCTTGCACTGTAAGTCTACAATTGCACTCATCTACCAATGAGTCGGTATGGTATTCAGTAACACTCCACCCTGAATTTTTTAGACAAAAATAGTATATTGCCATATAGTATTTGCAGTATTTGCATATAGTATATTGCAGTATATAGCTATTTACTTTTTAATATAAATTGTCCTTCTCAGCAATGGTGTAACATAGCATTTGAAACTTAAAAATGCAAACAGGTTTGGCCAACAGACCCTTTCCTAAAATTTCAAAGAGAGCTTATATAAAGGAACTATTTTGAATGTCCATTACCACTAGTACAAAACATCTGTTTATAATTTTAGAATTTCCTTGTTCTTCAAGGTCAGACATTTCAGTTCAGTTTGATAAACCATAAAGGCAGTATGATTGGTGTTGAGTAAATACTAATGTTCAAATCATCTTTTGAAAAATCACATGTTTGTGCAAGTCATGTGAGTGATGGTGCTTTATCACAGGATATAGGTATAGTCATGCACACAGTGGGATAGAGCCATACAGTGGTGTAGTTGAAAAAAATAATACATTATTGTTTCAACATTCTTTTAATAACTTGATTATGAATTAAAAAAACCCCTAGACCCAACATCTCCAAGCAAAAGACACTGATGAAGATCGGCACATAGCGATCGAAAACGTTCTGTCTCAGAAAGTTTTATCAAATTTACTAAATTTAAAGTTCGGATAGTCATAAACTATTGTTTAAGTGATTAATTAAAAATTGATAAATCACTTTATAAAAAACTGCAACTAACAATAGATTAAACAGGTAATTAAAAAAAATTAGCTTCTTATAATTTACATGATTGATATTACTTTTGAAAATCACTTAATTTTAAAGTTTAACTTTAACATTTGTTGATTCCATCTTCGCGTGAGCTACTAGTAATCACTTACAACTTTTTTAAAAAAATGTTTTAACTTGCCTATAGTAGCACTTACTTTTTTTGTGTTGAGGACGGCCGTTTCGGGAGATGTGTCCCTTTGTCAACTCAGACCGTAACTCTCTGTCAGTTACGGTCTGAGTTGACAAAGGGACACATCTCCCGAAACGGCCGTCCTCAACACAAAAAAAGTAAGTGCTACTATAGGCAAGTTAAAACATTTTTTAAAAAAAGTTGTAAGTGTTTATCTTTAGTTGAGGAAAGGTTTGTGTTAAGGTAAGATTAAAGATCTTTCAAAAAAAGCTTGTACCAAATACACTGTGGTAATCAAGAAGAGGTAATCGAACTTGATGCATGTGTACCTTTAATCCAGATCTACAAAACTTTTAATTCAAAACTCTGTTTTGTCCTTTAGGATTTACTGGAGAAGTTAGTGTGGCCCATAGGCTAAAATGTTCAGATGACATTGAACTAGAATGTATAATGGGATGTAATTTTTTTCATTAAACTAAAATATATATATTTTAATTGAATTTTTTACATTAAATTAATTATTTGGCTGTGTAACTTTTGCATAGTCAAAGCTCTAAATAGGTAATAAGCATAATAATCATTGCTTTACTGTAATCTATGTTAGAAGGTAGAAATTCTGGTATGATATAATAATACCATTCAGTGTAAAAAATGTATCAGAAGTAATTATGCAACCATCATATGTAAGTGTAAAACATTAAAATATAGATTATCTATTTAATAACTACCTATCACTAATCATTAGGCAATAAATTAATTTTCTATTGTTGGTAGTGGCTATTATGATATTCACTTATATTATGTCACATGAACTTTAATTTGTTCATAATTATATTATTCACACATAGATATGCCATACTTCTACAAAAGTTTAAAATTAGCGTTTTAAAACAAAAGAGTTCTATGTTGAACATAATTTGGCAAATAACTTTTACATTTTAACTATACATCATAGGAAATGTAAAACCCAGAAAAATCTTGGGAAAAATATTTACAAATCCTCTAATTTTATAAACTATTTTTTAAAATTTAATTTTAGTCATAATAAGAGTGTTAATTATTTTCAATTTTATAATTTATTTGTTAATAACTTCACAACTTAAGGGTTATAAATAAAGTAAAGTAATAAAGTTGTAATATTAACTTAATTATAAGTTATTGCCCTCTGTTAGTGAATATATAATGTCTGTATTTTTTAAAAGCAAGTATAGTTTACTCATAAATGTAATAAATATTTTCATATATATTTTTGCATTGTATTATAATATTATTAATACAATAGTTAATAATTAGTAAGTATTTAATAATTACTTTAAAATATAAACAGCTTGAAACAAGTTGAATGAAATTCTAGTGTCAAATGTTAGTGTAATACTAAAAGGCTGTACACTATTGAGAACAGTAAACACTATTTTTCTATATATTTTAGCATTTCTTGGAAAAATGTATCACAATTCTGAACATCTTTCAAATCATTACATGTCTAAACTATTTCATCTCTAATTCAAAGTTGACTTCTTGAATTTTGTAGTCTATTACGCTCAGTGAATCTTATTAATCACTTAAATAATAGTTTATGACTATCCGAACTTTAAATTTAGAAAATTTGTTAAAACTTACTGAGACAAAACGTTTTTGATCGCTAGTTGGCGATCTTCATCAGTGTCTTCTGCAAAGTTGAAGTGGCTTGATGTAATCATCTTGATTCACTGATTAAACTAATTTTAAAAATAATTCGCCATTAACTTTAAATAGCTCACTAATAAACTCACTTAGTTAAGTATTTTTAAAATTAGTCTAATTCAAAATTTTAATCTCAACCAGATGTCCTACTTTCGGAGTCTTAATCAGTATAATAGGTGAAATATTCCAAAAACACATTGAAAACACAAAGCATCTTTCAAACAGCACACACTCACAGAAAATAATTTACTGGCACAGATATATATGCCACATTATCACACAATACAGAGGCAACTTTCATCAATGCAAAATCTCTCATAAATAAAATACATTCAAAGCTTTACTCTCGAGAGAAAATGTTTACTTCCCTTTACTGAGAGAGAAAAAACTTAAGTACCACCGAGTACCAAGTAGAATTAACACACACCTTTATACATCCTATAGGAAATGCCCTTTTCAATAAAGCGTCAAATACAAATGCATTAGTCTGTTTCAAAATAATTTTACATTCTTAATTAAATTATGATAACACAATTTTCCCATTTTTTTGGTCACATTTAATTTAAGAATTCAATATATATATAAACTTTCTCTTTTTGTTTTGGTCCGATTTTAGCTAGGCTTTGTAAGTGTTCCTTGCGGTGCAAATTTAGATAATTCCTTAAACCATGATCCATTATCATGATTTGAGATGCTGCTACAAACTTGATTGACATTTCTAACCCTTTCCGTCGTGAGTTGCGCTACTTTAGACATATTTTTCTTTCCCTCGACAGTTTATTCTTTTTGTGGCATTTACATGACCATTCCTTCTTTTACTCTATTAGTACATAATTTCAATTATATACTTTTCATTAAATTTGCTTTTAACATAATTATCTTTTATCTTATTTTATATTTAGCTTCGGGGGTTCATTTTCTAAAATTTTATAGTTACATTTCCTACTTTTTTCATTAATCGATTTGAAAGGAAAACATTACATATATTCTGTTATGTGAACAAAGTCAACCCTATGGACCGACTTTGTTCACATAATCAGGTAGTGCCACTCCTTGGCGGCCTTGTGCGTAGCATTTGTTTGTTTTAATTTTTACGGTTTTTTCATAACAATGTTTGAAAAGATTTTGGGCTAGCCTCAATCTTTTCCCTTGAGACGGTTTTGACTGTCTCAGTGTGTGTGTGTGTGTGTGTGTAACTGTTAATTAATCTAATTAACAATTTATTACTTTTTTCATTATTCTATTTGAAAGGACAACATTACATATATTCTGTTATGTGAACAAAGTCGCCCTATGGACCGGCCTTGTTCACATAATCAGGTAGTGCCACTCCTTGCCGGCCTTGTGCGTAGCATTTGTTTGTTTTAATTTTTACGATTTTTTCATAACAATGTTTAAAAAGATTTTGGGCTAGCCTCAATCTTTTCCCTTGAGACGGTTTTGACTGTCTCAGTATGTGTGTGTGTGTGTGTGTATGTTACACACACACACAAACAGTAACATGCAGTTAGGTTTATATCATCTGTACACCTTTTATGAAATAATGAAATTAATATTTAAGTCTCAAATAAACCCTTCCATAAAAAGCTGTCTCTCTCTCTCTCTCTCTCTCTCTCTCTCTCTCTCTCTCTCTCTATATATATATATATATATATATATATATATATATATATATATAGTCTAGGCATAGCCTAATATTGCATGCTTAGCCTATAAATATATTAGACATTTTACAAATCAATCCTGATATCATTTCTGCTTAAAACAGAGAAAACAAACCATGATGACAAATTTCAAAAGTCTAGTTTAAATTTTAAGCTCGAAATAAAATATACAGTATATAAGACTATGAAAAGTTAACTTTTAAGTTAGAGCTCTCAATAGTACCGTTATTTTATTTTTTCTACAATAAATATTAGTTTTTATTTAATACATTTCTCGAATAAAAATGTAAATTTTACTACTTCAATTTTAATGTCTTTATTTGAGGAATTTATTTAATAAAGACTTATATTTATTGTAGTTGATAATAAAATAATGCGAATAACAAAAAAATATTTATTAGAAGTCGACTGAATACAATTTTTTTTTTAACAAATTCAATTCAAATCAGTTCTTTAAAAAGTATAAGATGGGACTAAAACTGTTTTTTATTCAAAAATTGGATTAAAAATACATAACTTATTATTATCTTTATATTGAATTGTTTGTATTAAGAATTATCAAAATTCAAATAAATTAATATATTTATAACCTGATCAAAACTATTTATTAAATAAATTATCTAAGGTTATAAATAAAAAGTTATACCACAAGCATAAAGAACTGGGTTTGTAGCACATTTAATTACCGTTCTACACAAGATTTCTCAAAAACTACTGTAGCTCTATAGATCCAGATAGTTCTGAGCTATAGATCTGCTTTTCGGATCAGTAGCTAAGCCTAATTAAGCTACTTTGCCTCTTAATTAGAGAAAATGTAGCTTCTTAACACCCCGTAAAAGCTTAATTTTGTACCGAAGACATGAGAGGACCTTAATGGATAAACCTAAATCCGTGCACAATCTTCCACTAGACCTAATTCGCTAACGAAGGTTTTCCCGATTTAAGGTTATAAAACGTTTTTTTCTTAGTTTTACTTGTAGATTCAGATACCGAAACTTTTTCATATCTTCGATCACTTTTTATAAAATTATAGTCATTATTTGGTACAACCACGTATGAAATACAAGTAAAAATAATAATGCTAGACCTACTATAATCTTTGAATTAAATTATCTACTCGGTAAACTTGTAGTTAAAGTCAATCGATAAAGTTTTCGATCGTACTACTTATTTATGAACTTATTACACTTTTGCTATTACTTGCGACCAGACGTTTTGTTAACTAAAAGTTGTTAAATTGTTAACTTACACTAGGAGGAAACGTTTTCGTCTTACGACCTCTTCGCCTCGTATTTTTTCTGCTAGAAATGCTGCAGTTGTGCTTCATCGGTACCATTTTTTTGAAAATTAGAAGTGATGTGATCGAAGAGTATGCCGGGTGTGATCGGTGCCGTGTTTGTTCATTTAGGATGTCATTTTTATGTGTTTTGCTATGTTTATATATTTCATACTGTTCTAGTGTGTTTAATTTATGGCCTTTGTTGCATGTGTGGAGGATGCTCATGTTATTTTCCATTCTTTTGCGTGAGTGTTTAGTGTGCATGAGGTGATTTGCGAAGGTGGATTTAATAGTAGTATGCTGTGCGCTTTTGTGTTCTTTATATCTTTCGACGAAAGATCTGCCTTTTTGTCCAATGTAGAACTTATTGCAGTTGTTGCATTATAGTTTGTATACTCCAGGGTTATTGTATGTGTTGGTATTGTTATTAATGCTGTGTCTGATAGCCGTTTGACTTGTATTTATTGTTCTGTAAGCTACATTGTATCCTGCTTTTTGAATTGGTGTGCTATTTTATTTGTGAGTTGTTTATGTATGTGATGGCGATGAATTTGTTTGTGTTCGTGTTTTTGTTGTTTATGTTGTTGTTAATGTTCTTGTTGAGTATTTTTCTGTGTAGTTTGTCTATTAAATAATTGAAATATCCATTTTTTTGACAACTATTTAATAGACAAACTACACAGAAAAATGCTCAACAAGAACAGTAACAACTCCGTTGACGATGGGACACATCTCCCGAAACGGCCGTCCTCAAAAAATATAAGTAAGTGCCACTATAGGCAGGTTTATAAATATTTACAAGCGTTAATTTTTATAATTGAAACAAAATTTTGAATCGTCATGGACAATGAAATACACGAGGACACTTAAGAAATTTATAAGTAAAAATATGGTTCTTACAAAACCTGGGACATCAATATGTCGTCGTTTGAAATTCTTAAGTTTATAATTTATCACACATAGCCCGCCATCGGTATTTTTGCACAATCCTAAATAAAATCCTTTCAACGCCACTGGTTCAGGTAAACTATAACTATAAGATGCGGAACATGTGATCGAAACTTTACAAACAAATATAAATATCCGTGAATAAAGAAAAGTAACATAATTTTCCGAGTGAAACCTCATTAACCGTATAAAGGCACTTCTACGGCGTAAATGAATGAAAACGCCGTACAATTTTGAGCCATCACATTCTCTGATAATTTTACTTGTTATTTCTCACAACGGCTATCTCTCTTCGTTTAGAGGTTATGTTTAATTCATTTCCAAATGATGTCCGTTTAAACTTATTAAATTTAGTTAATTGTAAGCTACCGCTAGCAGCAGATATTTATAAATAAAATTTAAAATTGAAATTTATAAATTGAGAAATTGTTGACAATGAATATTTTTTCTAACACGAAATTTTAATTACAACTATTTTTGAAACTTTATTTTATTTCTGTAAAATTAAGAGTGCTTAAAACGTGTTTTGCTATGATGACGAGACACAATTTAAATTTGTTAGGTGATAGTAGACTCTATTTAAAAGTTTATTTTTTTTAAAGCTAAGAGTGGTTGTCATCTTGTTTTCGGAATAATGCTATGTAGGGCAGACGATGATGAAGCTTATTGGTAAATTAACCATAAAACATTGAACAAGTAACGTAACCTTACCTATGATTAGGAAGAAGACAAAGGACGCCGACAGTTTACCCATGCTCGTGACGAAGACGTGTTACTCTCTCATCGTTTGATACAAACACTCTAGTCAGCTAATTTGCTTCCGTGTGATTGGCCTTGTAGAAGAATAAACATAATTATAATTACAAAAATTATTAAAGTTCGTTTTTTTGTGATTGTAATAGTTTTCAGTTTTCTTACCCAATACTGTAGTAGGATCAGTATACACTAAAGATTCCCTAATATAAATTCTTCTCTGCCCTCCATTAATTAAGCATATTATGTATTTATCCCTATTTCATCCGATTAGTACCAAGAAGAATATAGTATGCTTACCCTTCTACACACAGTTTAAATTTGGAATACCCTCCATACTCTTCCCGAATCGGGCCGACCTTTCGCTATGACCCAGGAAAGCGATCCTATGCACTTGTTGCCATTACCACCAATTTTTATTTCAAAACCCTAGGCTTTATGTCCCTACCTTAATCTATTATTTGAATCAGTTCTCATTCTCCTTAGGCTACAACAGTTAAATTAACAGATCGCCTTAATAAAATTTAGAAATAATTATTATTGAACACTTTAATTCTGTTATTTCTAATTAAATGTCACTATTTACCCTTCCTCCCATTTATTTGATGCTTGCTATAATTATTTATTCTACTTTTAATTTCCCTGGTTTTCTTCAGCCGTTTGGAAAAACAGTATTATTCCTTGTTTAGTTGTATGCCTTTACAGTTTGTATTTAAACACGCTTTCTAAATTTAGGTAGCCTATCTTTAAAAATTTTATGTTTTTAAAATTATTAATTAACCATTTTGCACCTACAAAAAAGTTATTTTAAACTAGAAATATAGTAGCGTAATTTAAATACCGTCAACGCCTACACTTACCTGCTATTTTTAATGGGATTAGGAATATTATTTTTTTTTATATCTTAACTGTATGTGACTTAATAGGAGTTTATATTATTGAATAATCTGTGATTAGTTTAAAATAATTATATACACTGTTTTATTGTTTGCTGTAAGGAGTTTGTAGTTAAAGAAAACTACAGTAAATCCACTACAATCAAGTGCTGTAAAAATCTACAATGTATTATAGAAACTTTGGAATCAATTTTGTTTATTGAAGTTAAATTAAAGCGATTACACACCAAGCCCCTGTGGCCTAATGGATAAGGCATCGGTCTCCTAAACCGGGGATTGTGGGTTCGAGTCCCACCAGGGGTAGAGTTATTTTTTAGATAAAAGAAATAGTTTACCAAACAGTTTTGTGTAAAAAATAAAATCCTATACATTTATAATTTTTCGTTCAAGTCTAAGGCATATTAATTAGACAAATTTTAAATATAAAACATTTTAGGTTTAATAATGACATAATATAATAGGCATATATTAAAAAAATTAATCTCGTTTTTTACTTTGTAATACTCAGGATTATGACGAATAGCAGAAGACAGTATGTAACTAGTTATTTAACTTGTTATTCAATATTTTTAACGATGTTTCAGCAATTTACATCTTCCTATGGTCTATGCCTATTTAGAAAACTAACTACTACAATAACAAAAGAATACTTTTTGATATTTTCTTGTATAGGCCCTACATTTTAAAATTATATTGAAATGCTAAACATATATACGAAAATAGTGTTACTGTTGACAGCGGCCTCTACGGGTTCGAAATAAACAGATATTGTAAATACTTCACTAAAAGATGGCGTTAGCAGTATATTAGATTCTTTTGAGGCTAATTATGCATTATGTTATTAAACCAAGTTAATAATAGGCCTAAATAAGTAATTCATTATATTTCATTCGGAATGAATACTTTAAAATAATCATTTTAAATAGTTAGTTGAATTAATTTTTACAGTTTCACAAAGTTTATTAAAACCATAACCTATACCTTGATAATGTCCCACTAACCCCGAGGTTAGAAACAGTATGTTCTCATAATTCATGGCTAAGATGAAAACATTAGAATTAGAAACTATAGATTATTAGAAATCTGTGAATGTTAAAGATTGTGTTTAATTTATTATATATATATATATATATATATATATATATATATATATATATATATATATATATATATACCACATCCTGCGAAGTTGGGTTAATGTTAATAATAAATTAAACACAATCTTTAACATTCACAGATTTCTAATAATAAGCTTGTCTTTGATTAAGACATAAGGTAAGGGATACGGAAAGCAAAAAGGACAAAAGTGTCTATTGAATAGACTACATTATTTAAATGGTCACTACAAGCACTTGCCACATTAGTCAAGCGATATAGGAATTATATAGATTATAATACAGAAGAACCCCCCCCCATTTTTTAAATCCAGGTCTGGATTACCGAAACCCTCCCAGCCCTTGCGGTAGCCAGTCTCTTCATAAATTCTTTTTACTATGTATTATAATTCGCCAGAGCTCAACTAGTAATTTATAAATATTTGCACAATATAAATAAATTGTTGTGTAGGCCTTTACGTTACTCTCATTACTGTCGTATTACGTTTTTCAATTCGGAGTATTCTTATGCACAATTTTAAATCATAGATTTTATTTAAAGAAATGTTACAATATGTACGAAAATAATGCTTACAATTCTCAACAACCTCTATTTTGTTTTCTACAAACAGACTTTATAAGCCTATATTCACCGTCAGTTGGAGCTTTTAGTGGAAGAACTTCATATCATAATTATGATAATAATTTAGGGTTTTAGCAAGTTGTAGCATATAATTAAAATTTTGATAAATTATTCTTAACATTGTCGTATTTTTTTTGTGGACGCGCTTCTGAGAACCTTAACCAATTAGAGCTTTATATGAACTCACTCATGAGATAACAGAACTCACTCATGAGTTAACAGAACTCACTCATGAGATAACAGAACTCACTCATGAGATAACAGAACTCACTCATGAGATAACAGAACTCACTCATGAGATAACATATCAAAACGTTAACAAATAACTTTATTTATAACTCCTCAAACTTACACTGTATAACTTTATTTATAAATAAAACATTTTTTGAGGTTAGAAGTTACAGGGGAGCCCGTTGAGAAATATATAAAATTAATCTTTTTAATAATAACTTGAAACTATTTATGTTTTTAACAGATAGTTTTAAGATTTCGTAAAAGTATAGAAGGGATATATTTCAACAACAAAAAATATCCACTAAAAATTCAACAATAATTTATTTATTACATAGCCTATATATAATATAAGTGGTAAGATATAGTAAAAACTGGCAACCTATGCACGGTGGCCTACTTGGCATTTAGAGTGGTGGAGGACCGCACAATGACCTAGCTGCTATACGTATCAGTCAGCTACAACTATGGTGCCTTGTTCCACACTGTCTAGATGTGAGAGAGAGAGAGAGGGACACATCTGCCTGACCTTGCACCTCCACTAGTCGGTGAATACTGCGCATCTCAAGTCTCTCGCTAAATCTTCACAAATCCTAAGCGTCTCAAATTAATGGCAACATTAACAAAACTAACAGCCTTTCAGACATTTTCTTGATAACTCTAGCTATACAAAAATCTTGTTAGCCATGAATTTAGCCTCAAAAACAACTTCAAATGGGGAAAAATCAGAAAGACAGAACGTTTCAGTTTGCTGCGTCATGCGTCGATTCTCTTTGTAAAAACGCTTGACATGATTCATTTTTCTTCAAAGTAGCAACAAAAGCAGATAAAATCAACACCGCCCACATTTTTCATGTTTTCTAGAAGACACAATAGCCTCATTGCTATTCATAGTGGATTTGGTAGGAAATTTACAAAACTGACTTTTCAAACATGTTTTCAAAATTCAACTTTTGTAAAATCTGGTTCTAATTATTTTAAAAATTCCATTTCAGTATTTATAAAGATTCTGTAAAAAAAATTGAACCATATTTTTAAAACATAACTAAAATTATTTAAAGTATTTATAATTAAATATGTACTAAAAATATCTACCAGAAACAAAAGTGTTAAACACGTAAATGATAAACATATTTAATCCTAATGAAAATTTCTGCTTTAGTAATTTTGACGTTTTTACTCATTTTATCAGTGTCTATTGGAAATATTAATAAGGTTATGTTAAAAGACTATGTTTAAACATGTGTGTGTAGTGTAGAAAATATTGTTTGTGATCTGTGTTGAAGCGAGAGCAAGTGAAAAGTTGCACACAGATTGTGTTTTGTTACGACGCTTGAGTCACGCACTTCCAAGAAGGTATGTTTAACATTATTAGTCATGTGAAAATTAGGTTATGTTTGTATTAGGGCAAAACATATACTGTATTTTAATGTTTGTGAAGTAAAAGCAAATTATTTTTACTGTTTAGATGGTATTGTATTTGTATTTAAGTAGTTTTCGCCATTCAAAATGTGCTTTGGTGGTGTGTAGCAATTTATCCGGTAGCCCTACTTACATTTTGTGGTTAGACGTCACGTTTCTTTAACTCTGTTACATCTAACCTAATTTTTGCACTTTGTTGCATACAAATCCCAAAACGACTACTTTTGCCGATACTAAGTCTCAAGAAATTTTAATTTCGGAAAGGCAAGTACTATTTTCGTTAGAAATAAAATTTCTCTAAAGATTTGCATAGATAAAAAACTGATCGATCGCGAGTTGTTTGAAATTGTTACTTTGTTCTAAAATATATGAAAAGCGACAACTTTTATTTAAACACCTTAAAAAATTGAAAATTGTGTCATCAACGCCAGGGTCACAGCGAAGCAAGGGTTTGGTCTACTAGTCTAGAGAAATTATAAAGTTTCTGTTCATTCCTTCATCTTCTAAAAAATTATTAAATTGACCAATGTTATAACAAATTTAATATTAGTTTCAATTCTCAAAAAGAAATACAGTATTGTTATGCAAGTTAATTTTCATATAAAACTAATTGATATATATATATATATATATATATATATATATATATATATAATACGTTTTATATATACGTTTATATATATATATATATATATATATATATATATATATATATATATATATATAAACTAAACGCCCTGCCCAAACTTCACAAAACAGATATCCCAATACGTTCACTAATCAACCACACAAGCGCCCCTTCTCATCTTCTAGCCAAATTCCTCGACAAAACTATCCGAAACCATATAACAAAAATAAAATAAAGTTTAATAATCATTGTAGCATAAAAAATAGCCTAATTCTAATAGACAAAATGAAAAACGTAAATATCCCACACAATTCCACCTTAGTCTCTTTTGATATATCAAATCTATATACAAACATCCCCATTTCAGAAGCCATCGACATCCTCAAAAACATGCTAATAGACACAAATACACCACATACACACATTGATGAAATCATCCACCTCACAAGATTAATCACATCTCAAAATTACTTCACCTACAATAACACATTCTACAAACAGAAAGATGGACTACCTATGGGCTCCCCCATAGCAAGCATCTTAGCAGAAATATTCATACACCATGTTGAACAAAACCACATTTTACACAACAATAAATACTCAGATAACATAATTTACTGGTACAGATACGTCGACGACATCATAACATTATATAAAGGCAACACAGGCAGAGCACACATATTTCTAAAACACCTAAATTCCATAGACCCTAAACTAACATACACCATCGAAACAGAACAACAAAACTCCCTTAACTTCTTAGACCTCACAATTAAACGAACAGACAAACAAATACATAAATTCAACATATACCGAAAACCCACTAGTACTGATACGACCATACACGGTTCCTCAAACCACCCACACCAACATAAACTAGCTGCTTACAACACCATGATATATCGCCTGCTTAAAACACTGCTAGACAAAGATGAACACTACCAGGAGTTAAACATCATAAAATATATAGCACAAACGAACGAATACAATCCAACAATGATTGACAAATTATACAACCGCCAAAAACATTTACATAATAACCCAAATACAAACACACAAGATGACAATCCCATAAAATACTTATCAATACCATACAGATCATCCAAAACCCACATTCTAACCAACACATTTCGAAAATACAACTACAAAATAGCTTACTCCACACACAACAATCTCAACAAACAATTTAAACCCAACAACAAAATCAACGACATTTACAATGCCACTGGAGTTTACAAACTAACTTGCAGTTCATGCCCCAGTTTTTACATAGGCCAGACAGGGAGGTCATTCTACACACGTTACCAAGAACATATAAAAGCACTAAGAACAATAACTACCAATTTAACTTCGCCGATCATCTCAACGCCACAAAACATGACTACATAGACATAACATCTAACCTACAAATTCCTCATAAACAACACAGAAATAACCAACGCTACACAACCGAACAATACGAAATATATAGGCACTTCAAACTACACCCTACACACATACTCAATACACAATTACATTACAACTCACACGCACTTTTTGACATCATAACTCCTAATACACCCACACCACAAAAATATCCCACCCCCACGCTAGCCTACATAAACCTTGAGATCAGTTACGTTTTGAGTTGACAAAGGGACACATCTCCCGAAACGGCCGTCCTCAACAAGCAAAGTAAGTGCTACTATAGGCAAGTTTAAAACATTTAAAAGTGTTTAATATATATATATATATATATATATATATATATATATATATATATATATATATATATATATATATGTATGTATGTATGTATATATATATGTATGTATGTATGTATATATATATGTATGTATATATATATATATATATGTATGTACATATATATATATATATATATATACATACATACATACATACATACATATATATATATATATATATATATATATATATATATATATATATATATATATATGTATGTATATATATATATATATATATATATATATATATATATATATATATATATATATATATATATATATATATATATATATACGAGTATATGCGGCTAAAACTAAATGTTTGTTGATAGATATGACCGCATATTGAGGAATTGAGCGTACGAAGAACGCTTAAATGAATGGTATAGCTTTTAATATCCATGAGAAAGTCTGTGTTTAAGAGGGAATGAAGTGCTTAAAGAACTCTCAAAGAAGTCTTGCAGGCTCAATATTTTTTTATAAAACTTTATAGTTTGTAGAAATGTTTGCTTTTCTTATCTTAAATATTTTCTCATTAAATGTAAGCCTTTAACCTCATTTCCAAAACAAATACTATCCTGTAGTCTACATGTACTTAAATATAAGTACGCACTGAGAATTAATGTAGCACCCTTTAAGTTTGAAATGAATTTAATATAATAACGAATTTAATTGACTTTGTTTGTCAATCTGTGTGTAATTTTAAGCATTGTAATAGCTTAAAGGCATTAAATTTTTAAAATTTGGCCTTTATGTATGGATTAGCTCACCCGGATTTTTAATTCTCTCTTCTAGAAGGGATTTCAGAGTTCCCAAGGCTGAAGGGATGAGTTGGTCCACATTGATTTTCAGTTTTTTTGGCTACATTAAATTGGAGTTATAATGACAAATATTCCTATAGACCAAATGTAGTATGTGCACAATTTTGGTATTTTTAAAAATTATAATTGTCGTTTAAATTCGAAGCGTAATTATACAAATGCTTCTTAGGCTTATCGACAGTTTCTGATCATCATATTTATAGTTACGCTATTCACAAAAAAAAAACAAGTAATAGGCTATTACCTTTCAGTAATAATAAATTTAGTATTAGATAAATTGACAACATTATGGGGAAAACTACGATATTTAATTTAAGGAATTATTTTCATTTGATCCTCAAGTTTCCATGATTTAGTTTTTAGTTATATTAAAATTGAAGTTAGTTTATTTTTAGTAATATAAATAAATAACTAATAACGTATTATTAAATATAACGGAATAATAATAATAATAATAACATTAATATACCTGACATAAACGGTATATATAAATTGGAATGAGATTACTGTAATAAAGTTTATATAGACCATACTAAGAAAAATTTAAAGATAGATATAAAGGGAATGTCAATGTTCATAAAAAAATCAGAAATATGTAGGATAAAAAGAATATTGCTAATCATTGTATCAATAATCATCACATATTTCCTAATATAGATAATGTGATACTTATAAAAGAAATTAACATATATAATATAAATATATTATTATTTTAATAATTCATATTTTCTTAATAGGCTATAATTACATATATAATAACATATAGTTACTTAATGACGTATTACTTATAAACAGTATAAGGAATCAACTAGTTATACTATTTCTTGGTTATACTATTTCTTGATATATTTTATTATATATTTCTTTAAAACCAGCCAGTAAAGTAATGCGCCTTTACTTTCTATATACTCAAGTAGGGCTTCATGCTGTCGTGACTTTTATCAATTTTTTCCTTACAAAACGTTTTTTCTATATTTTACAAAAGTTTTGGTTTAATTTAGTTTATAATATATGTATAAATTTAAAACGTAAAACAATTTAACTAAGTAAAACAAAACAACTGTAAAACATTTAAAAAAAACGCCTTGCTAGGAAAAAATTTATTAAGTCTCGATAGCATGAAATAAGTATAAAATTCGTTACTACGTAGGGCTATGAGTATGTTTATATGTTCCTATACATTACATTTATGTATATACATTACATTTCATAAACTAGAATAACTATAAAATTAATGATAAAAGCTTTACACCAATTATATGTGTAACAAAGGTAAGAGTCAAAGTAGTTAACTCAAAAATTCACCAAAAATTAGTTTTTAATAAACGAACACACTAGTTCACAACAGACTAGTTTCGGTGACGATGTCGCCTTCCTAGGACTGATTAATAGGCCATCGTCGCCGAAACTAGTCTGTTATGAACTAGTGTGTTCGTTTATTGAAAACTAATGTTTTGTGAGTTTTTGAGGTAACTCTTTTGACTTTTACCCTTGTGAATAGTTCACAGTAGCTAAACTCTAATTAACTAAATTATACTTCTATTGGCAATGTCAAAAACCTCAATCACAGTCAATACTAAACAATCTTCCTAATGTGCTGAGTGTGAATAGTGCTCTCGATAGTAACAACAAAATAACTTGATATTTAACAAGTGAAACGTCATCTGTGGAATAATGTTTGTTCCATTAGTTAGAAAATTATTTTAAAACAAAAAACAGCGTTAAGAATATTTTAATTAATGATTGAATCAAAGTGTTCTGCTTCAATTATGTGTTTTTGGGAACACCAAATAGCTCTTTACAAGCGATGCGCCTTATTTTTATTGATATTAAAATTAAATCATTAAATTAAAATAATTTTCAGATTACCAAAATGTTAAAGGTTTATCTTATGTTTGCCATCGCCTTTGCGATCATCGTCGTTGCAACCGCCGATCTTGAAGATATAATCCAGAAACTACCTATTGTCGGGTCTTTGGTGAAAAGAAGCGTTGGTAAAGTTCAAATGCATAATGGTCTCTTAACTTTAGTGTCAAATTCGAATGGATTGAGGAAGCGTCTCATTTTACCTTGATCAGTTAATGGTACTGTGCTTTGTGTAACACTATTTAATCCTTGGAGAATGTGTTTTCACAGTTTCGTTATAACATTTAAAGATCATGATTAAAAAATTATTTCAAGTGAAATATTTAGTTTTATTTAGTAAACCAGTTCACTTTGTATTATTTTAATTATATTTAAAAAATAGAAATGTTTTTACAATTACCATGTTTTATGTTACTATTAGGATCAAAACACTGTTGTCGCGTGAAGTCACAATGAGGACATATCCGACATTTCATTTAGTGTTATAATGTGAAACCAACAAAGGGACAACTAAATTCTCTTTGGCAAGTGCAGGTGAAACCTGCTAGTGTTTTTTCTAATGAAATCAATCTAGTGGTAGAAGTAAGGTTCTACGAACACAACTGAAACATACTAATGGTCAGTAACTCCAAGACAGTACACGAATAATAACTAATATTAAAAAATAATATTAAATAAAACCGTTAAGTACGTTTTGATTATTTAGTTATCATCGGCAGAGAGAAAAACTACGAAAGTTTATTTTTTAACTTCGTTATAGATTTACCATGAATGTGATTGTTAATAGAATCGCACATGAGGGTTGATCCTATACAACTTTGTATTACTAAGTATATATATATATATATATATATATATATATATATATATATATATATATATATATATAAGTAAGTTGATTGGTAAGTTGATGGTAGCTCCAACCTGTTCGATTTCCGTTTTTACCTGTGTTACTCAAAATTTCATTGTAAACGAGTATACTGTGGTTTTAAATGTTTCAAATGATAAAGATTACTATAAATTTTAAAAAATTAGAACATAACATAAATGCACAAACGCACAGCATACTGTATAAACTCAATGTATAAATACAAGAGTTGGAATGTAAGTTAAGTCTCCTATATATTTATTTTATTTTTTTAAATCTGTTCCATCTGAACAATGATTTGCCAGATCATCTACGCTTCACTTGTTTAAAAAGTTAAAACAAAATTATATTGCTGATAGTTTACGTGTTCACGGAGTATTTAGTAATTAGCGTAGTCAATGTTTTAATTTATTGCTCGACGATTGTTAGAAGATACATATTTTCGCCTAAAGAGGGCGGAAAGAAGTCGCCAGAACTATGCCAATCTAAGAAAAAATAAAGGATACACTTTGACTCGTATACCAACTGTATTATTTATGCATTAGATTTCTTATTAGTAGAGACACAAATGTATATAATTTGATTGTTTCTTTATAAAAGAGAACATTTTCTTTTATTTCATTCTCTTATTTTACAATAAACCATTAAATCCCTGGTTAGGATTGGTTTATTAAAAGAAATAAAATACCCTTATTTAGCCTAACATTGAATACAGCAATCGGCTACTTAGGTTGCAGATCCAAGATGGTTAATCGGTGTAAGTTGATGTGCTAATGAACGTGACTTAACCAAACATTTACTGTAAGTGAGAAAACTCAATTTCAAATCCTTTTATTAGTTTACACTCTCCTTATATATTTCTTGCACAAATTTTCAATGGTTAATCAAATATGTTTTTATTCATCCAATCAAGTTCAAATAAACTTTTTTAAACGTGAATTGCATGACGATTGAAGTTAATAAAGTTTTTCTTCAAATATTTTCAAATAATTAAACTATAAAAAATTGAAGGATATTGGTCGGATTTGAACTAAGTATCTTCGTGTTCGAAAGCTAGCACTTTGACACTGAGCCAATTTCCATATAGCTAGAATTCTATTTCTCAAAGATGTATATCAATTTTTTTTGCCCCATCTAGTTATCGTCGAAACCTCCATTAAACAATCTTAAATTGTTGCCATGGTTACCACTCAGTATCATAAATAACGCTCAAGGATATGAAATGAATGAAAAGAATAAAATAAGCAACTGGATTAACGGTATCAAACCTTGCTTCACAAATTGACAATGTGAAAGGAAAGCGGAAAGAAACTACAACACAATGCAAGCGACGAAAAACAAGGAAACGTATAAATAGTAACAAACAACAATAATAATCCAACACCATACATAGAAAGGAAAATGAAAAGTTGCAAGGAAATTAGCTTTCTATTTTGGCACTTAATATTGTTAATCTGTCATGGATACATATATATTTATATTAATTGTAATTCTAAAATAAAAAGAAACTAAAATAAAATTTTTCTTTGTGGACTTTAGTAAGAGTTGATTCTAACATATTTTCATATTACTTCTTTATAACCAAATCCACCACAACTGGATACTTTGAGGGGTATTTTAATGTAGCTTCTTAATTATGTAATACCCAATAATGGGGAGTTACTGAAGAATTATTGGTAACTGAGATGTTTAAAAAGTAATGATATGTTTGTATGACGAATTTATATATTCGTCAGGAAGAATACTCTCACAGGAGATTTTTGTGCACTAAAAATTAAACTGGACATTCTTCAAACCTCACGAATGTGCAAACAAGGTTAGGACCTAATGGTGAAAGAATATTAAAAATTGGTTTAAGAAATAGGCTTTTGATAGTAGTTGTTGATTAAAGTGTGACTGACGCACGATATTCTATCAACGGCTGAGAGGACGTTTTTTCAGACCCTGCCATTTCATATGAAGATTTCATAAACGTTGACGAAGATGTTTCAGTGTGTGGTGAGCTAACCAATGCAGACATCGTCTCAGAAGTACACGACGATGGAAACGAAGCGTCAGGTGACGAGGACGGCGTGAGAGAAGAAATATCCACACCAAGCACGGCAAAAGTATTTGATCATATCCGAGAAATAAGAAGGTTTTTTGAATCCCAAAATGAGGTGACTGTATTCATGTACATAAATAAGTTAGAATTCTATGTTATGAATGAGAAACAGATTTTCCAAAAACTATAAATATGAACAAAATGTAGATAAGCGTATATAGTTGTTCTTTTTGCATTATATATATATTGTTACGTACTTTTCTTTAAATGTTATCTAAAAAACAGTGTAAATGCTTCAGAGAGGGACTCCTTATCGGCCAACCTTTGTCCCTTACAAGGTTCGGTACGGCCCAGTTCCTTTCGAAACGTCGGTTAAACGACATCTCTCCCGTCACTCTCGACATGACGTAGTTTCTTGTGTGTTCTAAACAAGGCTCGGTTTAGACAATTTTCTCTCTTTATTTCTCCCGTCGTGTGGCGAAGGTACTCTTAGCATTAATAGCGAGATTTTGAATATAAGTGATTTCTTTTAAGTTCAACAGGTAAATGATAAGTGCGGGAAGGGTGCACCCGAATAGCTGTCCGACAAGTGGTGGTACTTCGCCCAGTGAGGTATGTGCAAAAATGTCAACTTCATTCATTTAATTATTTAAGGTCCTCCAAAAATCAATGTTGCCTTTACATGGCAAAATATTTAACATTTTTGGTCCTACGGGCCGGATATTTTGAAAAGTCCTATGTTAAAACATGTCCACATGAGTGACGTACATATTTCCAACCGCATGCAATTATCTTGTCCTTGTTACAAGGCTTACCTCACTCAATTTCTTATCTTATAGCTGTGCAAATAGAGTAGACTATAACAAACCCTCTCTGAAAGCATATCTTTATAATTAATTACACTTGTCTATTTGTAAACAATTTGTATGATTCAAAGTTTATGTTTCTCACTCATACTAATGTTAATAGGCTAATATATTTATAAATATTCTCTGCTAACTAGTTAGTATGTTCAAAGAAGTCACTGCTTGTAAATTGCAAATTTATATTTATTAATGCTTATTGTTTTGAACTAGTTCATTCAGTTACATGCTGTCCAATGTAATTGTAATTATGTCTTCTTAAAATATTCACATTTTTCATAATTTGTATTGAACGTTTTTCTTATTGCAATTATTTGAAGATATCTTGTTATAGTAACATTGAATAAGAGACATTTGTTTACTTCAACTGTTTACGTCCGTTCATAAGTTCAAACATTCAATATTTACATTTCTTTGTGAGAAACTAGTTTATGCTTTCTCTATCGCTCTTGCTATTAGTATAGCATATTTTGTTAGTGTATTTAAAGAGCCTTATTGTTATTGTAGATATAATTCAATTCTACAAAATGGCCAAATCACTAAGGGTAATCACTGCTAAGAAGAAAGCTCTATTTTCCCAGATCCAATCTATTTATGATCTCACGCAAAAGATTTCTGATAAAGCGATCATGCAGGAATTAATGATCCGAGCTCCCTCTGTCGCTAGCATTAAACAAGAATTTTTAGACACATTGGACTTATTCAATGAACTCTCGTTGGAAAAAGATAACGATTTTATTCCCAATTTCTCAACTTCGGCTGTGGTTAATGATCTTGTTTCTCGCATAAATTACACTGTTGCTTCAATAGAAGCGAAACAAGCTGCTAGGCAAAAAACCGAAGCTAGCTCTTCACTCTCGTCGCAAATCCCACTGCGACTTCCAAAATTGGAACTCAAACATTTCACGGGTGATCCATTTGAATGGATTTCTTTCAAAAATCTCTTTGACTCTACCATACATAAAAATACATCTCTCAATGCTGTCACCAAACTACAGTATTTGCTCAGTGTACTCTCAGGCGAACCATTAAAATTAATTAACTCTTTGCCTATTTCGGAAGTTAATTATCAAGTCGCGTATGACCTTCTTATGGAGAGATATCATTCTCCAAGACGATTAATGTCAATTAATCTCAATAGAATTCTCGACTTCCCGACTCTCAACCCTAACTCATTACCTTCAAACTCACCTCAAATTTCAAAGGGAAAACAGTTAATGTATAAGACTTAAGTTAACTGAAAGGGGACTTCGCTGGTGACTTATAACTCTGTCAATGACACAGCGTCTGAGACAAAGCATCCTTTATGTTTTTTGTGTAAAGGAACAGACCATAAAATATATTCATGCCTTAAGTTTAAGGCCAAATCTCCAACAGAGCGCTTGTAGATCGCGAAGTCTTATAGTAGGTGTATTTCATGTTTGGGCGCTCACAGTGTGAAGTATTGTAAATAAAAATCGACTTGTTTTCAATGTAAAAGGAAACATCACACTCTTCTCCATTTCGACAACGATCACCTGCCTCAGCATACACCATTAAAGTCGTCTCTTTCCCAGGACCAAGGTGTAACAGAAGTTGTTCAGTCACCTATTATTATGACTTCTCAGGCGACTAATCCTGCCTCTCAAAGTACAACTGTGCTCCTGCAATTCTCTGCAAAAATTCTGGCAACATGAAGAAGTGCCCTTTACCTCAAAACCCTCACCACATGATCAAGAATGTGAAGCTCATTATGTCGCTACTCATACACGCGACAGTTCAGGTCGTTACTGTGTCCTGTGTTCAAACAAGATAAATCTCCTCTCGGAACTTCTCGTGGGAACGCGGAAGTACGATTAAAATCTCTCGAACAAAGGTTCAACTCTAAGCCTCGCTTCAAGCAACTTTATGCAGAATTCATGTTTGACTATTTGACTTCTGGACACATGATACTTGCCCAAAACACTCAGCTCAGTTCACCTCACTACCTTTTACCTCATCATGGGGTTCTAAAGGAATCCAGCACCACTACTCGCCTTCGAGCAGTCTTTGATGCCAGTGCAAAAACATCCAACGGTTTCTCTCTCAACGACACCCTGTGGACAGGACAGAAAATGCAGACCAACATTTGTGATCTGTTACTCATGTTTCGCTATCATAATGTGGTTTTTACTTGCGATATACGTCAGATGTATCGTCAGATCAAAGACCCTGATGATCAACCTTATCAGCTGATCCTATGGAGGGACCATGTCGATCAACCTATTTCCACTTATCAATTGACCACAGTAACCTATGGACTTAGTTGATCACCTTACCTGGCGATAAGAACTCTTCATCAGCTCGCCTCCGATGAAGGTGCTTCATTCCCTCAGGCTGCCGAAGTACTCCGCACACAAACGTTTGTCGACGACATTATTGCGGGTGGTGATTCCATTGATGAGGCCTCTCATTTGAAAACTCTGCTCATTTCTCTTTTACTTCGAGGTGGCTTCGAATTGCGGAAATGGACTACTAACGCTTATCAACTATTACAGGATCTTCCAGACGAACATCTAGAGACTCCCACGTTTCTTCAGGATACCGCACAACCTCATTATAATATTCTCGGACTTCATTGGTCATCCTCTTCGGACGCTTTTACTTACCATTTGAATTTTCCTCGAAACACTAAAACTAAACGCCAAGTGCTCAGCGTTATCGCTCAAATTTATGACCCTTGTGATTTCCTTTCGCCAGTTGTCATGTGGGCGAAATGTTTTATGCAGCTCCTCTGGACAAAAGGGTTGGACTGGGACCAATCCCTACCACCTGAACTTCTAACTCAGTGGCAAACATTTGCAAAGACTTCTTATTGTTTAAAAAATATTGTAATTCCGCGGGCTTTACGCTTGAGTCACTCGCCTAACATTGAGTTACATGGTTTCTCAGATGCTTCTGAGAGTGGATACGATGCTGTCATTTACTTAAGATGTCAGATTAGTGACAACTCGGTGGTAATTCGGCAGTTATTATCGAAGACTCGGGTAGCCCCACTGAAAAAACTCACTGTACCTCGCTTGGAGCTATGTGCTGCTCATTTACTCGCTCAATTAGTGGCGTATATTATATCTCTTTATAACAAAACAATGGAATTTTCCTCTGTTTTTCTATGGTGCGATTCGACAGTAACACTGACATGGATACAAACACCTCCTTATCGACTCAAAACCTTTGTCGCCAATCGGGTAGCGCAGGTTCAAGAATTATTGCCTTCTCATTATTGGAGGCACGTATCGAGTGAACACAATCCCGCTGACTGCGCGTCATGTAGATTACTTCCTTCAGACCTACCTCAACATAAATTATGGTGGTACGGACCCTCTTGGTTACAACAGTCTCATGATAACTGGCCTATATCTCATTTTGAGCCTGCACAACTCATTGACACAGGGGAATATAAACCTATTTCACCTACATCTCTTCTCTCCACTGTTCACTCAGAATGGGACTAACTGCGGAAATATTCTAGCTTTAGTCGACTGCAGCGTGTAATGACGTACTTGTTGCGTTTTGTACACAACTCTCGTCACTTAGGAAGAAATGTTGGACCTCTCACTACGGGGGAGTTGAACTCGGCCAGAATCAGAATATTCAAATTACTTCAGGCATTCTCCTTCATTGAAGATTTACAGGCATTAGGACACACCACTCCTAACAGGGTATCTTCTAGGCTCCGACGATTAACACCATTTCTCGATAGCGATGGCGTCCTGTGAGTTCGTGGACGACTCGAAGCAGCACAGATTCGTTATGAGACGCAACATCCGGTGATTTTGCCTAAGAAACACCCTGTGGTTGACACCTTGATTGACCTATATCATCGGAAGTACCTTCATTCTAGAGTTCAACTCACTCAATCACTTTTCGCACAAGAAGTGTGGATATTGTGTGCTCGGAATGTAATCCGTGCACGCGTCTTCAAGTGTACTGTGTGCTTTAAGCATCGACCTAAAAATAAAAATCGTCTTATGGGAAACTTAACTCAACCTCGACTGACCCCTACTCGCCCATTTCTCAACACAGGCATTGATTATGGTGGTCCTTTCACTCTGAAAGTACATAATCTACGCTCTATTCGAACCATCAAGGCATACATCTGTGTCTTTGTTTGCCTTGTCACCAAAGCTGTTCACATTGAGGTTGTCACTGATCTCTCGACGGACGCGTTCATCGCAGCATTGACTCGATTTGTGTCTAGACGAGTTCTTTGTCAACACGTCTATTCCGACTGCGGAACAAACTTTGTGGGAGCTGACAATGCTCTGCTATCTCTACTCAGGACCTCGGGACAAGATCTCGTTTGTGAATTTTCATTTCAACGTGGAGTTAATTTCCACTTCAATCCTCCTGATGGACCTCATCAAGGAGGACTATGGGAAAGCGCAATTAAAGGCGCTAAACATCACTTGCGTCGCGTCATAGGTGAACACGTTCTAACTCTCTCCGAATTCATGACTCTGACAACTCAAGTCGAGTCAATCCTCAACTCTCGACCACTCACACCTTTGTCTAACGATCCTTCCGATCTCACTGCTCTGGCCCCAGGACACTTTTTAATTGGAGCTCCACTCGTCGCCGTACCCGAAAGAAATCTGGCTGAAGTCCCTACTAATAGACTTAAGCATTGGCACCTCGTCCATGCTTTTCACCAACGCGTGTGGAAAAGGTGGCAGCTGGAATATCTTCACACTCTACAGCAGCGGACCAATTGGACGGAAACGACAGACAAACTTCGTGTGGGCGACGTAGTGCTAGTGCATCAACCTACTCCGCCTCTCTCTTGGCCATTGGCAAGAGTGACACAAGTGTTCCCTGGCACAGACGGTGTGGTGCGAGTTGTTCAGCTCAAGACACAGCAAGGACTTATAACTTGACCTTCTCATAAGGGTTTCCCCCTGCCCATTAGTGCAAAATAAACTTTTACTATTTATTAGGAATATACTGTGGTTGAATTTAATAATAAATACACAAAAACCTCTTAACCACAAACTTTCGTTAATTTACCCTAATGTACATTTCAGTTACAAAGTAACCATCCTCAGAGGGATAACATACAAAGACTGATTTCAAGACAAAGTTGATTCATACAAAGACTCCTTTTTCTCATGTCTCTAGAAAAGGAATTTTTATTTTTTATTAGTGTATATTTGTTTTTTTGTAAAGAACTCTCATTTTGTTTATTGTTAATTATTGTTTTTTTTCTCTCATGCTGGGGTAGCTTATATTGTATTCTTCTTTGAATCCTAGGAGGATTCAAGACCCCCGGTATGTTACGTACTTTTCTTTAAATTAAATGTTATCTAAAAAACAGTGTAAATGCTTCAGAGAGGGACTCCTTATCGGCCAACCTTTGTCCCTTACAAGGTTCGGTACGGCCCAGTTCCTTTCGAAACGTCGGTTAAACGACATCTCTCCCGTCACTCTCGACGTGACGTAGTTTCTTGTGTGTTCTAAACAAGGCTCGGTTTAGACCATTTTCCTCTCTTTGTTTCTCCCGTCGTGTGGCGAAGGTACTCTTAGCACTAATAGTGACATTTTGAATATAAGTGATTTCTTTTAAGTTCAACAGGAAAATGATAAGTGCGGGAAAGGGTGCACCCGAATAGCTGTCCGACAAGTGGTGGTACTTCGCCCAGTGAGGTATGTGCAAAAATGTTAACTTCATTCATTTAATTATTTAAGGTCCTCCGGAAATCAATGTTGCCTTTACATGGCAAAATATTTAACATATATACTGTACTGTAATATTTTATATTCCATCTATTGTAAATCATTTACTTTATGTTAAACATAATATGGACAGTAAATAAACTTTTCATTAAAGGATTTTAAGAACGTATGGAAGAACTCCCAAAATAAAAACTAAAAATAATGAGTTTTATAACCGCTAACTATTGTAAACATTGGAGAAAATGGAGAATAATAATGATGTATATTACATAAGCATGAAACATAATGCAAACAAAAAACACTTTAGATATAAAAAAAATGTAGGTTTTCATATAAAACAGTTATACTAAAATGTAGACTAGTAGAATAAATATGCTTCCCAACCAATAAAAGTCAAAGGTAATTAACACATTTTTTCGAATATGTGACAAATGAGGTTATGGCGAAATGAGCCACTGAAAGATGTACCTGCCACTGAAAGATATTAAATGATTTTTTCCTGTTAGAGACCAGTTGAATCTACTCAAGTAAGTTTGCTGTTCCTGTGTTAGCTGTGAGTGTAAACAACCTTTTCCCCAATAGATTGTACCTCGGGAATCAAAACCCTCTAGTTTCAGACTTTGGGCTAAGTAATAGGCAAACATTTCCTATCGTTCATGCGTGTTTAAAATCAGCTACAAGTAATTTCTCATGTTAACATTTACTTGTTCCCAGATTTTTAATTTTTAAAATAAATCTTAACTTTTAAAAATAAAAAACCTAATTTTTATTATATTTACAGTTCAGTGACACGGAAGGACAAGTACTACCCCTAAGTGGTTATTTTGTGGTTGTGAACTTCTGTCGACCATTTCTGCTAAATGTGTTATCTCTCTCACGGAGTTGCACAGTATATTGCAGAATGCTCTGTATTCTTTCCTATTTATAGGAAATGAAAAAGATTATTATATTATTTATAAATATTATGAGTAAAACCTATTTGGGTTTGATTAGAATAATTAAAATATAATTGATATCTGAAATTGGTATCATTTCAACTTCGCCAAAAACACACGTGTCGCTTCACGGGAAAAGCAAATGTTTACCACTTCCTGTAAAACTATTGGTGAAATTGAAGTTAGGTTTAATAAGTAAACAATGGGAATAATTTAATAAGGAAACATTGAATAAACAATTAGACATTAAAATAGGCGTAGCAATTATTATTTATGTAGGCTTATGTATTAACAAATAATAAATTTATATAAGCAAACATCGTTTATTATTGACAGTTGTAAAAATAAACAATACTAAAAACAGAAAAACATTTGGTGACGTAACCATAGATTACCTATAAAATATGAGACGTTTGTGATATGAAGTATTTACGAGCAAACTTCGTTGGACAAGCACTTTCAGTTCTCACTGTAAGACATTAATATTAATTATTTTATTTTCATATTTTTTTCAGAATTAAGTATAAGTTAATAATTAGGAAATTCCAAAGCACTTATTTCTTACCCACATTTTGTCACATTCTGGTAAAATTATTTTTGCTAAATACGCATGTATTTATTTGATATATTTTATAATACGAGTATGTTATATATTATACATTGCAGATTTATGTACTTGTAAGTACACGCACGCTGTATACACGCACGCCGAAACCTTCATTGTATAACCTTAAATTGTTGCCATGGTTACCACCCAATATCATACAATTTTTGGCGGGTGGGGGGTCTAGTCCGGATTCGAAATGAGCATTTTCATGTTCAAAGTCTAGAGCCTTTAGGACTGAGCGAAATTTCCCTATCTAGAAGTGAATTTCTCAAAGAAGTATATGAATTTTTTCTTTCGCTCCCATCAGGTTGTCGTCGAAACCTTCATTGTACATTCTTAAATTGTTGCCATGGTTACCACACAATATCATAAATAATTCTCAATGAATAAAATTGAATAAAAAGAATATTTTGAACTTTAAAATACAGACAATATTTTATATAAATAGAAATCGATTTTTTTTAACCTTACGACTAACAGTTAAATTTATTTTGCACCAAACAATTTTGTTATATAATCCTATAATATGGTCATTAACCCGTTGTAACTTTAAATAAAATATTCTCCGATATATAGTGAGTCAAAGGAATAAATACAAGATGGTTAGGTTTTTAAAATTTAAGTCCAGTGACTGGTTCTCTAGCAGAATGTGGCAAGCAGCGGTACAGGTTCTCGCTCCTATTCAGACTTTTTTTATTTAAATTTTAACTGCAACATTGAAATTTAAAAATGAAATTAAAAATTTAATAAAATCTTCTTAATAATTATCTAATAAAAATAATATTTGTATTTACATAAATAATAATCCAAAAATTCCAATAATGAAACGACTAATTAAATTGTATAAAATAGAAAAACTAATTAGACCATTAGACAATTTTATAAATCCCCCGTCTTATAAAATATCTAAATTCGTACTATCTATTCTTAAAGATAAAATGAAACTAAATAACAATCATACCGTAATTAATTTCACGAATCTCATTGATAACTTACGAATAATTAATATTGATAATAATACAAAATTAGTATAATTGGATATAAAAATATGTACACAAATATTCCTATAAAAGAAACTCTCAAAATTATAAAATGTAAATTTGAGCAAAATAAGAAAGATCGAAAATTATTATTAGAAATCATAAATACATTAAAAATAATATTAAATCAAAATTATTTTTTATATAATGATACAATTTACAAACAGGAAGATGTTCTAGATATAGGTTACCTTTTATGAAGTAAAATATCTGAAATATGTTTACAATATTTAGATGACAAAATAAATAATATTGTAAAGACATTTGATAAAAAGTGTTATTGGTTTAGATATGTGGATGAGGGTTTGTATATATCTAATAATACGATATATCTAATAATATGAAGGAGTAAACGTAGTCACTACTTTGGATAAAATAAATGAAAAAAATAAAAATATTAATTTTACTATGAAATGGATAAACATAATAAAATCAATTTTCTAGATATATCAACACGAAGACATAATCATGAATTTGAATATAGTATATATCATAAACAGACACTAAGAAACCAAATAATACTAATTAAACATGTAATAAAAAAAATGGATGCTTTACACGATTTACTATGCAGATTGCTTTATAAAATAATAAATAATAAAAATAAAATGAGAAGGAAAGACAGTATTTATCAAACAGCAATAGAAATTGGTTACAAAAAGAAAACTGTAGATAAACTTAATTATAATATATTTTACAAAACAACGTAACTTAATTTACAAAAATAAAGATAGTAAAACAATATGAACATCATTTACATTTACTGGTAATGAAATACAAAAAACGTCATAAAAGTATTTAAGGGTGCTAATGTCAAATTTGCATATAAAACTAATAATAAATTAATAATTATAATGGAATAATAATAATAAAATTAATATTACGCATGAAACTAGAATGCGGTGTATGTAAACTGGAATACTATTACTATGATAAAGTGTATATCTGGCAAACTTAAAGAAAGATATAAAGAGAATGCCAATGCATACAGAAATATGTACGGTAAATCGATTTTTTCTAATCATTATATCAATAATAATCACACATTTCCTAACATAGATAATATGATACTTATAAAAGAAATTAACAAATTCTTAAGATTGAATTTCTATGAAGCTTTAGAAATATATAAATATAATATTAATAACAAATTGATAAATGAAGTGATGCAGATAAAATAAAACTTCGATACTTTATTTAATATATATATAATGTTAAGGCAACAAATTAATAATTTGACAATTATTTGCAAGTAGTTTTATTTCAGTAATATTAAATTTAGTATTAGATAAATTGACAACATTATGGTGAAAACTACGATATTTAATTTAAGGAATTATTTTCATTTGATCCTCAAGTTTCAATGATTTAGTTTTTAGTTAAATTAAAATTGAAGTTAGTTTATTTTTAGTAATATAAATAAATAACTAATAACGTATTATTAAATATAACGGAATAATAATAATAATAAAAATATTAATATACCTGACATAAACGGTGTATATAAATTGGAATGAGATTACTGTATTAAAGTTTATATAGACGAAACTAAGGAAAATTTAAAAATAGATATAAAGTGAATGTCAATGTTTATAAAAAAAATCATAAATATGTAGGATAAAACGAATTTTGCTAATCATTGTATCAATAATCATCACATATTTCCTAATATAGATAATGTGATACTTATAAAAGAAATTAACAGAGGCCTAAGCATGAATATCTATTTATATATTTAAAAATATGTAAAAATAACATAATTAACATATTGATACAGATAAAATAAAAATTCGATACTTAATTCAATATGTATTGTTAAGGCAGCACGTTAATAATTTGACAATCTTGTAATATATTAGGCAACACGGTTTGTTAAATCTAACACTTGTATGTATGACGATAACACTGCTTTATTATTCCTGATGATGTTGGTACTGCTTGCCAACGAAAAGCTTAGAATTGCATGATTCATTAAATTATTCTTGTATTTGTACTATCCTTTTTTTCATTAATACATAATAGTAATTTTTTTTAATATATAATATAAATATATTATTATTTTAATAATTCATATTTTCTTAATAGGCTATAATTACATATATAATAACATATAGTTACTTAATGACGTATTACTTATAAACAGTATAAGGAATAAACTAGTATTTCTTGGTTATACTATTTCTTGATATATTTTATTATATATTGCTCTAAAACCAGCCAGTAAAGTAATGCGCCTTTACTTTCTATATACTCAAGAAGGGCTTCATGCTGTCGTGACTTTTATCAATCTTTTCCTTACAAAACGTTTTTTCTATATTTTACAAAAGTTTTGGTTTAATTTAGTTTATAATATATGTATAAATTTAAAACGTAAAACAATTTAACTAAGTAAAACAAAACATCTGTAAAACATTTAAAAAAAACGCCTTGCTAGGAAAAAATTTATTAAGTCTCGATAGCATGAAATAAGTATAAAATTCGTTACTACGTAGGGCTATGATTATGTTTATATGTTCCTATACATTACATTTATGTATATACATTACATTTCATAAACTAGAATAACTATAAAATTAATGATAAAAGCTTTACACCAATTATATGTGTAACAAAGGTAAGAGTCAAAGTAGTTAACTCAAAAATTCACCAAAAATTAGTTTTTAATAAACGAACACACTAGCTCACAACAGACTAGTTTCGGTGACGATGTCGCCTTTCTAGGACTGATTACTGGGCCATCGTCGCCGAAACTAGTCTGTTATGAACTAGTGTGTTCGTTTATTGAAAACTAATGTTTTGTGAGATTTTTAGGTAACTCTTTTGACTTTTACCTTTGTGAATAGTTCACAGTAGCTAAACTCTAATTAACTAAATTATACTTCGATTGGCAATGTCAAAAACCTCAATCACAGTCAATATTAAACAATCTTCCTAATGTGCTGAGTGTGAATAGTGCTCTCGATTGTAACAACAAAATAATTTGATATTTAACAAGTGAAACGTCATCTGTGGAATAATGTTTGTTCCATTAGTTAGAAAATTATTTTAAAACAAAAAACAGCGTTAAGAATATTTTAATTAATGATTGAATCAAAGTGTTCTGCTTCAATTATGTGTTTTTGGGAACACCAAATAGCTCTTTACAAGCGATGCGCCTTATTTTTATTGATATTAAAATTAAATCATTAAATTAAAATAATTTTCAGATTACCAAAATGTTAAAGGTTTATCTTATGTTTGCCATCGCCTTTGCGATCATCGTCGTTGCAACCGCCGATCTTGAAGAAATAATCCATAAACTACCTATTGTCGGGTCTTTGGTGAAAAGAAGCGTTGGTAAAGTTCAAATGCATAATGGTCTCTTAACTTTAGTGTCAAATTCGAATGGATTGAGGAAGCGTCTCATTTTACCTTGATCAGTTAATGGTACTGTGCTTTGTGTAACACTATTTAATCCTTTTAGAATGTGTTTTCACAGTTTCGTTATAACATTTAAAGATCATGATTAAAAAATTATTTCAAGTGAAATATTTAGTTTTATTTAGTAAACCAGTTCACTTTGTATTATTTTAATTATATTTAAAAAATAGAAATGTTTTTACAATTACCGTGTTTTATGTTACTATTAGGATCAAAACACTGTTGTCGCGTGAAGACACAATAAGGACATATCCGAAATTTCATTTAGTGTTTAATGTGAAACCAACAAAGGGACAACTAAATTCTCTTTGGCAAGTGCAGGTGAAACCTGGTAGTGTTTTTTCTAATGAAATCAATCTAGTGGTAGAAGTAAGGTTCAAAGAACACAGCTGAAACATACTAATGGTCAGTAACTCCAAGACAGCACGAATAATAACTTATATTAAAAAATAATATTAAATAAAACCGTTAAGTACGTTTTGATTATTTAGTTATCATCGTAAGAGAGAAAAACTACGAAAGTTTAGTTTTTAACTTCGTTATAGATTTACCATGAATGTGATTGTTAATAGAATCGCACATGAGGGTTGATCCTATATAACTTTGTATTACTAAGTATATATATATATATATATATATATATATATTAGTAAGTTGATTGGTAAGTTGATGGTAGCTCCACCCTGTTCGATTTCCGTTTTTACCTGTGTTACTCAAAATTTCATTGTAAACGAGTATACTGTGGTTTTAAATGTTTCAAATGATAAAGAGTACTATAAATTTTAAAAAATTAGAACATAACATAAATGCACAAATGCACAGCATACTGTATAAACTCAATGTATAAATACAACAGTTGGAATGTAAGTCAAGTGTCCTATATAATTAAATTTTTTTTTTTAAATCTGTTCCATCTGAACAATGATTTGCCAGATCATCTACGCTTCACTTGTTTGAAAAGTTAAAACAAAATTATATTGCTGATAGTTTACGTGTTCACGGAATATTTAGTAATTAGCGTAGTCAATGTTTTAATTTATTGTTCGACGATTGTTAGAAGATACATATTTTCGCCTAAAGAGGGCGGAAAAAAGTCGCCAGAACTATGCCAATCTAAGAAAAAATAAAGGATACACTTTGACTCGTATACCAACTGTATTATTTATACATTAGATTTCTTATTAGTAGAGACACAAATGTATATAATTTGATTGTTTCTTTATAAAAGAGAACATTTTCTTTTATTTCAATCTCTTATTTTACAATAAACCATTAAATCACTGGTTAGGATTGGTTTATTAAAAGAAAAAAATACCCTTATTTAGCCTAACATTGAATACAGCAATCGGCTACTTAGGTTGCAGATCCAAGATGGTTAATCGGTGTAAGTTGATGTGCTAATGAACGTGACTTAACCAAACATTTACTGTAAGTGAGAAAACTCAATTTCAAATCCTTTTATTAGTTTACACTCTCCTTATATATTTCTTGCACAAATTTTCAATGGTTTATCAAATATATTTTTATTCATCCAATCAAGTTCAAATAAACGTGAATTGGATGACGATTGAAGTTAATAAAGTTTTTCTTCAAATATTTTCAAATAATTAAACTATAAAAAATTGAAGGATATTGGTCGGATTTGAACTAAGTATCTTCGTGTTCGAAAGCTAGCACTTTGACACTGAGCCAATTTCCATATAGCTAGAATTCTATTTCAAAAAGATGTATATCAATTTTTTTTGCCCCATCTAGTTATCGTCGAAACCTCCATTAAACAATCTTAAATTGTTGCCATGGTTGCCACTCAGTATCATAAATAACGCTCAAGGATATGAAATGAATGAAAAGAATAAAATAAGCAACTGGATTAACGGTATCGAACCTTGCTTCACAAATTGACAATGTGAAAGGAAAGCGGAAATAAACTACAACACAATGCAAGCGACGAAAAACAAGAAAACGTATAAATAATAAGAAACAACAATAATAATCCAACACCATACATAGAAAGGAAAATGAAAAGTTGCAAGGAAATTCGCTTTCTATTTTGGCACTTAATATTGTTAATCTGTCATGGATACATATATAATTATATTAATTGTAATTCTAAAATAAAAAGAAACTAAAATAAAATTTTTCTTTGTGGACTTTAGTAAGAGTTGACTTTAACATATTTTCATATTACTTCTTTATAACCAAATCCACCACAACTGCATACTTTGAGGGGTATTTTAATGTAGCTTCTTAATTATGTAATACCCAATAATGGGGAATTACTGAAGAATTATTGGTAAATGAGATGTTTAAAAAGTAATGATATGTTTGTATGACGAATTTATATATTCGTCAGGAAGAATACTCTCACAAGAGATTTTTGTGCACTAAAAATTAAACTGGACATTCTTTAAACCTCACGAATGTGCAAACAAGGTTAGGACCTAATGGCGAAAGAATATTAAAAATTGATTTAAGAAATAGTCTTTTGATAGTAGTTGTTGATTAAACTGTGACTGACGCACGATATTCTGTCAACGGCTGAAACGTTGTTTCAGACCCTGCCATTTCATATGAAGATTTCATAAACGTTGACGAAGATGTTTCAGTGTGTGGTGAGCTAACCAATGCAGACATCGTCTCAGAAGTACACGACGATGGAAACGAAGCGTCAGGTGACGAGGACGACGTGAGAGAAGAAATATCCACACCAAGCACGGCAGAAGTATTTGATCATATCCGAGAAATAAGAAGGTTTTTTGAATCCCAAAATGAGGTGACTGTATTCATGTACATAAATAAGTTAGAATTCTATGTTATGAATGAGAAACAGTTTTTTCCAAAAACTATAAATATGAACAAAATGTAGATGAGCGTATATAGTTGTTCTTTTTGCATTATATATATTGTTACGTACTTTTCTTTAAATTAAATGTTATCTAAAAAACAGTGTAAATGCTTCAGAGAGGGACTCCTTATCGGCCAACCTTTGTCCCTTACAAGGTTCGGTACGGCTCAGTTCCTTTCGAAACGTCGGTTAAACGACATCTCTCCCGTCACTCTCGACATGACGTAGTTTCTTGTGTGTTCTAAACAAGGCTCGGTTTAGACCATTTTCTCTCTTTGTTTCTCCCGTCGTGTGGCGAAGGTACTCTTGCATTAATAGTGACATTTTGAATATAAGTGATTTCTTTTAAGTTCAACAGGTAAATGATAAGTGCGGGAAAGGGTGCACCCGAATAGCTGTCCGACAAGTGGTGGTACTCACCCAGTGAGGTATGTGCAAAAATGTCAACTTCATTCATTTAATTATTTAAGGTCCTCCAAAAATCAATGTTGCCTTTACATGGCAAAATATTTAACATTTTTGGTTCTACGGGCCGGATATTTTGAAAAGGTCCTATGTTAAAACATGTCCACATGAGTGACGTACATATTTCCCACCGCATGCAATCTTGTCCTTGTTACAAGGCTTACCTCACTCAATTTCTTATCTATCAGCTGTGCAAATAGAGTAGACTATAACAAACCCTCTCTGAAAGCATATCTTTATAATTAATTACACTTGTCTATTTGTAAACAATACTTATGATTCAAAGTTTATGTTTATCACTCATACTAATGTTAATAGGCTAATATATTTATAAATATTCTCTGCTAACTAGTTAGTATGTTCAAAGAAGTCACTGCTTGTAAATTGCAAATTTATATTTATTAATGCCTATTGTTTTGAACCAGTTCATTCAGTTACATGCCATCCAATGTAATTGTAATTATGTCTTCTTAAAATATTCACATTTTTCATAATTTGTATTGAACGTTTTTCTTATTGCAATTATTTGAAGATATATTGTTATAGTAACATTGAATAAGAGACATTTGTTTACTTCAACTGTTTACGTCCGTTCATAAGTTCAAACAGTGAATATTTACATTTCTTTGTGAGAAACTAGTTTATGCTTTCTCTATCGCTCTTGCTATTAGTATAGCATATTTTGTTAGTGTATTTAAAGAGTCTTATTGTTATTGTAGATATAATTCAATTCTATAGAATGGCCAAATCACTAAGGGTAATCACTGCTAAGAAGGAAGCTCTATTTTCCCAGATCCAATCTATTTATGTTCTCACGCAAAAGGTTTCTGATAAATAAATCATGCGGGAATTAATGATCCGAGCTCCCTCTGTCGCTAGCATTAAACAAGACTTTTTAGACACATTGGACTTATTCAATGAACTCTCGTTGGAAAAAGATAACGATTTTTCCCAATTTCTCAACTTCGGCTGTGGTTAATGATCTTGTTTCTCGCATGAATTACACTGTTGCTACAATAGAAGCGAAACAAGCTGCTAGGCAAAAAACCGAAGCTAGCTCTTCACTCTCATCGTAAATCCCACTGCGACTTCCAAAATTGGAACTCAAACATTTCACGGGTGATCCATTTGAATAGATTTCTTTCAAAAATCTCTTTGACTCTACCATACATAAAAATACATCTCTCAATGCTGTCACCAAACTACAGTATTTGCTCAGTGTACTCTCAGGTGAACCATTAAAATTAATTAACTCTTTACCTATTTCGGAAGTTAATTATCAAGTCGCGTATGACCTTCTAATGGAAAGATATCATTCTCCAAGACGATTAATGTCAATTCATCTCAATAGAATTCTCGACCTGCCGAATATCAATTACACTTCTAACCAAATGCGTAACTTTGTTACAAGTTACACAGAGAACAACCAAGCCTTGAAGGGGCTACAAATTGATATCACTAGTAACAATCCCTTATTGTCAGCGATGATTTTACGCAAGCTGGATTCTACTATACTGAAGAAGCTTGAACAATCACGGGATAACACGTCAACCCTGGCAACACCAAGTGCCCTTTACCTCAAAACCCTCACCACATGATCAAGCATGTGAAGCTCATTATGTCGCTACTCATACACGCGACAGTTCAGGTCGTTACTGTGTCCGACTTCCTTTCAAACAAGATAAACCTCCTCTCGGAACTTCTCGCGGGAACGCGGAAGTACGATTAAAATCTCTCAAACAAAGGTTCAACTCTAAGCCTCGCTTCAAGCAACTTTATGCAGAATTCATGTCTGACTATTTGACTTCTGGACACATGATACTTACCCAAAACTCTCAGCTCAGTTCACCTTACTACTTTTTACCTCATCATGGGGTTCTAAAGGAATCCAGCACCACTACTCGCCTTCGAACCGTCTTTGATGCCAGTGCAAAAACATCCAACGGTTTCTCTCTCAACGACACCCTGTGGACAGGACAGAAAATGCAGACCAACATTTGTGATCTGTTACTCATGTTTCGCAAGGATTTTAAGAACGTATGGAAGAACTCCCAAAATAAAAACTAAAAATAATGAGTTTTATAACCGCTAACTATTGTAAACATTGGAGAAAATGGAGAATAATAATGATGTATATTACATAAGCATGAAACATAATATAAACAAAAAACACTTTAGATATTAAAAAAATGTAGGTTTTCATATAAAACAGTTATACTAAAACGTAGACTAGTAGAATAAATATGCTTCCCAACCAATAAAAGTCAAAGGTAATTAACACATTTTTTCGAATATGTGACAAATGAGGTTATGGCGAAATGAGCCACTGAAAGATGTACCTGCCACTGAAAGATATTAAATGATTTTTTCCTGTTAGAGACCAGTTGAATCTACTCAAGTAAGTTTGCTGTTCCTGTGTTAGCTGTGAGTGTAAACAATCTTTTCCCCAATAGATTGTACCTCGGGAATCAAAACCCTCTAGTTTCAGACTTTGGGCTAAGTAATAGGCAAACATTTCCTATCGTTCATGCGTGTTTAAAATCAGCTACAAGTAATTTCTCATGTTAACATTTACTTGTTCCCAGATTTTTAATTTTTAAAATAAATCTTAACTTTTAAAAATAAAAAACCTAATTTTTATTATATTTACAGTTCAGTGACACGGAAGGACAAGTACTACCCCTAAGTGGTTATTTTGTGGTTGTGAACTTCTGTCGACCATTTCTGCTAAATGTGTTATCTCTCTCACGGAGTTGCACAGTATATTGCAGAATGCTCTGTATTCTTTCCTATTTATAGGAAATGAAAAAGATTATTATATTATTTATAAATATTATGAGTAAAACCTATTTGGGTTTGATTAGAATAATTAAAATATAATTGATATCTGAAATTGGTATCATTTCAACTTCGCCAAAAACACACGTGTCGCTTCACGGGAAAAGCAAATGTTTACCACTTCCTGTAAAACTATTGGTGAAATTGAAGTTAGGTTTAATAAGTAAACAATGGGAATAATTTAATAAGGGAACATTGAATAAACAATTAGACATTAAAATAGGCGTAGCAATTATTATTTATGTAGGCTTATGTATTAACAAATAATAAATTTATATAAGCAAACATCGTTTATTATTGACAGTTGTAAAAATAAACAATACTAAAAACAGAAAAACATTTGGTGACGTAACCATAGATTACCTATAAAATATGAGACGTTTGTGATATGAAGTATTTACGAGCAAACTTCGTTGGACAAGCACTTTCAGTTCTCACTGTAAGACATTAATATTAATTATTTTATTTTCATATTTTTTTCAGAATTAAGTATAAGTTAATAATTAGGAAATTCCAAAGCACCTATTTCTTACCCACATTTTGTCACATTCTGGTAAAATTATTTTTGCTAAATACGCATGTATTTATTTGATATATTTTATAATACGAGTATGTTATATATTATACATTGCAGATTTATGTACTTGTAAGTACACGCACGCTGTATACACGCACGCCGAAACCTTCATTGTATAACCTTAAATTGTTGCCATTGTTACCACACAATATCATACAATTTTTGGCGGGGGGGGGGTCTCGTCCGGATTCGAAATGAGCATTTTCATGTTCAAAGTCTAGAGCTTTTAGGACTGAGCGAAATTTTCCTATCTAGAAGTGAATTTCTCAAAGAAGTATATGAATTTTTTCTTTCGCTCCCATCAGGTTGTCGTCGAAACCTTCATTGTACATTCTTAAATTGTTGCCATGGTTACCACACAATATCATAAATAATTCTCAATGACGAAAATTGAATAAAAAGAATATTTTGAACTTTAAAATACAGACAATATTTTATAAAAATAGAAATCGATTTTTTTTAACCTTACGACTAACAGTTAAATTTATTTTGCACCAAACAATTTTGTTATATAATCCTATAATATGGTCATTAACCCGTTGTAACTTTAAATAAAATATTCTCCGATATATAGTGAGTCAAAGGAATAAATACAAGATGGTTAGGTTTTTAAAATTTAAGTCCAGTGACTGGTTCTCTAGCAGAATGTGGCAAGCAGCGGTACAGGTTCTCGCTCCTATTCAGACTTTTTTTATTTAAATTTTAACTGCAACATTGAAATTTAAAAATGAAATTAAAAATTTAATAAAATCTTCTTAATAATTATCTAATAAAAATAATATTTGTATTTACATAAATAATAATCCAAAAATTCCAATAATGAAACGACTAATTAAATTGTATAAAATAGAAAAACTAATTAGACCATTAGACAATTTTATAAATCCCCCGTCTTATAAAATATCTAAATTCGTACTATCTATTCTTAAAGATAAAATGAAACTAAATAACAATCATACCGTAATTAATTTCACGAATCTCATTGATAACTTACGAATAATTAATATTGATAATAATACAAAATTAGTATAATTGGATATAAAAATATGTACACAAATATTCCTATAAAAGAAACTCTCAAAATTATAAAATGTAAATTTGAGCAAAATAAGAAAGATCGAAAATTATTATTAGAAATCATAAATACATTAAAAATAATATTAAATCAAAATTATTTTTTATATAATGATACAATTTACAAACAGGAAGATGTTCTAGATATAGGTTACCTTTTATGAAGTAAAATATCTGAAATATGTTTACAATATTTAGATGACAAAATAAATAATATTGTAAAGACATTTGATAAAAAGTGTTATTGGTTTAGATATGTGGATGAGGGTTTGTATATATCTAATAATACGATATATCTAATAATATGAAGGAGTAAACGTAGTCACTACTTTGGATAAAATAAATGAAAAAAATAAAAATATTAATTTTACTATGAAATGGATAAACATAATAAAATCAATTTTCTAGATATATCAACACGAAGACATAATCATGAATTTGAATATAGTATATATCATAAACAGACACTAAGAAACCAAATAATACTAATTAAACATGTAATAAAAAAAATGGATGCTTTACACGATTTACTATGCAGATTGCTTTATAAAATAATAAATAATAAAAATAAAATGAGAAGGAAAGACAGTATTTATCAAACAGCAATAGAAATTGGTTACAAAAAGAAAACTGTAGATAAACTTAATTATAATATATTTTACAAAACAACGTAACTTAATTTACAAAAATAAAGATAGTAAAACAATATGAACATCATTTACATTTACTGGTAATGAAATACAAAAAACGTCATAAAAGTATTTAAGGGTGCTAATGTCAAATTTGCATATAAAACTAATAATAAATTAATAATTATAATGGAATAATAATAATAAAATTAATATTACGCATGAAACTAGAATGCGGTGTATGTAAACTGGAATACTATTACTATGATAAAGTGTATATCTGGCAAACTTAAAGAAAGATATAAAGAGAATGCCAATGCATACAGAAATATGTACGGTAAATCGATTTTTTCTAATCATTATATCAATAATAATCACACATTTCCTAACATAGATAATATGATACTTATAAAAGAAATTAACAAATTCTTAAGATTGAATTTCTATGAAGCTTTAGAAATATATAAATATAATATTAATAACAAATTGATAAATGAAGTGATGCAGATAAAATAAAACTTCGATACTTTATTTAATATATATAATGTTAAGGCAACAAATTAATAATTTGACAATTATTTGCAAGTAGTTTTATTTCAGTAATATTAAATTTAGTATTAGATAAATTGACAACTTTATGGTGAAAACTACGATATTTAATTTAAGGAATTATTTTCATTTGATCCTCAAGTTTCAATGATTTAGTTTTTAGTTATATCAAAATTGAAGTTAGTTTATTTTTAGTAATATAAATAAATAACTAATAACGTATTATTAAATATAGGGGAATAATAATAATTTAGAAAAATATTAATATACCTGACATAAACGGTGTATATAAATTGGAATGAGATTACTGTATTAAAGTTTATATAGACGAAACTAAGAAAAATTTAAAGATAGATATAAAGCGAATATCAATGTTTATAAAAAAAATCAGAAATATGTAGGATAAAACGAAATTTGCTAATCATTGTATCAATAATCATCACATATTTCCTAATATAGATAATGTGATACTTATAAAGAAATTAACAGAGGCCTAAGCATGAATATCTATTTATATATTTAAAAATCTGTAAAAATAACATAATTAACATATTGATACAGATAAAATAAAAATTCGATACTTAATTCAATATGTATTGTTAAGGCAGCACGTTAATAATTTGACAATCTTGTAATATATTAGGCAACACGGTTTGTTAAATCTAACACTTGTATGTATGACGATAACACTGCTTTATTATTCCTGATGATGTTGGTACTGCTTGCCAACGAAAAGCTTCGAATTGCATGATTCATTAAATTATTCTTGTATTTGTACTATCCTTTTTTTCATTAATACATAATAGTAATTTTTTTTAATATATAATATATATATATTATTATTTTAATAATTCATATTTTCTTAATAGGCTATAATTACATATATAATAACATATAGTTACTTAATGACGTATTACTTATAAACAGTATAAGGAATCAACTAGTATTTCTTGGTTATACTATTTCTTGATATATTTTATTATATAATTCTTTAAAACCAGCCAGTAAAGTAATGCGCCTTTGCTTTCTATATACTCAAGTAGGGCTTCATGCTGTCGTGACTTTTATCAATTTTTTCCTTACAAAACGTTTTTTCTATATTTTACAAAAGTTTTGGTTTAATTTAGTTTATAATATATGTATAAATTTAAAACGTAAAACAATTTAACTAAGTAAAACAAAACATCTGTAAAACATTTAAAAAAAACGCCTTGCTAGGAAAAAATTTATTAAGTCTCGATTGCATGAAATAAGTATAAAATTCGTTACTACGTAGGGCTATGAGTATGTTTATATGTTCCTATACATTACATTTATGTATATACATTACATTTCATAAACTAGAATAACTATAAAATTAATGATAAAAGCTTTACACCAATTATATGTGTAACAAAGGTAAGAGTCAAAGTAGTTAACTCAAAAATTCACCAAAAATTAGTTTTTAATAAACGAACACACTAGTTCACAACAGACTAGTTTCGGTGACGATGTCGCCTTCCTAGGACTGATTAATGGGCCATCGTCGCCGAAACTAGTCTGTTATGAACTAGTGTGTTCGTTTATTGAAAACTAATGTTTTGTGAGATTTTTAGGTAACTTTTTTGACTTTTACCTTTGTGAATAGTTCTCACTAGCTAAACTCTAATTAACTAAATTATACTTCTATTGGCAATGTCAAAAACCTCAATCACAGTCAATATTAAACAATCTTCCTAATGTGCTGAGTGTGAATAGTGCTCTCGATAGTAACAACAAAATAATTTGATATTTAACAAGTGAAACGTCATCTGTGGAATAATGTTTGTTCCATTAGTTAGAAAATTATTTTAAAACAAAAAACAGCGTTAAGAATATTTTAATTAATGATTGAATCAAAGTGTTCTGCTTCAATTATGTGTTTTTGGGAACACCAAATAGCTCTTTACAAGCGATGCGCCTTATTTTTATTGATATTAAAATTAAATCATTAAATTAAAATAATTTTCAGATTACCAAAATGTTAAAGGTTTATCTTATGTTTGCCATCGCCTTTGCGATCATCGTCGTTGCAACCGCCGATCTTGAAGAATTAATCCATAAACTACCTATTGTCGGGTCTTTGGTGAAAAGAAGCGTTGGTAAAGTTCAAATGCATAATGGTCTCTTAACTTTAGTGTCAAATTCGAATGGATTGAGGAAGCGTCTCATTTTACCTTGATCAGTTAATGGTACTGTGCTTTGTGTAACACTATTTAATCCTTGGAGAATGTGTTTTCACAGTTTCGTTATAACATTTAAAGATCATGATTAAAAAATTATTTCAAGTGAAATATTTAGTTTTATTTAGTAAACCAGTTCACTTTGTATTATTTTAATTATATTTAAAAAATAGAAATGTTTTTACAATTACCGTGTTTTATGTTACTATTAGGATCAAAACACTGTTGTCGCGTGAAGACACAATGAAATTTCATTTAGTGTTATAATGTGAAACCAACAAAGGGACAACTAAATTCTCTTTGGCAAGTGCAGGTGAAACCTGCTAGTGTTTTTTCAAATGAAATCAATCTAGTGGTAGAAGTAAGGTTCAACGAACACAACTGAAACATACTAATGGTCAGTAACTCCAAGACAGTACACGAATAATAACTAATATTAAATAATAATATTAAATAAAACCGTTAAGTACGTTTTGATTATTTAGTTATCATCGTAGGAGAGAAAAACTACGAAAGTTTATTTTTTAACTTCCTTATAGATTTACCATGAATGTGATTGTTAATAGAATCGCACATGAGGGTTGATCCTATATAACTTTGTATTACTAAATACATATATATATATATATATATATATATATATATATATATATATATATATATTAGTAAGTTGATTGGTAAGTTGATGGTAGCTCCACTCTGTTCGATTTCCGTTTTTACCTGTGTTACTCAAAATTTCATTGTAAACGAGTATACTGTGGTTTTAAATGTTTCAAATGATAAAGATTACTATAAATTTTAAAAAATTAGAACATAACATAAATGCACAAATGCACAGCATACTGTATAAACTCAATGTATAAATACAACAGTTGGAATGTAAGTCAAGTGTCCTATATAATTAAATTTTTTTTTAAAATCTGTTCCATCTGAACAATGATTTGCCAGATCATCTACGCTTCACTTGTTTGAAAAGTTAAAACAAAATTATATTGCTGATAGTTTACGTGTTCACGGAGTATTTAGTAATTAGCGTAGTCAATGTTTTAATTTATTGCTCGACGATTGTTAGAAGATACATATTTTCGCCTAAAGAGGGCGGAAAAAAGTCGCCAGAACTATGCCAATCTAAGAAAAAATAAAGGATACACTTTAACTCGTATACCAACTGTATTATTTATGCATTAGATTTCTTATTAGTAGAGACACAAATGTATATAATTTGATTGTTTCTTTATAAAAGAGAACATTTTCTTTTATTTCATTCTCTTATTTTACAATAAACCATTAAATCACTGGTTAGGATTGGTTTATTAAAAGAAAAAAATACCTTTATTTAGCCTAACATTGAATACAGCAATCGGCTACTTAGGTTGCAGATCCAAGATGGTTAATCGGTGTAAGTTGATGTGCTAATGAACGTGACTTAACCAAACATTTACTGTAAGTGAGAAAACTCAATTTCAAATCCTTTTATTAGTTTACACTCTCCTTATATATTTCTTGCACAAATTTTCAATGGTTAATCAAATATGTTTTTATTCATCCAATCAAGTTCAAATAAACGTTTTTAAACGTGAATTGGATGACGATTGAAGTTAATAAAGTTTTTCTTCAAATATTTTCAAATAATTAAACTATAAAAAATTGAAGGATATTGGTCGGATTTTAACTAAGTATCTTCGTGTTCGAAAGCTAGCACTTTGACACTGAGCCAATTTCCATATAGCTAGAATTCTATTTCTCAAAGATGTATATCAATTTTTTTTGCCCCATCTAGTTATCGCCGAAACCTCCATTAAACAATCTTAAATTGTTGCCATGGTCACCACTCAGTATCATAAATAACGTCAAGGATATGAAATGAATGAAAAGAATAAAATAAGCAACTGGATTAACGGTATCAAACCTTGCTTCACAAATTGACAATGTGAAAGGAAAGCGGAAAGAAACTACAACACAATGCAAGCGACGAAAAACAAGAAAACGTATAAATAGTAACAAACAACAATAATAATCCAACACCATACATAGAAATGAAAATGAAAAGTTGCAAGGAAATTCGCTTTCTATTTTGGCACTTAATATTGTTAATCTGTCATGGATACATATATATTTATATTAATTGTAATTCTAAAATAAAAAGAAACTAAAATAAAATTTTTCTTTGTGGACTTTAGTAAGAGTTGACTTAAACATATTTTCATATTACTTCTTTATAACAAAATCCACCACAACTGGATACTTTGAGGGGTATTTTAATGTAGCTTCTTAATTATGTAATACCCAATAATGGGGAATTACTGAAGAATTATTGGTAAATGAGATGTTTAAAAAGTAATGATATGTTTGTATGACGAATTTATATATTCGTCAGGAAGAAAACTCTCACAGGAGATTTTTGTTGACTAAAAATTAAACTGGACATTCTTCAAACCTCACGAATGCGCAAACAAGGTTAGGACCTAATGGTGAAAGAATATTAAAAATTGGTTTAAGAAATAGGCTTTTGATAGTAGTTGTTGATTAAACTGTGACTGACGCACGATATTCTGTCAACGGCTGAGAGGACGTTGTTTCAGACCCTGCCATTTCATATGAAGATTTCATAAACGTTGACGAAGATGTTTCAGTGTGTGGTGAGCTAACCAATGCAGACATCGTCTCAGAAGTACACGACGATGGAAACGAAGCGTCAGGTGACGAGGACGACGTGAGAGAAGAAATATCCACACCAAGCACGGCAGAAGTATTTGATCATATCCGAGAAATAAGAAGTTTTTTTGAATCCCAAAATGAGGTGACTGTATTCATGTACATAAATAAGTTAGAATTCTATGTTATGAATGAGAAACAGTTTTTTCCAAAAACTATAAATATGAACAAAATGTAGATGAGCGTATATAGTTGTTCTTTTTGCATTATATATATTGTTACGTACTTTTCTTTCAATTAAATGTTATCTAAAAAACAGTGTAAATGCTTCAGAGAGGGACTCCTTATCGGCCAACCTTTGTCCCTTACAAGGTTCGGTACGGCCCAGTTCCTTTCGAAACGTCGGTTAAACGACATCTCTCCCGTCACTCTCGACATGACGTAGTTTCTTGTGTGTTCTAAACAAGGCTCGGTTTAGACCATTTTCTCTCTTTGTTTCTCCCGTCGTGTGGCGAAGGTACTCTTAGCATTAATAGTGACATTTTGAATATAAGTGATTTCTTTTAAGTTCAACAGGTAAATGATAAATGCGGGAAGGTTGCACCCGAATAGCTGTCCGACAAGTGGTGGTACTTCGCCCAGTGAGGTATGTGCAAAAATGTCAACTTCATTCATTTAATTATTTAAGGTCCTCCAAAAATCAATGTTGCCTTTACATGGCAAAATATTTAACATTTTTGGTCCTACGGGCCGGATATTTTGAAAAGTCCTATGTTAAAACATGTCCACATGAGTGACGTACATATTTCCAATTGCATGCAATTATCTTGTCCTTGTTACAAGGCTTACCTCACTCAATTTCTTATCTATCAGCTGTGCAAATAGAGTAGACTATAACAAACCCTCTCTGAAAGCATATCTTTATAATTAATTACACTTGTCTATTTGTAAACAATTTGTATGATTCAAAGTTTATGTTTCTCACTCATACTAATGTTAATAGGCTAATATTTTTATAAATATTCTCTGCTAACTAGTTAGTATGTTCAAAGAAGTCACTGCTTGTAAATTGCAAATTTATATTTATTAATGCTTATTGTTTTGAACTAGTTCATTCAGTTACATGCTGTCCAATGTAATTGTAATTATGTCTTCTTAAAATATTCACATTTTTCATAATTTGTATTGAACGTTTTTCTTATTGCAATTATTTGAAGATATCTTGTTATAGTAACATTGAATAAGAGACATTTGTTTACTTCAACTGTTTACGTCCGTTCATAAGTTCAAACAGTGAATATTTAGGTTTCTGATAAATCAATCATGCGGGAATTAATGATCCGAGCTCCCTCTGTCGCTAGCATTAAACAAGAATTTTTAGACACATTGGACTTATTCAATGAACTCTCGTTGGAAAAAGATAACGATTTTATTCCCAATTTCTCAACTTCGGCTGTGGTTAATGATCTTGTTTCTCGCATAAATTACACTGTTGCTTCAATAGAAGCGAAACAAGCTGCTAGGCAAAAAACCGAAGCTAGTACTTCACTCTCGTCGCAAATCCCACTGCGACTTCCAAAATTGGAACTCAAACATTTCAAGGGTGATCCATTTGAATGGATTTCTTTCAAAAATCTCTTTGACTCTACCATACATAAAAATACATCTCTCAATGCTGTCACCAAACTACAGTATTTGCTCAGTGTACTCTCAGGCGAACCATTAAAATTAATTAACTCTTTGCGTATTTCGGACTCTCAACCCTAACTCATTACCTTCAAACTCACCTCAAATTTCAAAGGGAAAACAGTTAATGTATAAGACTTAAGTTAACTGAAAGGGGACTTCGCTGGGGACTTGTAACTCTGTCAATGACACAGCGTCTGAGACAAAGCATCCTTTATGTTTTTTGTGTAAAGGAACAGATCATAAAATATATTCATGCCTTAAGTTTAAGGCCAAATCTCCAACAGAGCGTTTGAAGATCGCGAAGTCGTATAGTAGATGTATTTCATGTTTGGGCGCTCACAGTGTGAAGTATTGTAAATCCAAATCGACTTTTTATCAATGTAAAAGGAAACATCACACTCTTCTCCATTTCGACAATGATCACCTGCCTCACCATACACCATTAAAGTCCTCTCTTTCCCAGGACCAAGGTGTAACAGAAGTTGTTCAGTCACCTATTAGTATGACTTCTCAGGCGACTAATCCTGCCTCTCAAAGTACAACTGTGCTCCTGGGCACACTTTTAGTAAAACTCTCCTCTCCTACCGGGACGACTTATGTTTTCCGGGCTCTGGTGGACTTAGGAAGCCAATCCTCATTTATTTCAGAGCTAGTAACTCAACTAATGTGTGTAACTCGAACGAGAAGTAATCACAACATTGTTGGACTTTCTCAATCTCTTACTCGCTCAAGGGGCATGACCTCTTTAGGCGTGCACACTCTCGATGGCACAGTAATAGCTTCCAAACATAATTTTCTCATTCTCGACAAAATTTGCGTCGGTTTACCTCGTACTCACATTGACGTTAAAGGACTAAATAAGGTACAATCTTATACGCTTGCCGACCCTACTTTTCATTTGCCAAGTCGCATTTATATTCTTCTGGGCGGCGCTCTTTTCTCTTTAATATTTACTCCAACTACGCATTCTCTCGGCTCTAATATGCCGTGCCTGATACTCACTCACTTTGGATTCATGGTTATGGGAGAAGCTCTATGTCTGCCTACCTGCGAAAGGGAATCTAGTGCTAGTATGTCCACCACATTACTCACGGTGAATGACTTGGAAATGCACAATTCTCTGCAAAAATTCTGGCAACATGAAGAAGTGCCCTTTACCTCAAAACCCTCACCACATGATCAAGAATGTGAAGCTCAATATGTCGCTACTAATACACGCGACAGTTCAGGTCGTTACTGTGTCCTGTGTCCAAACAAGATAAACCTCCTCTCGGAACTTCTCGTGGGAACGCGGAAGTACGATTAAAATCTCTCGAACAAAGGTTCAACTCTAGGCCTCGCTTCAAACAACCTTATGCAGAATTCATGTTTGACTATTTGACTTCTGGACACATGATACTTGCCCAAAACACTCAGCTCAGTTCACCTCACTACCTTTTACCTCATCATGGGGTTCTAAAGGAATCCAGCACCACTACTCGCCTTCGAACAGTCTTTGATGCCAGTGCAAAAACATCCAACGGTTTCTCTCTCAACGACACCCTGTAGACAGGACAGAAAATGCAGACCAACATTTGTGATCTGTTACTCATGTTTCGCTATCATAATGTGGTTTTTACTTGCGATATACGTCAGATGAATCGTCAGATCAAAGTCCGCCCTGATGATCAACCTTATCAGCTGATCCTATGGAGGGACCATGTCGATCAACCTATTTCCACTTATCAATTGACCACAGTAACCTATGGACTTAGTTGATCACCTTACCTGGCGATAAGAACTCTTCATCAGCTCGCCTCCGATGAAGGTGCTTCATTCCCTCAGGCTGCCGAAGTACTCCGCACACAAACGTTTGTCGACGACATTATTGCGGGTGGTGATTCCATTGATGAGGCCTCTCATTTGAAAACTCAGCTCATTTCTCTTTTACTTCGAGGTGGCTTCGAATTGCGGAAATTGACTACTAACGCTTATCAACTATTACAGGATCTTCCAGACGAACACCTAGAGACACCCACGTTTCTTCAGGATACCGCACAACCTCATTATAATATTCTCGGACTTCATTGGTCATCCTCTTCAGACGCTTTTACTTACCATTTGAATTTTCCTCGAAACACTAAAACTAAACGCCAAGTGCTCAGCGTTATCGCTCAAATTTATGACCCTTGTGATTTCCTTTCGCCAGTTGTCATGTGGGCGAAATGTTTTATGCAGCTCCTCTGGACAAAAGGGTTGGGCTGGGACCAATCCCTACCACCTGAACTTCTAACTCAGTGGCAAACATTTGCAAAGACTTCTTATTGTTTAAAAAATATTGTAATTCCGCGGGCTTTACGCTTGAGTCACTCGCCTAACATTGAGTTACATGGTTTCTCAGATGCTTCTGAGAGTGGATACGATGCTGTCATTTACTTAAGATGTCAGATTAGTGAGAACTCGGTGGTAATTCGGCAGTTATTATCGAAGACTCGGGTAGCCCCACTGAAAAAACTCACTGTACCTCGCTTGGAGCTATGTGCTGCTCATTTACTCGCTCAATTAGTGGCGTATATTATATCTCTTTATAACAAAAAAATGGAATTTTCCTCTGTTTTTCTATGGTGCGATTCGACAGTAACACTGACATGGATACAAACACCTCCTTATCGACTCAAAACCTTTGTCGCCAATCGGGTAGCGCAGGTTCAAGAATTATTGCCTTCTCATTATTGAAGGCACGTATCGAGTGAACACAATCCCGCTGACTGCGCGTCATGTGGATTACTTCCTTCAGACCTACCTCAACATAAATTATGGTGGTACGGACCCTCTTGGTTACAACAGTCTCATGATAACTGGCCTATATCTCATTTTGAGCCTGCACAACTCATTGACACAGGGGAATATAAACCTATTTCACCTACATTTCTTCCCTCCACTGTTCACTCAGAATGGGACTAACTGCGGAAATATTCTAGCTTTAGTCGACTGCAGCGTGTAATGGCGTACTTGTTGCGTTTTGTACACAACTCTCGTCACTTAGGAAGAACTATTGGACCTCTCACTACGGGGGAGTTGAACTCAGCCAGAATCAGAATATTCAAATTACTTCAGGCATTCTCTTTCATCGAAGATTTAAAGGCATTAGGACACACCCCTCCTAACAGGGTATCTTCTAGGCTCCGACGATTAACACCATTTCTCGATAGCGATGGCGTCCTGCGAGTTCGTGGACGACTCGAAGCAGCACAGATTCGTTATGAGACGCAACATCCGGTGATTTTTCCTAAGAAACACCCTGTGGTTGACACCTTGATTGACCTATATCATCGGAAGTACCTTCATTCTAGAGTTCAACTCACTCAATCACTTCTCGCACAAGATGTGTGGATATTGTGTGCTCGGAATGTAATCCGTGCACGCGTCTTCAAGTGTACTGTGTGCTTTAAACATCGACCTAAAAATAAAAATCCTCTTATGGGAAATTTACCTCAACCTCGACTGACCCCTACTCGCCCATTTCTCAACACAGGCATTGATTATGGTGGTCCTTTCACTCTGAAAGTACATAATCTACGCTCTATTCGAACCATCAAGGCATACATCTGTGTCTTTGTTTGCCTTGTCACCAAAGCTGTTCACATTGAGGTTGTCACTGATCTCTCGACGGACGCGTTCATCGCAGCATTGACTCGATTTGTGTCTAGACGAGGTCTTTGTCAACACGTCTATTCCGACTGCGCAACAAACTTTGTGGGAGCTGACAATGCTCTGCGATCTCTACTCAGGACCTCGGGACAAGATCTCGTTTTTGAATTTTCATTTCAACGTGGAGTTAATTTCCACTTCAATCCTCCTGTTGCACCTCATCAAGGAGGGCTATGGGAAAGCGCAATTAAAGGCGCTAAACATCACTTGCGTCGCGTCATAGGTGAACACGTTCTAACTCTTTCCGTATTCATGACTCTGACAACTCAAGTCGAGTCAATCCTCAACTCTCGACCACTCACACCTTTGTCTAACGATCCTTCCGATTTCACTGCTCTGACCCCAGGACACTTTTTAATTGGAGCTCCACTCGTCGCCGTACCCGAAAGAAATCTGGCTGAAGTCCCTACTAATCGACTTAAGCATTGGCACCTCGTCCATGCTTTTCACCATCGCGTGTGGAAAAGGTGGCAGCTGGAATATCTTCACACTCTACAGCAGCGGACCAAATGGACGGAAACGACAGACAAACTTCGTGTGGGCGACGTAGTGCTAGTGCATCAACCTACTCCGCCTCTCTCTTGGCCATTGGCAAGAGTGACACAAGTGTTCCCTGGCACAGACGGTGTGGTGCGAGTTGTTCAGCTCAAGACACAGCAAGGACTTATAACTCGACCTTCTCATAAGGGTTTCCCCCTGCCCATTAGTGCAGAATAAACTTTTACTATTTATTAGGAATATACTGTGGTTGAATTTAATAATAAATACACAAAAACCTCTTAACCACAAACTTTCGTTAATTTACCCTAATGTACATTTCAGTTACAAAGTAACCATCCTCAGAGGGATAACATACAAAGACTGATTTCAAGACAAAGTTGATTCATACAAAGACTCCTTTTTCGCATGTCTCTAGAAAAGGAATTTTTATTTTTTATTAGTGTATATTTGTTTTTTTGTAAAGAGCTCTTATTTTGTTTATTGTTAATTATTGTTTTTTTTCTCTCATGCTTAGGTAGCTTATATTGTATTCTTCTTTGAATCCTAGGAGGGTTCAAGACCCCCGGTATGTTACGTACTTTTCTTTAAATTAAATGTTATCTAAAAAACAGTGTAAATGCTTCAGAGAGGGACTCCTTATCGGCCAACCTTTGTCCCTTACAAGGTTCGGTACGGCCCAGTTCCTTTCGAAACGTCGGTTAAACGACATCTCTCCCGTCACTCTCGACGTGACGTAGTCTCTTGTGTGTTCTAAACAAGGCTCGGTTTAGACCATTTTTCTCTCTTTGTTTCTCCCGTCGTGTGGCGAAGGTACTCTTAGCATTAATAGTGACATTTTGAATATAAGTGATTTCTTTTAAGTTCAACAGGTAAATGATAAGTGCGGGAAAGGGTGCACCCGAATAGCTGTCCGACAAGTGGTGGTACTTCGCCCAGTGAGGTATGTGCAAAAATGTTAACTTCATTCATTTAATTATTTAAGGTCCTCCGGAAATCAATGTTGCCGTTACATGGCAAAATATTTAACATATATTTTGTACTGTAATATTTTATATTCCATCTATTGTAAATCATTTACTTTATGTTAAACATAATATGGACAGTAAATAAACTTTTCATTAAAGGATTTTAAGAACGTATGGAAGAACTCCCAAAATAAAAACTAAAAATAATGAGTTTTATAACCGCTAACTATTGTAAACATTGGAGAAAATGGAGAATAATAATGATGTATATTACATAAGCATGAAACATAATATAAACAAAAAACACTTTAGATATTAAAAAAATGTAGGTTTTCATATAAAACAGTTATACTAAAACGTAGACTAGTAGAATAAATATGCTTCCCAACCAATAAAGGTCCAAGGTAATTAACACATTTTTTCGAATATGTGACAAATGAGGTTATGGCGAAATGAGCCACTGAAAGATGTACCTGCCACTGAAAGATATTAAATGATTTTTTCCTGTTAGAGACCAGTTGAATCTACTCAAGTAAGTTTGCTGTTCCTGTGTTAGCTGTGAGTGTAAACAATCTTTTCCCCAATAGATTGTACCTATAGATTGTATCCCAATAAAAACCTAATTTTTATTATATTTACAGTTCAGTGACACGGAAGGACAAGTACTACCCCTAAGTGGTTACTTTGTGGTTGTGAACTTCTGTCGACCATTTCTGCTAAATGTGTTATCTCTCTCACGGAGTTGCACAGTATATTGCAGAATGCTCTGTATTCTTTCCTATTTATAGGAAATGAAAAAGATTATTATATTACTCATAAATATTATGATTAAAACCTATTTGGATTTGATTAGAATAATTAAAATATAATTGATATCTGAAATTGGTATCGTTTCAACTTCGCCAAAAACACACGTGTCGCTTCACGGGAAAAGCAAATGTTTACCACTTCCTGTAAAACTATTGGTGAAATTGAAGTTAGGTTTAATAAGTAAACAATGGGAATAATTTAATACGGAAACATTGAATAAACAATTAGACATTAAAATAAGCGTAGCAATTATTATTTATGTAGGCTTATATATTAACAAATAATAAATTTATATAAGCAAACATCGTTTATTATTGACAGTTGTAAAAATAAACAATACTAAAAACAGAAAAACATTTGGTGACGTAACCATAGATTACCTATAAAATATGGGAGACGTTTGTGATATGAAGTATTTACGAGCAAACTTCGTTGGACAAGCACTTTCAGTTCTCACTGTAAGACATTAATATTAATTATTTTATTTTCATATTTTTTTCAGAATTAAGTATAAGTTAATAATTAGGAAATTCCAAAGCACTTATTTCTTACCCACATTTTGTCACATTCTGGTAAAATTATTTTTGCTAAATACGCATGTATTTATTTGATATATTTTATAATACGAGTATGTTATATATTATACATTGCAGATTTATGTACTTGTAAGTACACGCACGCTGTATACACGCACGCCGAAACCTTCATTGTATAACCTTAAATTGTTGCCATGGTTACCACACAATATCATACAATTTTTGGCGGGTGGGGGTCTAGTCCGGATTCGAAATGAGCATTTTCATGTTCAAAGTCTAGAGCCTTTAGGACTGAGCGAAATATCCCTATCTAGAAGTGAATTTCTCAAAGAAGTATATGAATTTTTTCTTTCGCTCCCATCAGGTTGTCGTCGAAACCTTCATTGTACATTCTTAAATTGTTGCCATGGTTACCACACAATATCATAAATAATTCTCAATGAATAAAATTGAATAAAAAGAATATTTTGAACTTTAAAATACAGACAATATTTTATATAAATAGAAATCGATTTTTTTTAACCTTACGACTAACAGTTAAATTTATTTTGCACCAAACAATTTTGTTATATAATCCTATAATATGGTCATTAACCCGTTGTAACTTTACATAAAATATTCTCCGATATATAGTGACTCAAAGGATTAAATACTAGATGGTTAGGTTTTTAAAATTTAAGTCCAGTGACTGGTTCTCTAGCAGAATGTGGCAAGCAGCGGTACAGGTTCTCGCTCCTATACATACTTTTTTTATTTAAATTTTAACTGCAACATTGATATTTAAAAATGAAATTAAAAATTTAATAAAATCTTCTTAATAATTATCTAATAAAAATAATATTTGTATTTACATAAATAATAATCCAAAAATTCCAATAATGAAACGACTAATTAAATTGTATAAAATAGAAAAACTAATTAGACCATTAGAAAATTTTATAAATCCCCTTCTTATAAAATATCTAAATTCGTACTATCTATTCTTAAAGATAAAATGAAACTAAATAACAATCATACCGTAATTAATTTCACGAATCTCATTGATAACTTACGAATAATTAATATTGATAATAATACAAAATTAGTATAATTGGATATAAAAATATGTACACAAATATTCCTATAAAAGAAACTCTCAAAATTATAAAATGTAAATTTGAGCAAAATAAGAAAGATCGAAAATTATTATTAGAAATCATAAATACATTAAAAATAATATTAAATCAAAATTATTTTTTATATAATGATACAATTTACAAACAGGAAGATGTTCTAGATATAGGTTACCTTTTATGAAGTAAAATATCTGAAATATGTTTACAATATTTAGATGACAAAATAAATAATATTGTAAAGACATTTGATAAAAAGTGTTATTGGTTTAGATATGTGGATGAGGGTTTGTATATATCTAATAATACGATATATCTAATAATATGAAGGAGTAAACGTAGTCACTACTTTGGATAAAATAAATGAAATAAATAAAAATATTAATTTTACTATGAAATGGATAAACATAATAAAATCAATTTTCTAGATATATCAACACGAAGACATAATCATGAATTTGAATATAGTATATATCATAAACAGACACTAAGAAACCAAATAATACTAATTAAACATGTAATAAAAAAAATGGATGCTTTACACGATTTACTATACAGATTGCTTTATAAAATTATAAATAATAAAAATAAAATGAGAAGGAAAGACAGTATTTATCAAACAGCAATAGAAATTGGTTACAAAAAGAAAACTGTAGATAAACGTAATTATAATATATTTTACAAAACAACGTAACTTAATTTACAAAAATAATGATAGTAAAACAATATGGACATCATTTACATTTACTGGTAATGAAATAAAAAAAACGTCATAAAAGTGTTTAAGGGTGCTAATGTCAAATTTGCATTTAAAACTAATAATAAATTAATAATTATAATGGAATAATAATAATAAAATAATATTACGCATGAAACTAGAATGCGGTGTATGTAAACTGGAATGCTATTACTATGATAAAGTGTATATCTGGCAAACTTAAAGAAAGATATAAAGAGAATGCCAATGCATACAGAAATATGTAGGGTAAATCGAATTTTTCTAATCATTATATCAATAATAATCACACATTTCCTAACATAGATAATATGATACTTATAAAAGAAATTAACAAATTCTTAAGATTGAATTTCTATGAAGCTTTAGAAATATATAAATATAATATTAATAACAAATTGATAAATGAAGTGATGCAGATAAAATAAAACTTCGATACTTTATTTAATATATATAATGTTAAGGCAACAAATTAATAATTTGACAATTATTTGCAAGTAGTTTTATTTCAGTAATATTAAATTTAGTATTAGATAAATTGACAACATAATGGTGAAAACTACGATATTTAATTTAATGAATTATTTTCATTTGATCCTCAAGTTTCAATGATTTAGTTTTTAGTTATATCAAAATTGACGTTAGTTTATTTTTAGTAATATAAATAAATAACTAATAACGTATTATTAAATATAACGGAATAATAATAATAACATTAATGTACCTGACATAAACGGTGTATATAAATTGGAATGAGATTACTGTAATAAAGTTTATATAGACGAAACTAAGAAAAATTTAAAGATAGATATAAAGCGAATATCAATGTTTATAAAAAGGCAGCACGTTAATACTCGTCTTAGGCAACACGTATTAGGCAACACGGTTTGTTAAATCTAACACTTGTATGTATGGCGATAACACTGCTTTATTATTCCTGATGATGTTGGTACTGCTTGCCAACGAAAAGCTTCGAATTGCATGATTCATTAAATTATTCTTGTATTTGTACTATCCTTTTTTTCATTAATACATAATAGTAATTTTTTTTAATATATAATATAAATATATTATTATTTTAATAATTCATATTTTCTTAATAGGCTATAATTACATATATAATAACATATAGTTACTTAATGACGTATTACTTATAAACAGTATAAGGAATCAACTAGTATTTCTTGGTTATACTATTTCTTGATATATTTTATTATATATTGCTCTAAAACCAGCCAGTAAAGTAATGCGCCTTTACTTTCTATATACTCAAGTAGGGCTTCATGCTGTCGTGACTTTTATCAATTTTTTCCTTACAAAACGTTTTTTCTATATTATACAAAAGTTTTGGTTTAATTTAGTTTATAATATATGTATAAATTTAAAACGTAAAACAATTTAACTAAGTAAAACAAAACATCTGTAAAACATTTAAAAAAAACGCCTTGCTAGGAAAAAATTTATTAAGTCTCGATAGCATGAAATAAGTATAAAATTCGTTACTACGTAGGGCTATGAGTATGTTTATATGTTCCTATACATTACATTTATGTATATACATTACATTTCATAAACTAGAATAACTATAAAATTAATGATAAAAGCTTTACACCAATTATATGTGTAACAAAGGTAAGAGTCAAAGTAGTTAACTCAAAAATTCACCAAAAATTAGTTTCTAATAAACGAACACACTAGTTCACAACAGACTAGTTTCGGTGACGATGTCGCCTTCCTAGAACTGATTAATGGGCCATCGTCGCCGAAACTAGTCTGTTATGAACTAGTGTGTTCGTTTATTGAAAACTAATGTTTTGTGAGATTTTTAGGTAACTCTTTTGACTTTTACCTTTGTGAATAGTTCACAGTAGCTAAACTCTAATTAACTAAATTATACTTCGATTGGCAATGTCAAAAACCTCAATCACAGTCAATATTAACCAATCTTCCTAATGTGCTGAGTGTGAATAGTGCTCTCGATAGTAACAACAAAATAATTTGATATTTAACAAGCGAAACGTCATCTGTGGAATAATGTTTGTTCCATTAGTTAGAAAATTATTTTAAAACAAAAACAGCGTTAAGAATATTTTAATTAATGATTGAATCAAAGTGTTCTGCTTCAATTATGTGTTTTTGGGAACACCAAATAGCTCTTTACAAGCGATGCGCCTTATTTTTATTGATATTAAAATTAAATCATTAAATTAAAATAATTTTCAGATTACCAAAATGTTAAAGGTTTATCTTATGTTTGCCATCGCCTTTGCGATCATCGTCGTTGCAACCGCCGATCTTGAAGAATTAATCCATAAACTACCTATTGTCGGGTCTTTGGTGAAAAGAAGCGTTGGTAAAGTTCAAATGCATAATGGTCTCTTAACTTTAGTGTCAAATTCGAATGGATTGAGGAAGCGTCTCATTTTACCTTGATCAGTTAATGGTACTGTGCTTTGTGTAACACTATTTAATCCTTGGAGAATGTGTTTTCACAGTTTCGTTATAACATTTAAAGATCATGATTAAAAAATTATTTCAAGTGAAATATTTAGTTTTATTTAGTAAACCAGTTCACTTTGTATTATTTTAATTATATTTAAAAAATAGAAATGTTTTTACAATTACCGTGTTTTATGTTACTATTAGGATCAAAACACTGTTGTCGCGTGAAGACACAATGAAATTTCATTTAGTGTTATAATGTGAAACCAACAAAGGGACAACTAAATTCTCTTTGGCAAGTGCAGGTGAAACCTGCTAGTGTTTTTTCAAATGAAATCAATCTAGTGGTAGAAGTAAGGTTCAACGAACACAACTGAAACATACTAATGGTCAGTAACTCCAAGACAGTACACGAATAATAACTAATATTAAATAATAATATTAAATAAAACCGTTAAGTATGTTTTGATTATTTAGTTATCATCGTAAGAGAGAAAAACTTACGAAAGTTTATTTTTTAACTTCCTTATAGATTTACCATGAATGTGATTGTTAATAGAATCGCACATGAGGGTTGATCCTATATTACTTTGTATTACTAAGTATATATATATATATATATATATATATTAGTAAGTTGATTGGTAAGTTGATGGTAGCTCCACCCTGTTCGATTTCCGTTTTTACCTGTGTTACTCAAAATTTCATTGTAAACGAGTATACTGTGGTTTTAAATGTTTCAAATGATAAAGATTACTATAAATTTTAAAAAATTAGAACATAACATAAATGCACAAATGCACAGCATACTGTATAAACTCAATGTATAAATACAACAGTTGGAATGTAAGTCAAGTGTCCTATATAATTAAATTTTTTTTTAAAATCTGTTCCATCTGAACAATGATTTGCCAGATCATCTACGCTTCACTTGTTTGAAAAGTTAAAACAAAATTATATTGCTGATAGTTTACGTGTTCACGGAGTATTTAGTAATTAGCGTAGTCAATGTTTTAATTTATTGCTCGACGATTGTTAGAAGATACATATTTTCGCCTAAAGAGGGCGGAAAAAAGTCGCCAGAACTATGCCAATCTAAGAAAAAATAAAGGATACACTTTAACTCGTATACCAACTGTATTATTTATGCATTAGATTTCTTATTAGTAGAGACACAAATGTATATAATTTGATTGTTTCTTTATAAAAGAGAACATTTTCTTTTATTTCATTCTCTTATTTTACAATAAACCATTAAATCACTGGTTAGGATTGGTTTATTAAAAGAAAAAAATACCTTTATTTAGCCTAACATTGAATACAGCAATCGGCTACTTAGGTTGCAGATCCAAGATGGTTAATCGGTGTAAGTTGATGTGCTAATGAACGTGACTTAACCAAACATTTACTGTAAGTGAGAAAACTCAATTTCAAATCCTTTTATTAGTTTACACTCTCCTTATATATTTCTTGCACAAATTTTCAATGGTTAATCAAATATGTTTTTATTCATCCAATCAAGATCAAATAAACGTTTTTAAACGTGAATTGGATGACGATTGAAGTTAATAAAGTTTTTCTTCAAATATTTTCAAATAATTAAACTATAAAAAATTGAAGGATATTGGTCGGATTTGAACTAAGTATCTTCGTGTTCGAAAGCTAGCACTTTGACACTGAGCCAATTTCCATTTAGCTAGAATTCTATTTCTCAAAGATGTATATCAATTTTTTTTGCCCCATCTAGTTATCGTCGAAACCTCCATTAAACAATCTTAAATTGTTGCCATGGTTACCACTCAGTATCATAAATAACGCTCAAGGATATAAAATGAATGAAAAGAATAAAATAAGCAACTGGATTACCGGTATCAAACCTTGCTTCACAAATTGACAATGTGAAAGGAAAGCGGAAAGAAACTACAACACAATGCAAGCGACGAAAAACAAGAAAACGTATAAATAATAACAAACAACAATAATAATCCAACACCATACATAGAAAGGAAAATGAAAAGTTGCAAGGAAATTAGCTTTCTATTTTGGCACTTAATATTGTTAATCTGTCATGGATACATATATATTTATATTAATTGTAATTCTAAAATAAAAAGAAACTAAAATAAAATTTTTCTTTGTGGACTTTAGTAAGAGTTGACTTTAACATATTTTCATATTACTTCTTTATAACCAAATCCACCACAACTGGATACTTTGAGGGGTATTTTAATGTAGCTTCTTAATTATGTAATACCCAATAATGGGGAATTACTGAAGAATTATTGGTAAATGAGATGTTTAAAAAGTAATGATATGTTTGTATGACGAATTTATATATTCGTCAGGAAGAATACTCTCACAGGAGATTTTTGTGCACTAAAAATTAAACTGGACATTCTTTAAACCTCACGAATGTGCAAACTAGGTTAGGACCTAATGGCGAAAGAATATTAAAAATTGGTTTAAGAAATAGGCTTTTGATAGTAGTTGTTGATTAAACTGTGACTGACGCACGATATTCTGTCAACGGCTGAAACGTTGTTTCAGACCCTGCCATTTCATATGAAGATTTCATAAACGTTGACGAAGATGTTTCAGTGTGTGGTGAGCTAACCAATGCAGACATCGTCTCAGAAGTACACGACGATGGAAACGAAGCGTCAGGTGACGAGGACGACGTGAGAGAAGAAATATCCACACCAAGCACGACAGAAGTATTTGATCATATCCGAGAAATAAGAAGGTTTTTTGAATCCTTTTAAAAGATGGCGTTAGCAGTATATTAGATTCTTTTGAGGCTAATTATGCATTATGTTATTAAACCAAGTTAATAATAGGCCTAAATAAGTAATTCATTATATTTCATTCGGAATGAATACTTTAAAATAATCATTTTAAATAGTTAGTTGAATTAATGTTTACAGTTTCACAAAGTTTATTAAAACCATAACCTATACCTTGATAATGTCCAACTAACCCCGAGGTTAGAAACAGTATGTTCTCATAATTCATGGCTAAGATGAAAAAATTAGAATTAGAAACAATAGATATTTAGAAATCTGTGAATGTTAAAGATTGTGTTTAATTTATTATATATATATATATATATATATATATATATATATATATATATATATATATATATATATATATGACACATCCTGCGAAGTTGGGTTAATGTTAATAATAAATTAAACACAATCTTTAACATTCACAGATTTCTAATAATAAGCTTGTCTTTGATTAAGACATAAGGTAAGGGATACGGAAAGCAAAAAGGACAAAAGTGTCTATTGAATAGACTACATTATTTAAATGGTCACTACAAGCACTTGCCACATTAGTCAAGCGATATAGGAATTATATAGATTATAATACAGAAGAACCCCCCCCCATTTTTTAAATCCAGGTCTGGATTACCGAAACCCTCCCAGCCCTTGCGGTAGCCAGTCTCTTCATAAATTCTTTTTACTATGTATTATAATTCGCCAGAGCTCAACTAGTAATTTATAAATATTTGCACAATATAAATAAATTGTTGTGTAGGCCTTTACGTTACTCTCATTACTGTCGTATTACGTTTTTCAATTCGGAGTATTCTTATGCACAATTTTAAATCATAGATTTTATTTAAAGAAATGTTACAATATGTACGAAAATAATGCTTACAATTCTCAACAACCTCTATTTGTTTTCTACAAACAGACTTTATAAGGCTATATTCACCGTCAGTTGGAGCTTTTAGTGGAAGAACTTCATATCATAATTATGATAACAATTTATGGTTTTAGCAAGTTGTAGCTTATAATTAAAATTTTGATAAATTATCCCTCATTCTTAACATTGTCGTATTTTTTTTGTGGACGCGCTTCTGAGAACCTTAACCAATTAGAGCTTTATATGAACTCACTCATGAGATAACAGAACTCACTCATGAGTTAACAGAACTCACTCATGAGATAACAGAACTCACTCATGAGATAACAGAACTCACTCATGAGATAACAGAACTCACTCATGATATAACAGAACTCACTCATGAGATAACAGAACTCACTCATGAGATAACAGAACTCACTCATGAGATAACAGAACTCACTCATGAGATAACAGAACTCACTCATGAGATAACAGAACTCACTCATGAGTTAACATATCAAAACGTTAATAAATAACTTTATTTATAACTCCTCAAACTTACACTGTATAACTTTATTTATAAATAAAACATCTTTTGAGGTTAGAAGTTACAGGGGAGCCCGTTGAGTAATATATAAAATTAATCTTTTTAATAATAACTTGAAACTATTTATGTTTTTAACAGATAGTTTTAAGATTTCGTAAAAGTATAGAAGGGATATATTTCAACAACAAAAAATATCCACTAAAAATTCAACAATAATTTATTTATTACATAGCCTATATATAATATAAGTGGTAAGATATAGTAAAAACTGGCAACCTATGCACGGTGGCCTACTTGGCATTTAGAGTGGTGAAGGACCGCACAATGACCTAGCTGCTATACGTATGAGTCAGCTACAACTATGGTGCCTTGTTCCACACTGTCTAGATGTGAGAGAGAGGGACACATCTGCCTGACCTTGCACCTCCACTAGTCGGTGAATACTGCGCATCTCAAGTCTCTCGCTAAATCTTCACAAATCCTAAGCGTCTCAAATTAATGTCAACATTAACAAAACTAACAGCCTTTCAGACATTTTCTTGATAACTCTAGCTATACAAAAATCTTGTTAGCCATGAATTTAGCCTCAAAATCAAACTTCAAATGGGGAAAAATCAGAAAGACAGAACGTTTCAGTTTGCTGCGTCATGCGTCGATTCTCTTTGTAAAAACGCTTGACATGATTCATTTTTCTTCAAAGTAGCAACAAAAGCAGATAAAATCAACACCGCCCACATTTTTCATGTTTTCTAGAAGACACAATAGCCTCATTGCTATGCATAGTGGATTTGGTAGGAAATTTACAAAACTGACTTTTCAAACATGTTTTCAAAATTCAACTTTTGTAAAATCTGGTTCTAATTATTTTATAAATTCCATTTCAGTATTTATAAAGTTTCTGTAAACAAAATTGAACCATATTTTTAAAACATAACTAAAATTATTTAAAGTATTTATAATTAAATATGTACTAAAAATATCTACCAGAAACAAAAGTGATAAACACGTAAATGATCAACATATTTAATCCTAATGAATATTTCTGCTTTAGTAATTTTGACGTTTTTACTCATTTTATCAGTGTCTATTGGAAATATTAATAACGTTATGTTAAAAGACTATGTTTAAACATGTGTCTGCAGTGTAGAAAATATTGTTTGTGATCTGTGTTAAAGCGAGAGCAAGTGAAAAGTTGCACACAGATTGTGTTTTGTTACGACGCTTGAGTCACGCACTTCCAAGAAGGTATGTTTAACATTATTAGTCACGTGAAAATTAGGTTATGTTTGTATTAGGACAAAACATATACTGTATTTTAATGTTTGTGAAGTAAAAGCAAATTATTTTTACTGTTTAGATGGTATTGTATTTGTATTTAAGTAGTTTTCGCCATTCAAACTGTGCTTTGGTGGTGTGTAGCAATTTATCCGGTAGCCCTACTTACATTTTGTGGTTAGACGTCACGTTTCTTTAACTCTGTTACATCTAACCTAATTTTTGCACTTTGTTGCATACAAATCCCAAAACGACTACTTTTGCCGATACTAAGTCTTAAGAAATTTTAATTTCGGAAAGGCAAGTACTATTTTCGTTTAGAAATAAAATTTCTCTAAAGATTTGCATAGATAAAAAACTGATCGATCGGGAGTTGTTTGAAATTGTTACTTTGTTCTAAAATATATGAAAAGCGACAACTTTTATTTAAACACCTTAAAAAATTGAAAATTGTGTCATCAACACCAGGGTCACAGCGAAGCAAGGGTTTGGTCTACTAGTCTAGAGAAATTATAAAGTTTTTGTTCATTCCTTTATCTTCTAAAAAATTATTAAATTGACCAATGTTATAACAAATTTAATATTAGTTTCAATTCTCAAAAGGAAATACAGTATTGTTATGCAAGTTAATTTTCATATAAAACTAATTGATATATATATATAAAATACGTTTTATATATACGTTTATATATATATATAAACTAAACGCCCTGCCCAAACTTCACAAAACAGATATCCCAATACGTTCACTAATCAACCACACAAGCGCCCCTTCTCATCTTCTAGCCAAATTCCTCGACAAGACTATCCGAAACCATATAAAAAAAATAAAATAAAATTTAATAATCATTGTAGCATAAACAATAGCCTAATTCTAATAGACAAAATGAAAAACGTAAATATCCCACACAATTCCACCTTTGTCTATTTTGATATATCAAATCTATATACAAACATCCCCATTCCAGAAACCATCGACATCCTCAAAAACATGCTAATAGACACAAATACACCACATACACACATTGATGAAATCATCCACCTCACAAGATTAATCACATCTCAAAATTACTTCACCTACAATAACACATTCTACAAACAGAAAGATGGACTACCTATGGGCTCCCCCATAGCAAGCATCTTAGCAGAAATATTCATACACCATATTGAACAAAACCACATTTTACACAACAATAAATACTCAGATAACATAATTTACTGGTACAGATACGTCGACGACATCATAACATTATATAAAGGCAACACACGCAGAGCACACATATTTCTAAAACACCTAAATTCCATACACCCTAAACTAACATACTCCATCGAAACAGAACAACAAAACTCCCTTAACTTCTTAGACCTCACAATTAAACGAACAGACAAACAAATACATAAATTCAACATATACCGAAAACCCACTAGTACTGATACGACCATACACAGTTCCTCAAACCACCCACACCAACATAAACTAGCTGCTTACAACACCATGATATATCGCTTGCTTAAAACACTGCTAGACAAAGATGAACACTACCAGGAGTTAAACATCATAAAATATATAGTACAAACGAACGAATACAACCCAACAATGATTGACAAATTATACAACCGCCAAAAACATTTACATAATAACCCAAATACAAACACACAAGATGACAATCCCATAAAATACTTATCAATACCATACAGATCATCCAAAACCCACATTCTAACCAACACATTTCGAAAATACAACTACAAAATAGCTTACTCCACACACAACAATCTCAACAAACAATTTAAACCCAACACCAAAATCAACGACATTTACAACACCACTGGAGTTTACAAACTAACTTGCAGTTCATGCCCCAGTTTTTACATAGGCCAGACAGGGAGGTCATGCTACACACGTTACCAAGAACATATAAAAGCACTAAGAACAATAACTACCAATCAAACTTCGTCGATCATCTCAACGCCACAAAACATGACTACATAGACATAACATCTAACCTACAAATTCTTCATAAACAACACAGAAATAACCAACGCTACACAACCGAACAATACGAAATATATAGGCACTTCAAACTACACCCTACACACATACTCAATACACAATTACATTACAACTCACACGCACTTTTTGACATCATAACTCCTAATACACCCACACCACAAAAATATCCCACCCCCACCCTAGCCTACATAAACCTTGAGATCAGTTACGTTTTGAGTTGACAAAGGGACACATCTCCCGAAACGGCCGTCCTCAACAAGCAAAGTAAGTGCTACTATAGGCAAGTTTAAAACATTTAAAAGTGTTTAATATATATATATATATATATATATATATATATATATATATATATATATGTATGTATGTATGTATGTATATATATATATATATATATATATATATATATATATGTATGTATATATATATATATATATATATATATATATATATATGTATGTATGTATATATATATATATATATATATATATATATATATACACGAGTATATGCGGCTAAAACTAAATGTCTGTTGATAAATATGACCGCATATTGAGGAATTGAGCGTACGAAGAACGCTTAAATGAATGGTATAGCTTTTAATATCCATGAGAAATTTTGTGTTTAAGAGGGAATGAAGTGCTTAAAGAACTCTCAAAGAAGTCTTGCAGGCTCAATATTTCTTTATAGAACATTATAGTTTGTAGAAATGTTTGCTTTTCTTATCTTAAATATTTTCTCATTAAATGTAAGCCTTTAACCTCATTTCCAAAACAAATACTATCCTGTAGTCTACATGTACTTAAATATAAGTACGCACTGAGAATTAATGTAGCACCCTTTAAGTTTGGAATGAATTTAATATAATAACGAATTTAATTGACTTTGTTTGTCAATCTGTGTGTAATTTTAAGCATTGGAATAGCTTAAAGGCATTACATTTTTAAAATTTGGCCTTTATGTATGGATTAGCTCACCCGGATTTTTAATTCTCTCTTCTAGAAGGGATTTCAGAGTTCCCAAGGCTGAAGGGATGAGTTGGTCCACATTGATTTTCAGTTTTTTTGGCTACATTAAATTGGAGTTATAATGACAAATATTCCTATAGACCAAATTTAGTATGTGCACAATTTTGGTATTTTTAAAAATTATAATTGTCGTTTAAATTCGAAGCGTAATTATGCAAATGCTTTTTAGGCTTATCAACAGTTTCTGATCATCATATTTATAGTGACGCTATTCACAAAAAAAAACAAGTAATATTACCTTTCCGTCAATATTGCACCAGAAAATTAAAATATTACTAATTTTCTATGTATACAATTTTTAAATTAACTACAGTTATTTTTGTCTTCAGCTCTTCCAGCTATGGTGCTTATGGTTATACTGTTAGTTTTCTTAATAATTTTATCCTTCGACAGTCTTCTATTTAACTGGGAACTGGAAAGACTCACCAAATACTTGAGACACCCGGCCCAGATATCACCTGGCATCAGAGACATGCCGATTCTTGATTCGTAAACAGACACCTTCTACATTCGCGCAGTTTTATAAAATGGGTTTAATAAAGTGAATTTAAAAGTAATATTACTTCTTGATTTAAACTAATAACCTGATAGCATTAGCTCGTCCGCATCTCTGACGGGTGACTGCATTTGTCGTCAAAGCTTCACTGTTTCGGTCGCTGAGACAGCTTACAACCTATGATTATACAGGTAGTTGTATTCATTATTTTATCCACTTACAGCTTAATGTTCAACTGCGAACTGAAAAGACTCACCAAATACTAGAGACACCCGGATGTCACCTGGCGTCAGAGACATACCGATCATTGTTTGTAAACAGACACTTGTCAGTATTACTCTACATTCACGCAGTTTTATAAGTTAGGTTTATTAAAGGAATGTAAAAGAAATATTGTTTCTTGATTTAAACAAACAACTTTAATTTGTGGGTGATCGCACTTATGTCGCTGGCAGATGACTAAATTCGTTGTCATAGCCCCACTTTTGACTACTGTTTTAGTAACGGAAATATAAAACACTGACTTTATTCACAATGAGTGTTTTTAAAGGACACATGATGGGTTTTGCTATTAAAGGTGTTTATGCATGGCACATAGTAAAAGGGAGTTAGTTTAGCTTTCTAGGTTATACCTTACAACCTATACTAGGTTATAACCTATAACCTATACTAGGTTATACCTTACAATTTATACTAGGTTATACCTTACAACTTATTTTAGTTTATACCTTACACCCTAAACTAGGTTATACCTTACAACCTATACTAGGTTATACCTTGCAACTTATACTAGGTTATACTTTACAACTTACTTTAGGTATACCTTACAACTTATACTAGGTTATACCTACAACTTATACTAGGTTGTACCTTATAACCTATACTAGGTTATACATTACAACTTACTTTAGGTTATACCTTACAACCTATAGTAGGTTGTACCTTACAACCTACACTAGGTTATACCTTATAGCCTATACTAGGTTATACCTTACAACCTATACTAGGTTATACCTTACAACCTATACTAGGTTATACCTTATAACCTATACTAGGTTACACCTTACAACTTATATTAGGTTATATCTTACAACTTATTTTAGGTTATACCTTACAACCTATACTAGGTTATACCTTATAACCTATACTATGTTATAAGCAGTGGTGTAGATAACACTTCCTCAACCTACTTAGTTCGGAATAGACGAAAAGTCACAGAGCATTCAACGGAGAACATGAACAAAATTATAAAGCGTGGAAAAACAAATTCATTTAAAAATTACGGCCAGTTACTTCTAACAGTTGGGCAACAGCTGGGGAAAGATAAAACAATATTCACGTTTTAAACCATTAGGAAAATCTTCCTTCACAAAGTTTGAGTACAAAAATAACTAGCAAATATGAAATTTAACTTCAGGATCTAACTATACTCAGAAATACTTTGCAGTAATTGTCTATAAAATTGGATATATCGTATGTATGTAATATCGTGATTCAAATATATGCTAGCAACAGGTTATTCTATTGTGATTAATAATATTAGCCTATTTATTATCAATATTAGTATAATGTTTAATAACTAGGGCTTACTTGATAAATTAAAAAATATATAACTATTCGGAAATTTAAACACTTAAAGTAATAATAATAGTATGATTAATAAATTATGTGTTTGTTTATGAGTAAATAAATTTGGTTATTTGTTAATTAGGTTATGTCACGCTCTGTATTTTTAGCTCCAGTTCCTTTTACATAGGCATTAAGGAAACCTTTTGTACAATAAACTTCTAAATGAAATTATGCTATTAAATATTCCGAAGAAGGTTATATAGTGGTTTGTACTATACATTATCAAGTTAAAATATGCTATAATAATCAAGTTGTACTTACTACCATAAAAACATTGAGTTTAAAACAACTAATTATTGTAAACTTTAGTGAAAATGGAATAATAATAATGTTATAGAATATTTAAGTGTGAGGTATAACATAAACAAAAGACACTCTTAAATATAAAAAATGTATATATAAACAGTTTCATAAACCTTTACATGCATTTCTCTGACACACTGTGATGATGACAGATTTCTGATGATAATGCGGAATGCGAATTAAGATCTTCTAACTACTCATTATCATTGTATCTAAAGGTTTTCATATTTTTACTAAAACCTAGACTAATAGAATAATATCCGCCATTAGCCTAAAGAAAATTAACTTATTTTTCGAATATATGACAGTAGTGTCATGGCGCAATGTGTACTACAGTAGCGGTCAAACCAAAGTAACTATCGTACATCTGCCTCTGGTGGATATGACTTCGTCAGGAACGAGTTGAAGGATTGAGGTTCCACCCGAGTATGTTTCATGTTACTGTATTAGCTATGAATGTAAACATTATGATTCCCATTACTTCTAACTTTGGTCACTAAAATTGAAATCAAACTATGCGCTGGCTAAGGCTGCGGACGGCAACTGTTGACGGCAACTAGAGTTGCTTTTTCACAGCATATAGAGTTGAAAGCACATGTTCATATCGAAGTGATAGCAACGCGACTAGCGAGTGACACAGAAGCTAGAGTTGCTCCGGTCACGGCATGGTGTAAACTCGTTGCTCAGTTACCAGCAGTATTTGTTGTGTCGTGTATGCGTTTCTCAAAAGTGCTATAGTATTTAAATAATTATTATTTGTATTTGTATATTTTGTGTTTCTGTTCTTTGAATAGTCTTTTATTATACTACTATAGTATGTCAGTAAAACAAAATATTGCTGGTTCTGGTCATTATTTGTGTATCTAACAACTTCAAGACGATACGAATGATTACCAACAATTTTTTTTGAAAATATATGAAATCGGCACTTGAACTATAAAATTTGATTTGTTTAAACACTAATTTTTATTCCATTGGAATGTAATGTTATTTCAAGTTTTGCAGTTATACATAAGTAGAAATACATATTAAATGAGCAATTAAATTTAGCTGAGTGTTATTGTTAATCTTCCTGCAACTGAAATTGGTTCTCGCCAATTAGTTGTTTTTTTGATGCTCTAAAGTAAATGACTTAAAAGGCAGTCGTAACTGGTAATGCTCATATGATAATAATTAAAAAAATATTCTGGGAAAATTCAAGTTTTGCACAGCAATGTGATGACTTTGTCTCGCATGAATGACGTTATACAGGTGTAGGCCTACACCGAATTGTCTTTTTTTGTAACGTTTTTGTAGCTTCTTTCTTAAAATATACACAAAGATGCATCCTCCTCTGATAACTAAACTAGCCCTTTATATGAACAATCTTGTAAACCGACTAGCAACTTTTCTAATAGCAACTCAAGTTTACGTTGCGTTGTCACCAGTTGCCTTCTGTATGTCCACGACCCAAGTGATCGAAATATGTCAAAAAATGTTAAGTGTTTAGGCGTGTTTAGAATCAGCTAAAATTAATGTTTTATGTTTGTTTTTTATCTTTTCCCACATTAAATTTTTTTAAAAATTAATCTAGACTTTAAAATTAAATACCTAATTTTTATTTTTCTTTAAGGTAAGTGACACAGAAGGATAAGTATTACACTTTTGTGGTTGGGCGCTATTGTCAACTATTATGTGTTAATGTGTTAACGGTAAATTTAGTTAATGCTTATGCTATAGGATTTAAAAATTGATGGAATATCATAAGAATGATTTCCAATCTAGTTTTAGGAATACATTAATTTTAAAAAAATGGACGCAATAAGACAAAAAACAGGAGAAAAGCGAAGGAGAATGCGAATAGAAATAAATTCCTTAAATATAAGCACTTCACCGCTTGTTTTTTAAATATATAATATATATAACAAACAAACCTAGTTTTTTAAATATATTTTTCAAATAGTTGTTGATGGAATACATCTGTTATTAACAGTTAGGTAGCTCTAGTGAAAAGGAAAAAAGACCAAAATACTATTTTGAGAATATCATTAATAACTATAAGTTTTCTTAATGTTGTATTCTTTCCAATTTGTAGGAAGTAAAAAAAATGTAATATCCCTAAATAGTTGTATTTAAATTATTATTAATATTAAAACCTATTTGGGCTCTATTACATTAATTAAATTAATTAATTGTAATTGAAATATGCAGTTAATATCAATTTAACTTCGCCAAAAACAAGTGTGTCGCTATTTGGAAGAAGCAAATATTTACAAATTCATATAGAACTAATGACGGAAGTGGGGTTAGGTTTAATTACTACTTTGACAGCAAAATAATGAGTAAATAAATTAGAGATGAAAATTAGCGTGACAAATAATATTTGTGTATATATAAACATTTATCAAAATTATATAAACAAATACAGTTTAATATTAACACGGATGTAGAAATTAAAAAATAAGTAAAACAAAACCACCTTTCTTGGAATAAGCATGGGTTTTCTATTAAATACGAGAAGTTAATGACATATACGAGCACACTTCTTTGGAACTATTTTCTATTCTCGGAGTAAGATATTTAATATTATATTATATTATTTTTAAAAACATATTTATTCATATTGATTTATATTTAGAGAAATGTAAAGTACTTATTTATTACCAACATTTTGTTTAATTTCGGATTATTGTAATGTTTGTTAAGTATTGTTATAGAATTATTCTCAACAGACTTTTAGAAGCAGGTATATAATATAAGTATGGTGTATTTTTGTTTATTCTGTATATAATAAAATCGCTATTTTCGTGTATACATTTACCACTTATACTGAAAATGTAGATTTACTTTAAAACTTATTTGAACCATTTTTTCGAGTCGACTTTCGAAGGTAAGTTGCCCCTTTCCATTTCCAAGCGTTAAGTCCACAGACATTTCTGAAATAACATCGAGTAAAATTCTCGTGTAAGTACACTTAAAGTGTAATTAATATATATGTATGTATATACGTATATATGTTTTTATATGGATGTATGCATGTATTAATATATCTGTATGTATGTATCATTAAATAAGATTATTACAAATTGAAGAATATATTTACGTGAACAAACAAAGTGATTACTTGTGTTTGGAATAGTTTTATTTATTCATAGGAAATGATTTTATTATATTATACCTAGATTTAAATAAACACACTCATTATATATATATATATATATATATATATATATATATATATATATGTATGTAAAATATATTTTATTGTTTAATAATTTAAAACAACATAGGTTATTCAAATATAAGAATATTTATTAATTTATATTCAAAGCTTTTCGTTGGTTAACAGTATCAACATCATCAGGAATGAAAAATACAATCTTTAATATATATATATATATATATATATATATATATATATATATATATATATTATATATATAATAAGAGACATACAAATACAAAAATAATTTATTGAATTTACAATGATTAGCAAAATTCGTTTTATCCTACATATTTCTGATTTTTTTATAAACATTGACATTCTCTTTATATCTATCCTTAAATTTGTCTTAGTTTGGTCTATATAAACTTTATTACAGTAATCTCATTCCAATTTATATACACCGTTTATGTCAGGTATATTAATGTTATTATTATTATTATTATTATTCCGTTATAGTTAATAATACGTTATTAGTTATTTATTTATATTACTAAAAATAAACTAACTTCAATTTTAATATAACTAAAAACTAAATCATTGAAACTTGAGGATCAAATGAAAATAATTCCTTAAATTAAATATCGTAGCTTTCACCATAATGTAGTAAATTTATCTAATACTAAATTTTTTATTACTGAAATAAAACTACTTGCAAATAATAAAATCAATATAAATGAGACATAAATAAAGATATTACTATTTAAATAATATATAGAATTAACTATAAGTAAATTAAATGAAAATATAGTAAATAGTAATAGCAATACAGCATGAATTAAAAAAATATTTAAAAATAATAAAATTTATTACTCCCATAGGCAAAAAGATTTAGCAATCAGGTTTGAAAGATAAACTACTAAATAACAATCTCATTACAGTAAAAGATGATAAAAGTAATTCTATTGTGATTATTGATAAGAACAAACATATAATTAAAACAAAAATATATAAATGAATATCCTTTCAAAAAAATATGTAAAAATCCTACATTGAAATTTAAAAATGAAATTAAAAATTTAATAAAATCTTCTTAATAATTATCTAATAAAAATAATATTTGTATTTACAAAAATAATAATCCAAAAATTCCAATAATGAAACGACTAATTAAATTGTATAAAATAGAAAAACTAATTAGACCATTAGAAAATTTTATAAATCCCCCTTCTTATAAAATATCTAAATTCGTACTATCTATTCTTAAAGATAAAATGAAACTAAATAACAATCATACCGTAATTAATTTCACGAATCTCATGGATAACTTACGAATAATTAATATTGATAATAATACAAAATTAGTATAATTGGATATAAAAATATGTACACAAATATTCCTATAAAAGAAACTCTCAAAATTATAAAATGTAAATTTGAGCAAAATAAGAAAGATCGAAAATTATTATTAGAAGTCATAAATACATTAAAAATAATATTAAATCGAAATTATTTTTTATATAATGATACAATTTACAAAAAGGAAGATGTTCTAGCTATAGGTTACCTTTTATGAAGTAAAATATCTGAAATATGTTTACAATATTTAGATGATAAAATAAATAATATTGTAAAGACATTTGATAAAAAGTGTTATTGGTTTAGATATGTGGATGAGGGTTTGTATATATCTAATAATACGATATATCTAATAATATGAAGGAGTAAACGTAGTCACTACTTTGGATAAAATAAATGAAATAAATAAAAATATTAATTTTACTATGAAATGGATAAACATAATAAAATCAATTTTCTAGATATATCAACACGAAGACATAATCATGAATTTGAATATAGTATATATCATAAACAGACACTAAGAAACCAAATAATACTAATTAAACATGTAATAAAAAAAATGGATGCTTTACACGATTTACTATACAGATTGCTTTATAAAATTATAAATAATAAAAATAAAATGAGAAGGAAAGACAGTATTTATCAAACAGCAATAGAAATTGGTTACAAAAAGAAAACTGTAGATAAACTTAATTATAATGTATTTTACAAAACAACGTACCTTAATTTACAAAAATAATGATAGTAAAACAATATGGACATCATTTACATTTACTGGTAATGAAATAAAAAACAAACGTCATAAAAGTGTTTAAGGGTGCTAATGTCAAATTTGCATATAAAACTAATAATAAATTAATAATTATAATGGAATAAAAATAATAAAATTAATAATACGCATGAAACTAGAATGCGGAGTATGTAAACTGGAATGCTATTACTATGATAAACTGTATATCTGGCAAACTTAAAGAAAGATATAAAGAGAATGCCAATGCATACAGAAATATGTAGGGTAAATCGATTTTTTCTAATCATTATATCAATAATAATCACACATTTCCTAACATAGATAATATGATACTTATAAAAGAAATTAACAAATTTTTAAGATTGAATTTCTATGAAGCTTTAGAAATATATAAACATAATATTAATAACAAATTGATAAATGAAGTGATGCAGATAAAATAAAACTTCGATACTTTATTTAATATATATAATGTTAAGGCAACAAATTAATAATTTGACAATTATTTGCAAGTAGTTTTATTTCAGTAATATTAAATTTAGTATTAGATAAATTGACAACATAATGGTGAAAACTACGATATTTAATTTAAGGAATTATTTTCATTTGATCCTCAAGTTTCAATGATTTAGTTTTTAGTTATATTAAAATTGAAGTTAGTTTATTTTTAGTAATATAAATAAATAACTAATAACGTATTATTAACTATAACGGAATAATAATAATAATAATAACATTAATATACCTGACATAAACGGTGTATATAAATTGGAATGAGATTACTGTAATAAAGTTTATATAGACCAAACTAAGACAAATTTAAGGATAGATAAAAAGAGAATGTCAATGTTTATAAAAAAATCAGAAATATGTAGGATAAAACGAATTTTGCTAATCATTGTATCAATAATCATCACATATTTCCTAATATAGATAATGTGATACTTATAAAAGAAATTAACAGAGGCTTAAGCATGAATATCTATTTATATATTTAAATATATGTAAAAATAACATAATTAACATATTGATACAGATAAAATAAAAATTCGATACTTAATTCAATATGTATTGTTAAGGCAGCACGTTAATAATTTGACAATCTTGTAATACATTAGGCAACACGGTTTGTTAAATCTAACACTTGTATGTGTGACGATAACACTGCTTTATTATTCCTGATGATGTTGGTACTGCTTGCCAACGAAAAGCTTCGAATTGCATGATTCATTAAATTATTCTTGTATTTGTACTATCCTTTTTTTCATTAATACATAATAGTAATTTTTTTTAATATATAATATAAATATATTATTATTTTAATAATTCATATTTTCTTAATAGGCTATAATTACATATATAATAACATATAGTTACTTAATGACGTATTACTTATAAACAGTATAAGGAATCAACTAGTATTTCTTGGTTATACTATTTCTTGATATATTTTATTATATAATTCTTTAAAACCAGCCAGTAAAGTAATGCGCCTTTGCTTTCTATATACTCAAGTAGGGCTTCATGCTGTCGTGACTTTTATCAATTTTTTCCTTACAAAACGTTTTTTCTATATTTTACAAAAGTTTTGGTTTAATTTAGTTTATAATATATGTATAAATTTAAAACGTAAAACAATTTAACTAAGTAAAACAAAACATCTGTAAAACATTTAAAAAAAACGCCTTGCTAGGAAAAAATTTATTAAGTCTCGATTGCATGAAATAAGTATAAAATTCGTTACTACGTAGGGCTATGAGTATGTTTATATGTTCCTATACATTACATTTATGTATATACATTACATTTCATAAACTAGAATAACTATAAAATTAATGATAAAAGCTTTACACCAATTATATGTGTAACAAAGGTAAGAGTCAAAGTAGTTAACTCAAAAATTCACCAAAAATTAGTTTTTAATAAACGAACACACTAGTTCACAACAGACTAGTTTCGGTGACGATGTCGCCTTCCTAGGACTGATTAATGGGCCATCGTCGCCGAAACTAGTCTGTTATGAACTAGTGTGTTCGTTTATTGAAAACTAATGTTTTGTGAGATTTTTAGGTAACTTTTTTGACTTTTACCTTTGTGAATAGTTCTCACTAGCTAAACTCTAATTAACTAAATTATACTTCTATTGGCAATGTCAAAAACCTCAATCACAGTCAATATTAAACAATCTTCCTAATGTGCTGAGTGTGAATAGTGCTCTCGATAGTAACAACAAAATAATTTGATATTTAACAAGTGAAACGTCATCTGTGGAATAATGTTTGTTCCATTAGTTAGAAAATTATTTTAAAACAAAAAACAGCGTTAAGAATATTTTAATTAATGATTGAATCAAAGTGTTCTGCTTCAATTATGTGTTTTTGGGAACACCAAATAGCTCTTTACAAGCGATGCGCCTTATTTTTATTGATATTAAAATTAAATCATTAAATTAAAATAATTTTCAGATTACCAAAATGTTAAAGGTTTATCTTATGTTTGCCATCGCCTTTGCGATCATCGTCGTTGCAACCGCCGATCTTGAAGAATTAATCCATAAACTACCTATTGTCGGGTCTTTGGTGAAAAGAAGCGTTGGTAAAGTTCAAATGCATAATGGTCTCTTAACTTTAGTGTCAAATTCGAATGGATTGAGGAAGCGTCTCATTTTACCTTGATCAGTTAATGGTACTGTGCTTTGTGTAACACTATTTAATCCTTGGAGAATGTGTTTTCACAGTTTCGTTATAACATTTAAAGATCATGATTAAAAAATTATTTCAAGTGAAATATTTAGTTTTATTTAGTAAACCAGTTCACTTTGTATTATTTTAATTATATTTAAAAAATAGAAATGTTTTTACAATTACCGTGTTTTATGTTACTATTAGGATCAAAACACTGTTGTCGCGTGAAGACACAATGAGGACATATCCGAAATTTCATTTAGTGTTATAATGTGAAACCAACAAAGGGACAACTAAATTCTCTTTGGCAAGTGCAGGTGAAACCTGGTAGTGTTTTTTCTAATGAAATCAATCTAGTGGTAGAAGTAAGGTTCAACGAACACAACTGAAACATACTAATGGTCAGTAACTCCAAGACAGTACACGAATAATAACTAATATTAAATAATAATATTAAATAAAACCGTTAAGTACGTTTTGATTATTTAGTTATCATCGTAAGAGAGAAAAACTACGAAAGTTTATTTTTTAACTTCGTTATAGATTTACCATGAATGTGATTGTTAATAGAATCGCACATGAGGGTTGATCATATACAACTTTGTATTACTAAATATATATATATATATATATATATATATATATATTAGTAAGTTGATTGGTAAGTTGATAGTAGCTCCACTCTGTTCGATTTCCGTTTTTACCTGTGTTACTCAAAATTTCATTGTAAACGAGTATACTGTGGTTTTAAATGTTTCAAATGATAAAGATTACTATAAATTTTAAAAAATTAGAACATAACATAAATGCACAAATGCACAGCATACTGTATAAACTCAATGTATAAATACAACAGTTGGAATGTAAGTCAAGTGTCCTATATAATTAAATTTTTTTTTAAAATCTGTTCCATCTGAACAATGATTTGCCAGATCATCTACGCTTCACTTGTTTGAAAAGTTAAAACAAAATTATATTGCTGATAGTTTACGTGTTCACAGAGTATTTAGTAATGAGCGTAGTCAATGTTTTAATTTATTGCTCGACGATTGTTAGAAGATACATATTTTCGCCTAAAGAAGGCGGAAAAAAGTCGCCAGAACTATGCCAATCTAAGAGAAAATAAAGGATACACTTTAACTTGTATACCAACTGTATTATTTATGCATTAGATTTCTTATTAGTAGAGACACAAATGTATATAATTTGATTGTTTCTTTATAAAAGAGAACATTTTCTTTTATTTCATTCTCTTATTTTACAATAAACCATTAAATCACTGGTTAGGATTGGTTTATTAAAAGAAAAAAATACCTTTATTTAGCCTAACATTGAATACAGCAATCGGCTACTTAGGTTGCAGATCCAAGATGGTTAATCGGTGTAAGTTGATGTGCTAATGAACGTGACTTAACCAAACATTTACTGTAAGTGAGAAAACTCAATTTCAAATCCTTTTATTAGTTTACACTCTCCTTATATATTTCTTGCACAAATTTTCAATGGTTAATCAAATATGTTTTTATTCATCCAATCAAGATCAAATAAACGTTTTTAAACGTGAATTGGATGACGATTGAAGTTAATAAAGTTTTTCTTCAAATATTTTCAAATAATTAAACTATAAAAAATTGAAGGATATTGGTCGGATTTGAACTAAGTATCTTCGTGTTCGAAAGCTAGCACTTTGACACTGAGCCAATTTCCATTTAGCTAGAATTCTATTTCTCAAAGATGTATATCAATTTTTTTTGCCCCATCTAGTTATCGTCGAAACCTCCATTAAACAATCTTAAATTGTTGCCATGGTTACCACTCAGTATCATAAATAACGCTCAAGGATATGAAATGAATGAAAAGAATAAAATAAGCAACTGGATTAACGGTATCAAACCTTGCTTCACAAATTGACAATGTGAAAGGAAAGCGGAAAGAAACTACAACACAATGCAAGCGACTAAAAACAAGAAAACGTATAAATAGTAACAAACAACAATAATAATCCAACACCATACATAGAAAGGAAAATGAAAAGTTGCAAGGAAATTCGCTTTCTATTTTGGCACTTAATATTGTTAATCTGTCATGGATACATATATATTTATATTAATTGTAATTCTAAAATAAAAAGAAACTAAAATAAAATTTTTCTTTGTGGACTTTAGTAAGAGTTGACTTAAACATATTTTCATATTACTTCTTTATAACAAAATCCACCACAACTGGATACTTTGAGGGGTATTTTAATGTAGCTTCTTAATTATGTAATACCCAATAATGGGGAATTACTGAAGAATTATTGGTAAATGAGATGTTTAAAAAGTAATGATATGTTTGTATGACGAATTTATATATTCGTCAGGAAGAATACTCTCACAGGAGATTTTTGTGCACTAAAAATTAAACTGGACATTCTTCAAACCTCACGAATGTACAAACAAGGTTAGGACGTAATGGTGAAAGAATATTAAAAATTGGTTTAAGAAATAGTCTTTTGATAGTAGTTGTTGATTAAACTGTGACTGACGCAGGATATTCTGTCAACGGCTGAGAAGACGTTGTTTCAGACCCTGCCATTTCATATGAAGATTTCATAAACGTTGACGAAGATGTTTCAGTGTGTGGTGAGCTAACCAATGCAGACATCGTCTCAGAAGAACACGACGATGGAAACGAAGCGTCAGGTGACGAGGACGGCGTGAGAGAAGAAATATCCACACCAAGCACGGCAGAAGTATTTGATCATATCCGAGAAATAAGAAGGTTTTTTGAATCCCAAAATGAGGTGACTGTATTCATGTACATAAATAAGTTAGAATTCTATGTTATGAATGAGAAACAGTTTTTTCCAAAAACTATAAATATGAACAAAATGTAGATGAGCGTATATAGTTGTTCTTTTTGCATTATATATATTGTTACGTACTTTTCTTTAAATTAAATGTTATCTAAAGACAGTGTAAATGCTTCAGAGATGGACCCCTTATCGGCCAACCTTTGTCCCTTACAAGGTTCGGTACGGCTCAGTTCCTTTCGAAACGTCGGTTAAACGACATCTCTCCCGTCACTCTCGACATGACGTAGTTTCTTGTGTGTTCTAAACAAGGCTCGGTTTAGACCATTTTCTCTCTTTGTTTCTCCCGTCGTGTGGCGAAGGTACTCTTGCATTAATAGTGACATTTTGAATATAAGTGATTTCTTTTAAGTTCAACAGGTAAATGATAAGTGCGGGAAAGGGTGCACCCGAATAGCTGTCCGACAAGTGGTGGTACTCACCCAGTGAGGTATGTGCAAAAATGTCAACTTCATTCATTTAATTATTTAAGGTCCTCCAAAAATCAATGTTGCCTTTACATGGCAAAATATTTAACATTTTTGGTTCTACGGGCCGGATATTTTGAAAAGGTCCTATGTTAAAACATGTCCACATGAGTGACGTACATATTTCCCACCGCATGCAATCTTGTCCTTGTTACAAGGCTTACCTCACTCAATTTCTTATCTATCAGCTGTGCAAATAGAGTAGACTATAACAAACCCTCTCTGAAAGCATATCTTTATAATTAATTACACTTGTCTATTTGTAAACAATTTGTATGATTCAAAGTTTATGTTTCTCACTCATACTAATGTTAATAGGCTAATATATTTATAAATATTCTCTGCTAACTAGTTAGTATGTTCAAAGAAGTCACTGCTTGTAAATTGCAAATTTATATTTATTAATGCTTATTGTTTTGAAGCAGTTCATTCAGTTACATGCTGTCCAATGTAATTGTAATTATGTCTTCTTAAAATATTCACATTTTTCATAATTTGTATTGAACGTTTTTCTTATTGCAATTATTTGAAGATATCTTGTTGTAGTAACATTGAATAAGAGACATTTGTTTACTTCAACTGTTTACGTCCGTTCATAAGTTCAAACATTCAATATTTACATTTCTTTGTGAGAAACTAGTTTATGCTTTCTCTATAGCTCTTGCTATTAGTATAGCATATTTTGTTAGTGTATTTAAAGAGCCTTATTGTTATTGTAGATATAATTCAATTCTACAAAATGGCCAAATCACTAAGGGTAATCACTGCTAAGAAGGAAGCTCTATTTTCCCAGATCCAATCTATTTATGATCTCACGCAAAAGATTTCTGATAAAGCGATCATGCAGGAATTATTGATCCGAGCTCCCTCTGTCGCTAGCATTAAACAAGAATTTTTAGACACATTGGACTTATTCAATGAACTCTCGTTGGAAAAAGATAACGATTTTTCCCAATTTCTCAACTTCGGCTGTGGTTAATGATCTTGTTTCTCGCATAAATTACACTGTTGCTTCAATAGAAGCGAAACAAGCTGCTAGGCAAAAAACCGAAGCTAGCTCTTCACTCTCGTCGCAAATCCCACTGCGACTTCCAAAATTGGAACTCAAACATTTCACGGGTGATCCATTTGAATGGATTTCTTTCAAAAATCTCTTTGACTCTACCATACATAAAAATACATCTCTCAATGCTGTCACCAAACTACAGTATTTGCTCAGTGTACTCTCAGGCGAACCATTAAAATTAATTAACTTTTTGCCTATTTCGGAAGTTAATTATCAAGTCGCGTATGACCTTCTTATGGAGAGATATCATTCTCCAAGACGATTAATGTCAATTAATCTCAATAGAATTCTCGACTTCCCGACTCTCAACCCTAACTCATTACCTTCAAACTCACCTCAAATTTCAAAGGGTAAACAGTTAATGTATAAGACTTAAGTTAACTGAAAGGGGACTTCGCTAGTGACTTATAACTCTGTCAATGACACAGCGTCTGAGACAAAGCATCCTTTATGTTTTTTGTGTAAAGGAACAGACCATAAAATATATTCATGCCTTAAGTTTAAGGCCAAATCTCCAACAGAGCGTTTGAAGATCGCGAAGTCGTATAGTAGATGTATTTCATGTTTGGGCGCTCACAGTGTGAAGTATTGTAAATCCAAATCTACTTGTTTTCAATGTAAAAGGAAACATCACACTCTTCTCCATTTCGACAACGATCACCTGCCTCAGTATACACCATTAAAGTCCTCTCTTTCCCAGGACCAAGGTGTAACAGAAGTTGTTCAGTCACCTATTTGTATGACTTCTCAGGCGACTAATCCTGCCTCTCAAAGTACAACTGTGCTCCTGGGCACACTTTTAGTAAAACTCTCCTCTCCTACCGGGACGACTTATGTTTTCCGGGCTCTGGTGGACTTAGGAAGCCAATCCTCATTTATTTCAGAGCAAGTAACTCAACTAATGTGTGTAACTCGAACGAGAAGTAATCACAACATTGTTGGACTTTCTCAAACTCTTACTCGCTCAAGGGGCATGACCTCTTTAGGCGTGCACACTCTCGATGGCACAGTAATAGCTTCCAAGCATAATTTTCTCATTCTCGACAAAATTTGCGTCGATTTACCTCGTACTCAAATTGAAGTTAAAGGACTAAATAAGGTACAATCTTATACGCTTGCCGACCCTACTTTTCATTTGCCAAGTCGCATTGATATTCTTCTGGGCGGCGCTCTTTTCTCTTTAATATTTACTCCAACTACGCATTCTCTCGGCTCTAATATGCCGTGCCTGATACTCACTCACTTTGGATTCATGGTTATGGGAGAAGCTCCATGTCTGCCTACCTGCGAAAGGCAATCTAGTGCTAGTATGTCCACCACATTACTCACGGTGAATGACTTGGAAATGCACAATTCTGTGCAAAAATTCTGGCAACATGAAGAAGTGCCCTTTACCTCAAAACCCTCACCACATGATCAATAATGTGAAGCTCATTATATCGCTACTCATACACGCGACAGTTCAGGTCGTTACTGTGTCCTGTGTTCAAACAAGATAAACCTCCTCTCGGAACTTCTCGCGGGAACGCGGAAGTACGATTAAAATCTCTCGAACAAAGGTTCAACTCTAAGCCTCGCTTCAAGCAACTTTATGCAGAATTCATGTCTGACTATTTGACTTCTGGACACATGATACTTGCCCAAAACACTCAGCTCAGTTCACCTCACTACCTTTTACCTCATCATGGGGTTCTAAAGGAATCCAGCACCACTACTCGCCTTCGAACAGTCTTTGATGCCAGTGCAAAAACATCCAACGGTTTCTCTCTCAACGACACCCTGTGGACAGGACAGAAAATGCAGACCAACATTTGTGATCTGTTACTCGTGTTTCGCTATCATAATGTGGTTTTTACTTGCGATATACGTCAGATGTATCGTCAGATCAAAGTCCACCCTGATGATCAACCTTATCAGCTGATCCTATGGAGGGACCATGTCGATCAACCTATTTCTACTTATCAATTGACCACAGTAACCTATGGTCTTAGTTGATCAACTTACCTGGCGATAAGAACTCTTCATCAGCTCGCCTCCGATGAAGCTGCTTCATTCCCTCAGGCTGCCGAAGTACTCCGCACACAAACGTTTGTCGACGACATTATTGCGGGTGGTGATTCCATTGATGAGGCCTCTCATTTGAAAACTCAGCTCATTTCTCTTTTACTTCGAGGTGGCTTCGAATTGCGGAAATGGACTACTAACGCTTATCAACTATTACAGGATCTTCCAGACGAACACCTAGAGACACCCACGTTTCTTCAGGATACCGCACAACCTCATTATAATATTCTCGGACTTCATTGGTCATCCTCTTCGGACGCTTTTACTTACCATTTGAATTTTCCTTGAAACACAAAAACTAAACGCCAAGTGCTCAGCGTTATCGCTAAAATTTATGACCCTTGTGATTTCCTTTCGCCAGTTGTCATGTAGGCGAAATGTTTTATGCAGCTTCTCTGGACAAAAGGGTTGGACTGGGACCAATCCCTACCACCTGAACTTCTAACTCAGTGGCAAACATTTGCAAAGACTTCTTATTGTTTAAAAAATATTGTAATTCCGCGGGCTTTACGCTTGAGTCACTCGCCTAACATTGAGTTACATGGTTTCTCAGATGCTTCTGAGAGTGGATACGATGCTGTCATTTACTTAAGATGTCAGATTAGTGACAACTCGGTGGTAATTCGGCAGTTATTATCGAAGACTCGGGTAGCCCCACTGAAAAAACTCACTGTACCTCGCTTGGAGCTATGTGCTGCTCATTTACTCGCTCAATTAGTGGCGTATATTATATCTCTTTATAACAAAAAAATGGAATTTTCCTCTGTTTTTCTATGGTGCGATTCGACAGTAACACTGACATGGATACAAACACCTCCTTATCGACTCAAAACCTTTGTCGCCAATCGGGTAGCGCAGGTTCAAGAATTATTGCCTTCTCATTATTGGAGGCACGTATCGAGTGAACACAATCCCGCTGACTGCGCGTCATGTGGATTACTTCCTTCAGACCTACCTCAACATAAATTATGGTGGTACGGACCCTCTTGGTTACAACAGTCTCATGATAACTGGCCTATATCTCATTTTGAGCCTGCACAACTCATTGACACAGGATGGGACTAACTGCGGAAATATTCTAGCTTTAGTCGACTGTAGCGTGTAATGGCGTACTTGTTGCGTTTTGTACACAACTCTCGTCACTTAGGAAGAACTGTTGGACCTCTCACTACGGGGGAGTTGAACTCAGCCAGAATCAGAATATTCAAATTACTTTAGGCATTCTCCTTCATCGAAGATTTAAAGGCATTAGGACACACCCCTCCTAACAGGGTATCTTCTAGGCTCCGACGATTAACACCATTTCTCGATAGCGATGGCGTCCTGCGAGTTCGTGGACGACTCGAAGCAGCACAGATTCGTTATGAGACGCAACATCCGGTGATTTTGCCTAAGAAACACCCTGTGGTTGACACCTTGATTGACCTATAACATCACAAGTACCTTCATTCTGGAGTTCAACTCACTCAATCACTTCTCGCACAAGAAGTGTGGATATTGTGTGCTCGGAATGTAATCCGTGCACGCGTCTTCAAGTGTACTGTGTGCTTTAAGCATCGACCTAAAAATAAAAATCCTCTTATGGGAAACTTACCTCGACTGACCCCTACTCGCCCATTTCTCAACACAGGCATTGATTATGGTGGTCCTTTCACTCTGAAAGTACATAATCTACGCTCTATTCGAACCATCAAGGCATACATCTGTATCTTTGTTTGCCTTGTCACCAAAACTGTTCACATTGAGGTGGTCACTGATCTCTCGACGGACGCGTTCATCGCAGCATTGACTCGATTTGTGTCTAGACGAGGTCTTTGTCAACACGTCTATTCCGACTGCGGAACAAACTTTGTGGGAGCTGACAATGCTCTGCGATCTCTACTCAGGACCTCAGGACAAGATCTCGTTTGTGAATTTTCATTTCAAAGTGGAGTTAATTTCCACTTCAATCCTCCTGCTGCACCTCATCAAGGGGGGCTATGGGAAAGCGCAATTAAAGGCGCTAAACATCACTTGCGTCGCGTCATAGGTGAACACGTTCTAACTCTCTCCGAATTCATGACTCTGACAACTCAAGTCGAGTCAATCCTCAACTCTCGACCACTCACACCTTTGTCTAACGATCCTTCCGATCTCACTGCTCTGACCCCAGGACACTTTTTGATTGGAGCTCCACTCGTCGCAGTACCGAAAGAAATCTGGCTGAAGTCCCTACTAATCGACTTAAGCATTGGCACCTCGTCCATGCTTTTCACCAACGCGTGTGGAAAAGGTGGCAGCTGGAATATCTTCACACTCTACAGCAGCGGACCAATTGGACGGAAACGACAGACAAACTTCGTGTGGGCGACGTAGTGCTAGTGCATCAACCTACTCCGCCTCTCTCTTGGCCATTGGCAAGAGTGACACAAGTGTTCCCTGGCACAGACGGTGTGGTGCGAGTTGTTCAGCTCAAGACACAGCAAGGACTTATAACTTGACCTTCTCATAAGGGTTTCCCCCTGCCCATTAGTGAAGAATAAACTTTTACTATTTATTAGGAATATACTGTGGTTGAATTTAATAATAAATACACAAAAACCTCTTAACCACAAACTTTCGTTAATTTACCCTAATGTACATTTCAGTTACAAAGTAACCATCCTCAGAGGGATAACATACAAAGACTGATTTCAAGACAAAGTTGATTCATACAAAGACTCCTTTTTCTCATGTCTCTAGAAAAGGAATTTTTATTTTTTATTAGTGTATATTTGTTTTTTTGTAAAGAACTCTCATTTTGTTTATTGTTAATTATTGTTTTTTTTCTCTCATGCTGGGGTAGCTTATATTGTATTCTTCTTTGAATCCTAGGAGGATTCAAGACCCCCGGTATGTTACGTACTTTTCTTTAAATTAAATGTTATCTAAAAAACAGTGTAAATGCTTCAGAGAGGGACTCCTTATCGGCCAACCTTTGTCCCTTACAAGGTTCGGTACGGCTCAGTTCCTTTCGAAACGTCGGTTAAACGACATCTCTCCCGTCACTCTCGACATGACGTAGTTTCTTGTGTGTTCTAAACAAGGCTCGGTTTAGACCATTTTTCTCTCTTTGTTTCTCCCGTCGTGTGGCGAAGGTACTCTTAGCATTAATAGTGACAATTTGAATATAAGTGATTTCTTTTAAGTTCAACAGGTAAATGATAAGTGCGGGAAAGGGTGCACCCGAATAGCTGTCCGACAAGTGGTGGTACTTCGCCCAGTGAATTATGTGCAAAAATGTTAACTTCATTCGTTTAATTATTTAAGGTTCTCAGGAAATCAATGTTGCCGTTACATGGCAAAATATTTAACATATATACTGTACTGTAATATTTTATATTCCATCTATTGTAAATCATTTACTTTATGTTAAACATAATATGGACAGTAAATAAACTTTTCATTAAAGGATTTTAAGAACGTATGGAAGAACTCCCAAAATAAAAACCTAAAATAATGAGTTTTATAACCGCTAACTATTGTAAACATTGGAGAAAATGGAGAATAATAATGATGTATATTACATAAGCATGAAACATAATATAAACAAAAAACACTTTAGATATTAAAAAAATGTAGGTTTTCATATAAAACAGTTATACTAAAACGTAGACTAGTAGAATAAATATGCTTCCCAACCAATAAAAGTCAAAGGTAATTAACACATTTTTTCGAATATGTGACAAATGAGGTTATGGCGAAATGAGCCACTGAAAGATGTACCTGCCACTGAAAGATATTAAATGATTTTTTCCTGTTAGAGACCAGTTGAATCTACTCAAGTAAGTTTGCTGTTCCTGTGTTAGCTGTGAGTGTAAACAATCTTTTCCCCAATAGATTGTACCTCGGGAATCAAAACCCTCTAGTTTCAGACTTTGGGCTAAGTAATAGGCAAACATTTCCTATCGTTCATGCGTGTTTAAAATCAGCTACAAGTAATTTCTTATGTTAACATTTACTTGTTCCCAGATTTTTAATTTTTAAAATAAATCTTAACTTTTAAAAATAAAAAACCTAATTTTTATTATATTTACAGTTCAGTGACACGGAAGGACAAGTACTACCCCTAAGTGGTTATTTTGTGGTTGTGAACTTCTGTCGACCATTTCTGCTAAATGTGTTATCTCTCTCACGGAGTTGCACAGTATATTGCAGAATGCTCTGTATTCTTTCCTATTTATAGGAAATGAAAAAGATTATTATATTATTTATAAATATTATGAGTAAAACCTATTTGGGTTTGATTAGAATAATTAAAATATAATTGATATCTGAAATTGGTATCATTTCAACTTCGCCAAAAACACACGTGTCGCTTCACGGGAAAAGCAAATGTTTACCACTTCCTGTAAAACTATTGGTGAAATTGAAGTTAGGTTTAATAAGTAAACAATGGGAATAATTTAATACGGAAACATTGAATAAACAATTAGACATTAAAATAAGCGTAGCAATTATTATTTATGTAGGCTTATGTATTAACAAATAATAAATTTATATAAGCAAACATCGTTTATTATTGACAGTTGTAAAAATAAACAATACTAAAAACAGAAAAACATTTGGTGACGTAACCATAGATTACCTATAAAATATGAGACGTTTGTGATATGAAGTATTTACGAGCAAACTTCGTTGGACAAGCACTTTCAGTTCTCACTGTAAGACATTAATATTAATTATTTTATTTTCATATTTTTTTCAGAATTAAGTATAAGTTAATAATTAGGAAATTCCAAAGCACTTATTTCTTACCCACATTTTGTCACATTCTGGTAAAATTATTTTTGCTAAATACGCATGTATTTATTTGATATATTTTATAATACGAGTATGTTATATATTATACATTGCAGATTTATGTACTTGTAAGTACACGCACGCTGTATACACGCACGCCGAAACCTTCATTGTATAACCTTAAATTGTTGCCATGGTTACCACACAATATCATACAATTTTTGGCGGGTGGGGGGTCTAGTCCGGATTCGAAATGAGCATTTTCATGTTCAAAGTCTAGAGCCTTTAGGACTGAGCGAAATATCCCTATCTAGAAGTGAATTTCTCAAAGAAGTATATGAATTTTTTCTTTCGCTCCCTTCAGGTTGTCGTCGAAACCTTCATTGTACATTCTTAAATTGTTGCCATGGTTACCACACAATATCATAAATAATTCTCAATGAATAAAATTGAATAAAAAGAATATTTTGAACTTTAAAATACAGACAATATTTTATATAAATAGAAATCGATTTTTTTTAACCTTACGACTAACAGTTAAATTTATTTTGCACCAAACAATTTTGTTATATAATCCTATAATATGGTCATTAACCCGTTGTAACTTTAAATAAAATATTCTCCGATATATAGTGAGTCAAAGGAATAAATACAAGATGGTTAGGTTTTTAAAATTTAAGTCCAGTGACTGGTTCTCTAGCAGAATGTGGCAAGCAGCGGTACAGGTTCTCGCTCCTATTCATACTTTTTTTATTTAAATTTCAACTGCAACATTGAAATTTAAAAATGAAATTAAAAATTTAATAAAATCTTCTTAATAATTATCTAATAAAAATAATATTTGTATTTACATAAATAATAATCCAAAAATTCCAATAATGAAACGATTAATTAAATTGTATAAAATAGAAAAACTAATTAGACCATTAGAAAATTTTATAAATCCCCCGTCTTATAAAATATCTAAATTCGTACTATCTATTCTTAAAGATAAAATGAAACTAAATAACAATCATACCGTAATTAATTTCACGAATCTCATTGATAACTTACGAATAATTAATATTGATAATAATACAAAATTAGTATAATTGGATATAAAAATATGTACACAAATATTCCTATAAAAGAAACTCTCAAAATTATAAAATGTAAATTTGAGCAAAATAAGAAAGATCGAAAATTATTATTAGAAATCATAAATACATTAAAAATAATATTAAATCAAAATTATTTTTTATATAATGATACAATTTACAAACAGGAAGATGTTCTAGATATAGGTTACCTTTTATGAAGTAAAATATCTGAAATATGTTAACAATATTTAGATGACAAAATAAATAATATTGTAAAGACATTTGATAAAAAGTGTTATTGGTTTAGATATGTGGATGAGGGTTTGTATATATCTAATAATACGATATATCTAATAATATGAAGGAGTAAACGTAGTCACTACTTTGGATAAAATAAATGAAATAAATAAAAATATTAATTTTACTATGAAATGGATAAACATAATAAAATCAATTTTCTAGATATATCAACACGAAGACATAATCATGAATTTGAATATAGTATATATCATAAACAGACACTAAGAAACCAAATAATACTAATTAAACATGTAATAAAAAAAATGGATGCTTTACACGATTTACTATGCAGATTGCTTTATAAAATTATAAATAATAAAAATAAAATGAGAAGGAAAGACAGTATTTATCAAACAGCAATAGAAATTGGTTACAAAAAGAAAACTGTAGATAAACTTAATTATAATATATTTTACAAAACAACGTAACTTAATTTACAAATATAAAGATAGTAAAACAATATGAACATCATTTACATTTACTGGTAATGAAATACAAAAAACGTCATAAAAGTATTTAAGGGTGCTAATGTCAAATTTGCATATAAAACTAATAATAAATTAATAATTATAATGGAATAATAATAATAAAATAATATTACGCATGAAACTAGAATGCGGTGTATGTAAACTGGAATGCTATTACTATGATAAAGTGTATATCTGGCAAACTTAAAGAAAGATATAAAGAGAATGCCAATGCATACAGAAATATGTACGGTAAATCGATTTTTTCTAATCATTATATCAATAATAATCACACGTTTCCTAACATAGATAATATGATACTTATAAAAGAAATTAACAAATTCTTAAGATTGAATTTCTATGAAGCTTTAGAAATATATAAATATAATATTAATAACAAATTGATAAATGAAGTGATGCAGATAAAATAAAACTTCGATACTTTATTTAATATATATAATGTTAAGGCAACAAATTAATAATTTGACAATTATTTGCAAGTAGTTTTATTTCAGTAATATTAAATTTAGTATTAGATAAATTGACAACATAATGGTGAAAACTACGATATTTAATTTAAGGAATTATTTTCATTTGATCCTCAAGTTTCAATGATTTAGTTTTTAGTTATATTAAAATTGAAGTTAGTTTATTTTTAGTAATATAAATAAATAACTAATAACGTATTATTAAATATAACGGAATAATAATAATAATAAAAATATTAATATACCTGACATAAACGGTGTATATAAATTGGAATGAGATTACTGTATTAAAGTTTATATAGACGAAACTAAGGAAAATTTAAAGATAGATATAAAGCGAATGTCAATGTTTATAAAAAAATCATAAATATGTAGGATAAAACGAATTTTGCTAATCATTGTATCAATAATCATCACATATTTCCTAATATAGATAATGTGATACTTATAAAAGAAACTAACAGAGGCCTAAGCATGAATATCTATTTATATATTTAAAAATATGTAAAAATAACATAATTAACATATTGATACAGATAAAATAAAAATTCGATACTTAATTCAATATGTATTGTTAAGGCAGCACGTTAATAATTTGACAATCTTGTAATATATTAGGCAACACGGTTTGTTAAATCTAACACTTGTATGTATGACGATAACACTGCTTTATTATTCCTGATGATGTTGGTACTGCTTGCCAACGAAAAGCTTAGAATTGCATGATTCATTAAATTATTCTTGTATTTGTACTATCCTTTTTTTCATTAATACATAATAGTAATTTTTTTTAATATATAATATAAATATATTATTATTTTAATAATTCATATTTTCTTAATAGGCTATAATTACATATATAATAACATATAGTTACTTAATGAGGTATTACTTATAAACAGTATAAGGAATCAACTAGTATTTCTTGGTTATACTATTTCTTGATATATTTTATTATATATTGCTTTAAAACCAGCCTTTACTTTCTATATACTCAAGTAGGGCTTCATGCTGTCGTGACTTTTATCAATTTTTTCCTTACAAAACGTTTTTTCTATATTTTACAAAAGTTTTGGTTTAATTTAGTTTATAATATATGTATAAATTTAAAACGTAAAACAATTTAACTAAGTAAAACAAAACATCTGTAAAACATTTAAAAAAAACGCCTTGCTAGGAAAAAATTTATTAAGTCTCGATAGCATGAAATAAGTATAACATTCGTTACTACGTAGGGCTATGAGTATGTTTATATGTTCCTATACATTACATTTATGTATATACATTACATTTCATAAACTAGAATAACTATAAAATTAATGATAAAAGCTTTACACCAATTATATGTGTAACAAAGGTAAGAGTCAAAGTAGTTAACTCAAAAATTCACCAAAAATTAGTTTCTAATAAACGAACACACTAGTTCACAACAGACTAGTTTCGGTGACGATGTCGCCTTCCTAGGACTGATTAATGGGCCATCGTCGCCGAAACTAGTCTGTTATGAACTAGTGTGTTCGTTTATTGAAAACTAATGTTTTGTGAGATTTTTAGGTAACTCTTTTGACTTTTACCTTTGTGAATAGTTCACAGTAGCTAAACTCTATTTAACTAAATTATACTTCGATTGGCAATGTCAAAAACCTCAACCACAGTCAATATTAAACAATCTTCCTAATGTGCTGAGTGTGAATAGTGCTCTCGATAGTAACAACAAAATAATTTGATATTTAACAAGTGAAACGTCATCTGTGGAATAATGTTTGTTCCATTAGTTAGAAAATTATTTTAAAACAAAAAACAGCGTTAAGAATATTTTAATTAATGATTGAATCAAAGTGTTCTGCTTCAATTATGTGTTTTTGGGAACACCAAATAGCTCTTTACAAGCGATGCGCCTTATTTTTATTGATATTAAAATTAAATCATTAAATTAAAATAATTTTCAGATTACCAAAATGTTAAAGGTTTATCTTATGTTTGCCATCGCCTTTGCGATCATCGTCGTTGCAACCGCCGATCTTGAAGAATTAATCCATAAACTACCTATTGTCGGGTCTTTGGTGAAAAGAAGCGTTGGTAAAGTTCAAATGCATAATGGTCTCTTAACTTTAGTGTCAAATTCGAATGGATTGAGGAAGCGTCTCATTTTACCTTGATCAGTTAATGGTACTGTGCTTTGTGTAACACTATTTAATCCTTGGAGAATGTGTTTTCACAGTTTCGTTATAACATTTAAAGATCATGATTAAAAAATTATTTCAAGTGAAATATTTAGTTTTATTTAGTAAACCAGTTCACTTTGTATTATTTTAATTATATTTAAAAAATAGAAATGTTTTTACAATTACCGTGTTTTATGTTACTATTAGGATCAAAACACTGTTGTCGCGTGAAGACACAATGAGGACATATCCGAAATTTCATTTAGTGTTTAATGTGAAACCAACAAAGGGACAACTAAATTCTCTTTGGCAAGTGCAGGTGAAACCTGGTAGTGTTTTTTCTAATGAAATCAATCTAGTGGTAGAAGTAAGGTTCAAAGAACACAGCTGAAACATACTAATGGTCAGTAACTCCAAGACAGTACACGAATAATAACTTATATTAAAAAATAATATTAAATAAAACCGTTAAGTACGTTTTGATTATTTAGTTATCATCGTAAGAGAGAAAAACTACGAAAGTTTAGTTTTTAACTTCGTTATAGATTTACCATGAATGTGATTGTTAATAGAATCGCACATGAGGGTTGATCCTATATAACTTTGTATTACTAAGTATATATATATATATATATCGATATATATATATATATATATATATATATATATTAGTAAGTTGATTGGTAAGTTGATTGGTAAGTTGATGGTAGCTCCACCCTGTTCGATTTCCGTTTTTACCTGTGTTACTCAAAATTTCATTGTAAACGAGTATACTGTGGTTTTAAATGTTTCAAATGATAAAGATTACTATAAATTTTAAAAAATTAGAACATAACGTAAATGCACAAATGCACAGCATACTGTATAAACTCAATGTATAAATACAACAGTTGGAATGTAAGTCAAGTGTCCTATATAATTAAATTTTTTTTTTTTTAAATCTGTTCCATCTGAACAATGATTTGCCAGATCATCTACGCTTCACTTGTTTGAAAAGTTAAAACAAAATTATATTGCTGATAGTTTACGTGTTCACGGAGTATTTAGTAATTAGCGTAGTTAATGTTTTAATTTATTGTTCGACGATTGTTAGAAGATACATATTTTCGCCTAAAGAGGGCGGAAAAAAGTCGCCAGAACTATGTCAATCTAAAAAAAAAATAAAGGATACACTTTGACTCGTATACTAACTGTATTATTTATACATTAGATTTCTTATTAGTAGAGACACAAATGTATATAATTTGATTGTTTCTTTATAAAAGAGAACATTTTCTTTTATTTCATTCTCTTATTTTACAATAAACCATTAAACCACTGGTTAGGATTGGTTTATTAAAAGAAAAAAATACCCTTATTTAGCCTAACATTGAATACAGCAATCGGCTACTTAGGTTGCAGATCCAAGATGGTTAATCGGTGTAAGTTGATGTGCTAATGAACGTGACTTAACCAAACATTTACTGTAAGTGAGAAAACTCAATTTCAAATCCTTTTATTAGTTTACACTCTCCTTATATATTTCTTGCACAAATTTTCAATGGTTAATCAAATATGTTTTTATTCATCCAATCAAGTTCAAATAAACGTTTTTAAACGTGAATTGGATGACGATTGAAGTTAATAAAGTTTTTCTTCAAATATTTTCAAATAATTAAACTATAAAAAATTGAAGGATATTGGTCGGATTTGAACTAAGTATCTTCGTGTTCGAAAGCTAGCACTTTGACACTGAGCCAATTTCCATATAGCTAGAATTCTATTTCTCAAAGATGTATATCAATTTTTTTTGCCCCATCTAGTTATCGTCGAAACCTCCATTAAACAATCTTAAATTGTTGCCATGGTTGCCACTCAGTATCATAAATAACGCTCAAGGATATGAAATGAATGAAAAGAATAAAATAAGCAACTGGATTAACGGTATCGAACCTTGCTTCACAAATTGACAATGTGAAAGGAAAGCGGAAAGAAACTACAACACAATGCAAGCGACGAAAAACAAGAAAACGTATAAATAATAACAAACAACAATAATAATCCAACACCATACATAGAAAGGAAAATGAAAAGTTGCAAGGAAATTCGCTTTCTATTTTGGCACTTAATATTGTTAATCTGTCATGGATACATATATATTTATATTAATTGTAATTCTAAAATAAAAAGAAACTAAAATAAAATTTTTCTTTGTGGACTTTAGTAAGAGTTGACTTTAACATATTTTCATATTACTTCTTTATAACCAAATCCACCACAACTGGATACTTTGAGGGGTATTTTAATGTAGCTTCTTAATTATGTAATACCCAATAATGGGGAATTACTGAAGAATTATTGGTAAATGAGATGTTTAAAAAGTAATGATATGTTTGTATGACGAATTTATATATTCGTCAGGAAGAATACTCTCACAAGAGATTTTTGTGCACTAAAAATTAAACTGGACATTCTTTAAACCTCACGAATGTGCAAACAAGGTTAGGACCTAATGGCGAAAGAATATTAAAAATTGATTTAAGAAATAGTCTTTTGATAGTAGTTGTTGATTAAACTGTGACTGACGCACGATATTCTGTCAACGGCTGAAACGTTGTTTCAGACCCTGCCATTTCATATGAAGATTTCATAAACGTTGACGAAGATGTTTCAGTGTGTGGTGAGCTAACCAATGCAGACATCGTCTCAGAAGTACACGACGATGGAAACGAAGCGTCAGGTGACGAGGACGACGTGAGAGAAGAAATATCCACACCAAGCACGGCAGAAGTATTTGATCATATCCGAGAAATAAGAAGGTTTTTTGAATCCCAAAATGAGGTGACTGTATTCATGTACATAAATAAGTTAGAATTCTATGTTATGAATGAGAAACAGTTTTTTCCAAAAACTATAAATATGAACAAAATGTAGATGAGCGTATATAGTTGTTCTTTTTGCATTATATATATTGTTACGTACTTTTCTTTAAATTAAATGTTATCTAAAGACAGTGTAAATGCTTCAGAGATGGACCCCTTATCGGCCAACCTTTGTCCCTTACAAGGTTCGGTACGGCTCAGTTCCTTTCGAAACGTCGGTTAAACGACATCTCTCCCGTCACTCTCGACATGACGTAGTTTCTTGTGTGTTCTAAACAAGGCTCGGTTTAGACCATTTTCTCTCTTTGTTTCTCCCGTCGTGTGGCGAAGGTACTCTTGCATTAATAGTGACATTTTGAATATAAGTGATTTCTTTTAAGTTCAACAGGTAAATGATAAGTGCGGGAAAGGGTGCACCCGAATAGCTGTCCGACAAGTGGTGGTACTCACCCAGTGAGGTATGTGCAAAAATGTCAACTTCATTCATTTAATTATTTAAGGTCCTCCAAAAATCAATGTTGCCTTTACATGGCAAAATATTTAACATTTTTGGTTCTACGGGCCGGATATTTTGAAAAGGTCCTATGTTAAAACATGTCCACATGAGTGACGTACATATTTCCAACCGCACGCAATATCGTGTCCTTGTTACAAGGCTTACCTCACTCAATTTCTTATCTTATAACTGTGCAAATAGAGTAGACTATAACAAACCCTCTCTGAAAGCATATCTTTATAATTAATTACACTTGTCTATTTGTAAACAATACTTATGATTCAAAGTTTATGTTTATCACTCATACTAATGTTAATAGGCTAATATTTTTATAAATATTCTCTGCTAACTAGTTAGTATGTTCAAAGAAGTCACTGCTTGTAAATTGCAAATTTATATTTATTAATGCTTATTGTTTTGAACCAGTTCATTCAGTTACATGCCATCCAATGTAATTGTAATTATGTCTTCTTAAAATATTCACATTTTTCATAATTTGTATTGAACGTTTTTCTTATTGCAATTATTTGAAGATATATTGTTATAGTAACATTGAATAAGAGACATTTGTTTACTTCAACTGTTTACGTCCGTTCATAAGTTCAAACAGTGAATATTTACATTTCTTTGTGAGAAACTAGTTTATGCTTTCTCTATCGCTCTTGCTATTAGTATAGCATATTTTGTTAGTGTATTTAAAGAGTCTTATTGTTATTGTAGATATAATTCAATTCTATAGAATGGCCAAATCACTAAGGGTAATCACTGCTAAGAAGGAAGCTCTATTTTCCCAGATCCAATCTATTTATGTTCTCACGCAAAAGGTTTCTGATAAATCAATCATGCGGGAATTAATGATCCGAGCTCCCTCTGTCGCTAGCATTAAACAAGACTTTTTAGACACATTGGACTTATTCAATGAACTCTCGTTGGAAAAAGATAACGATTTTTCCCAATTTCTCAACTTCGGCTGTGGTTAATGATCTTGTTTCTCGCATGAATTACACTGTTGCTACAATAGAAGCGAAACAAGCTGCTAGGCAAAAAACCGAAGCTAGCTCTTCACTCTCATCGTAAATCCCACTGCGACTTCCAAAATTGGAACTCAAACATTTCACGGGTGATCCATTTGAATAGATTTCTTTCAAAAATCTCTTTGACTCTACCATACATAAAAATACATCTCTCAATGCTGTCACCAAACTACAGTATTTGCTCAGTGTACTCTCAGGTGAACCATTAAAATTAATTAACTCTTTACCTATTTCGGAAGTTAATTATCAAGTCGCGTATGACCTTCTAATGGAAAGATATCATTCTCCAAGACGATTAATGTCAATAGAATTCTCGACCTGCCGAATATCAATTACACTTCTAACCAAATGCGTAACTTTGTTACAAGTTACACAGAGAACAACCAAGCCTTGAAGGGGCTACAAATTGATATCACTAGTAACAATCCCTTATTGTCAGCGATGATTTTACGCAAGCTGGATTCTACTATACTGAAGAAGCTTGAACAATCACGGGATAACACGTCAACCCTGGCAACACCAAGTGCCCTTTACCTCAAAACCCTCACCACATGAACAAGCATGTGAAGCTCATTATGTCGCTACTCATACACGCGACAGTTCAGGTCGTTACTGTGTCCGACTTCCTTTCAAACAAGATAAACCTCCTCTCGGAACTTCTCGCGGGAACGCGGAAGTACGATTAAAATCTCTCAAACAAAGGTTCAACTCTAAGCCTCGCTTCAAGCAACTTTATGCAGAATTCATGTCTGACTATTTGACTTCTGGACACATGATACTTGCCCAAAACTCTCAGCTCAGTTCACCTTACTACTTTTTACCTCATCATGGGGTTCTAAAGGAATCCAGCACCACTACTCGCCTTCGAACAGTCTTTGATGCCAGTGCAAAAACATCCAACGGTTTCTCTCTCAACGACACCCTGTGGACAGGACAGAAAATGCAGACCAACATTTGTGATCTGTTACTCATGTTTCGCAAGGATTTTAAGAACGTATGGAAGAACTCCCAAAATAAAAACCTAAAATAATGAGTTTTATAACCGCTAACTATTGTAAACATTGGAGAAAATGGAGAATAATAATGATGTATATTACATAAGCATGAAACATAATATAAACAAAAAACACTTTAGATATTAAAAAAATGTAGGTTTTCATATAAAACAGTTATACTAAAACGTAGACTAGTAGAATAAATATGCTTCCCAACCAATAAAAGTCAAAGGTAATTAACACATTTTTTCGAATATGTGACAAATGAGGTTATGGCGAAATGAGCCACTGAAAGATGTACCTGCCACTGAAAGATATTAAATGATTTTTTCCTGTTAGAGACCAGTTGAATCTACTCAAGTAAGTTTGCTGTTCCTGTGTTAGCTGTGAGTGTAAACAATCTTTTCCCCAATAGATTGTACCTCGGGAATCAAAACCCTCTAGTTTCAGACTTTGGGCTAAGTAATAGGCAAACATTTCCTATCGTTCATGCGTGTTTAAAATCAGCTACAAGTAATTTCTCATGTTAACATTTACTTGTTCCCAGATTTTTAATTTTTAAAATAAATCTTAACTTTTAAAAATAAAAAACCTAATTTTTATTATATTTACAGTTCAGTGACACGGAAGGACAAGTACTACCCCTAAGTGGTTATTTTGTGGTTGTGAACTTCTGTCGACCATTTCTGCTAAATGTGTTATCTCTCTCACGGAGTTGCACAGTATATTGCAGAATGCTCTGTATTCTTTCCTATTTATAGGAAATGAAAAAGATTATTATATTATTTATAAATATTATGAGTAAAACCTATTTGGGTTTGATTAGAATAATTAAAATATAATTGATATCTGAAATTGGTATCATTTCAACTTCGCCAAAAACACACGTGTCGCTTCACGGGAAAAGCAAATGTTTACCACTTCCTGTAAAATTATTGGTGAAATTGAAGTTAGGTTTAATAAGTAAACAATGGGAATAATTTAATAAGGAAACATTGAATAAACAATTAGACATTAAAATAAGCGTAGCAATTATTATTTATGTAGGCTTATGTATTAACAAATAATAAATTTATATAAGCAAACATCGTTTATTATTGACAGTTGTAAAAATAAACAATACTAAAAACAGAAAAACATTTGGTGACGTAACCATAGATTACCTATAAAATATGAGACGTTTGTGATATGAAGTATTTACGAGCAAACTTCGTTGGACAAGCACTTTCAGTTCTCACTGTAAGACATTAATATTAATTATTTTATTTTCATATTTTTTTCAGAATTAAGTATAAGTTAATAATTAGGAAATTCCAAAGCACCTATTTCTTACCCACATTTTGTCACATTCTGGTAAAATTATTTTTGCTAAATACGCATGTATTTATTTGATATATTTTATAATACGAGTATGTTATATATTATACATTGCAGATTTATGTACTTGTAAGTACACGCACGCTGTATACACGCACGCCGAAACCTTCATTGTATAACCTTAAATTGTTGCCATGGTTACCACACAATATCATACAATTTTTGGCGGGGGGGGGTCTAGTCCGGATTCGAAATGAGCATTTTCATGTTCAAAGTCTAGAGCTTTTAGGACTGAGCGAAATTTTCCTATCTAGAAGTGAATTTCTTAAAGAAGTATATGAATTTTTTCTTTCGCTCCCATCAGGTTGTCGTCGAAACCTTCATTGTAGATTCTTAAATTGTTGCCATGGTTACCACACAATATCATAAATAATTCTCAATGAATAAAATTGAATAAAAAGAATATTTTGAACTTTAAAATACAGACAATATTTTATAAAAATAGAAATCGATTTTTTTTAACCTTACGACTAACAGTTAAATTTATTTTGCACCAAACAATTTTGTTATATAATCCTATAATATGGTCATTAACCAGTTGTAACTTTAAATAAAATATTCTCCGATATATAGTGACTCAAAGGAATAAATACAAGATGGTTAGGTTTTTAAAATTTAAGTCCAGTGACTGGTTCTCTAGCAGAATGTGGCAAGCAGCGGTACAGGTTCTCGCTCCTATACATACTTTTTTTATTTAAATTTTAACTGCAACATTGAAATTTAAAAATGAAATTAAAAATTTAATAAAATCTTCTTAATAATTATCTAATAAAAATAATATTTGTATTTACATAAATAATAATCCAAAAATTCCAATAATGAAACGACTAATTAAATTGTATAAAATAGAAAAACTAATTAGACCATTAGAAAATTTTATAAATCCCCCGTCTTATAAAATATCTAAATTCGTACTATCTATTCTTAAAGATAAAATGAAACTAAATAACAATCATACCGTAATTAATTTCACGAATCTCATTGATAACTTACGAATAATTAATATTGATAATAATACAAAATTAGTATAATTGGATATAAAAATATGTACACAAATATTCCTATAAAAGAAACTCTCAAAATTATAAAATGTAAATTTGAGCAAAATAAGAAAGATCGAAAATTATTATTAGAAATCATAAATACATTAAAAATAATATTAAATCAAAATTATTTTTTATATAATGATACAATTTACAAACAGGAAGATGTTCTAGATATAGGTTACCTTTTATGAAGTAAAATATCTGAAATATGTTTACAATATTTAGATGACAAAATAAATAATATTGTAAAGACATTTGATAAAAAGTGTTATTGGTTTAGATATGTGGATGAGGGTTTGTATATATCTAATAATACGATATATCTAATAATATGAAGGAGTAAACGTAGTCACTACTTTGGATAAAATAAATGAAATAAATAAAAATATTAATTTTACTATGAAATGGATAAACATAATAAAATCAATTTTCTAGATATATCAACACGAAGACATAATCATGAATTTGAATATAGTATATATCATAAACAGACACTAAGAAACCAAATAATACTAATTAAACATGTAATAAAAAAAAATGGATGCTTTACACGATTTACTATACAGATTGCTTTATAAAATTATAAATAATAAAAATAAAATGAGAAGGAAAGACAGTATTTATCAAACAGCAATAGAAATTGGTTACAAAAAGAAAACTGTAGATAAACTTAATTATAATATATTTTACAAAACAACGTAACTTAATTTACAAAAATAATGATAGTAAAACAATATGGACATAATATACATTTACTGGTAATGAAATAAAAATAACGTCATAAAAGTGTTTAAGGGTGCTAATGTCAAATTTGCATATAAAACTAATAATAAATTAATAATTATAATGGAATAATAATAATAAAATTAATATTACGCATCAAACTAGAATGCGGTGTATGTAAACTGGAATGCTATTACTATGATAAAGTGTATATCTGGCAAACTTAAAGAAAGATATAAAGAGAATGCCAATGCATACAGAAATATGTAGGGTAAATCGAATTTTTCTAATCATTATATCAATAATAATCACACATTTCCTAACATAGATAATATGATACTTATAAAAGAAATTAACAAATTCTTAAGATTGAATTTCTATGAAGCTTTAGAAATATATAAATATAATATTAATAACAAATTGATAAATGAAGTGATGCAGATAAAATATAACTTCGATACTTTATTTAATATATATATAATGTTAAGGCAACAAATTAATAATTTGACAATTATTTGCAAGTAGTTTTATTTCAGTAATATTAAATTTAGTATTAGATAAATTGACAACATAATGGTGAAAACTACGATATTTAATTTAAGGAATTATTTTCATTTGATCCTCAAGTTTCAATGATTTAGTTTTTAGTTATATTAAAATTGAAGTTAGTTTATTTTTAGTAATATAAATAAATAACTAATAACGTTTTATTAAATATAACGGAATAATAATAATAACATTAATATACCTGACATAAACGGTGTATATAAATTGGAATGAGATTACTGTAATAAAGTTTATATAGACCATACTAAGAAAAATTTAAAGATAGATATAAAGAGAATGTCAATGTTTATAAAAAAATCAGAAATATGTAGGATAAAACGAATTTTGCTAATCATTGTATCAATAATCATCACATATTTCCTAATATAGATAATATGATACTTATAAAAGAAATTAACAGAGGCCTAAGCATGAATATCTATTTATATATTTAAAAATCTGTAAAAATAACATAATTAACATATTGATACAGATAAAATAAAAATTCGATACTTAATTCAATATGTATTGTTAAGGCAGCACGTTAATAATTTGACAATCTTGTAATATATTAGGCAACACGGTTTGTTAAATCTAACACTTGTATGTATGACGATAACACTGCTTTATTATTCCTGATGATGTTGGTACTGCTTGCCAACGAAAAGCTTAGAATTGCATGATTCATTAAATTATTCTTGTATTTGTACTATCCTTTTTTTCATTAATACATAATAGTAATTTTTTTTAATATATAATATAAATATATTATTATTTTAATAATTCATATTTTCTTAATAGGCTATAATTACATATATAATAACATATAGTTACTTAATGACGTATTACTTATAAACAGTATAAGGAATCAACTAGTATTTCTTGGTTATACTATTTCTTGATATATTTTATTATATATTGCTCTAAAACCAGCCAGTAAAGTAATGCGCCTTTACTTTCTATATACTCAAGTAGGGCTTCATGCTGTCGTGACTTTTATCAATTTTTTCCTTACAAAACGTTTTTTCTATATTTTACAAAAGTTTTGGTTTAATTTAGTTTATAATATATGTATAAATTTAAAACGTAAAACAATTTAACTAAGTAAAACAAAACATCTGTAAAACATTTAAAAAAAACGCCTTGCTAGGAAAAAATTTATTAAGTCTCGATAGCATGAAATAAGTATAAAATTCGTTACTACGTAGGGCTATGAGTATGTTTATATGTTCCTATACATTACATTTATGAATATACATTACATTTCATAAACTAGAATAACTATAAAATTAATGATAAAAGCTTTACACCAATTATATGTGTAACAAACGTAAGAGTCAAAGTAGTTAACTCAAAAATTCACCAAAAATTAGTTTCTAATATACGAACACACTAGTTCACAACAGACTAGTTTCGGTGACGATGTCGCCTTCCTAGGACTGATTAATGGGCCATCGTCGCCGAAACTAGTCTGTTATGAACTAGTGTGTTCGTTTATTGAAAACTAATGTTTTGTGAGATTTTTATGTAACTCTTTTGACTTTTACCTTTGTGAATAGTTCACAGTAGCTAAACTCTATTTAACTAAATTATACTTCGATTGGCAATGTCAAAAACCTCAATCACAGTCAATATTAACCAATCTTCCTAATGTGCTGAGTGTGAATAGTGCTCTCGATAGTAACAACAAAATAATTTGATATTTAACAAGCGAAACGTCATCTGTGGAATAATGTTTGTTCCATTAGTTAGAAAATTATTTTAAAACAAAAAACAGCGTTAAGAATATTTTAATTAATGATTGAATCAAAGTGTTCTGCTTCAATTATGTGTTTTTGGGAACACCAAATAGCTCTTTACAAGCGATGCGCCTTATTTTTATTGATATTAAAATTAAATCATTAAATTAAAATAATTTTCAGATTACCAAAATGTTAAAGGTTTATCTTATGTTTGCCATCGCCTTTGCGATCATCGTCGTTGCAACCGCCGATCTTGAAGAATTAATCCATAAACTACCTATTGTCGGGTCTTTGGTGAAAAGAAGCGTTGGTAAAGTTCAAATGCATAATGGTCTCTTAACTTTAGTGTCAAATTCGAATGGATTGAGGAAGCGTCTCATTTTACCTTGATCAGTTAATGGTACTGTGCTTTGTGTAACACTATTTAATCCTTGGAGAATGTGTTTTCACAGTTTCGTTATAACATTTAAAGATCATGATTAAAAAATTATTTCAAGTGAAATATTTAGTTTTATTTAGTAAACCAGTTCACTTTGTATTATTTTAATTATATTTAAAAAATAAAAATGTTTTTACAATTACCGTGTTTTATGTTACTATTAGGATCAAAACACTGTTGTCGCGTGAAGTCACAATGAGGACATATCCGAAATTTCATTTAGTGTTATAATGTGAAACCAACAAAGGGACAACTAAATTCTCTTTGGCAAGTGCAGGTGAAACCTGCTAGTGTTTTTTCAAATGAAATCAATCTAGTGGTAGAAGTAAGGTTCAACGAACACAACTGAAACATACTAATGGTCAGTAACTCCAAGACAGTACACGAATAATAACTAATATTAAAAAATAATATTAAATAAAACCGTTAAGTACGTTTTGATTATTTAGTTATCATCGTAAGAGAGAAAAACTACGAAAGGTTATTTTTTAACTTCCTTATAGATTTACCATGAATGTGATTGTTAATAGAATCGCACATGAGGGTTGATCCTATATTACTTTGTATTACTAAGTATATATATATATATATATATATATATATATATATATATATATATATATATTAGTAAGTTGATGGTAGCTCCACCCTGTTCGATTTCAGTTTTTACCTGTGTTACTCAAAATTTCATTGTAAACGAGTATACTGTGGTTTTAAATGTTTCAAATGATAAAGATTACTATAAATTTTAAAAAATTAGAACATAACATAAATGCACAAATGCACAGCATACTGTATAAACTCAATGTATAAATACAACAATTGGAATGTAAGTCAAGTGTCCTATATAATTAATTTTTTTTTTTTAATCTGTTCCATCTGAACAATGATTTGCCAGATCATCTACGCTTCACTTGTTTGAAAAGTTAAAACAAAATTATATTGCTGATAGTTTACGTGTTCACGGAGTATTTAGTAATTAGCGTAGTTAATGTTTTAATTTATTGTTCGACGATTGTTAGAAGATACATATTTTCGCCTAAAGAGGGCGGAAAAAAGTCGCCAGAACTATGTCAATCTAAAAAAAAAATAAAGGATACACTTTGACTCGTATACTAACTGTATTATTTATACATTAGATTTCTTATTAGTAGAGACACAAATGTATATAATTTGATTGTTTCTTTATAAAAGAGAACATTTTCTTTTATTTCATTCTCTTATTTTACAATAAACCATTAAACCACTGGTTAGGATTGGTTTATTAAAAGAAAAAAATACCCTTATTTAGCCTAACATTGAATACAGCAATCGGCTACTTAGGTTGCAGATCCAAGATGGTTAATCGGTGTAAGTTGATGTGCTAATGAACGTGACTTAACCAAACATTTACTGTAAGTGAGAAAACTCAATTTCAAATCCTTTTATTAGTTTACACTCTCCTTATATATTTCTTGCACAAATTTTCAATGGTTAATCAAATATGTTTTTATTCATCCAATCAAGATCAAATAAACGTTTTTAAACGTGAATTGGATGACGATTGAAGTTAATAAAGTTTTTCTTCAAATATTTTCAAATAATTAAACTATAAAAAATTGAAGGATATTGGTCGGATTTGAACTAAGTATCTTCGTGTTCGAAAGCTAGCACTTTGACACTGAGCCAATTTCCATGTAGCTAGAATTCTATTTCTCAAAGATGTATATCAATTTTTTTTGCCCCATCTAGTTATCGTCGAAACCTCCATTAAACAATCTTAAATTGTTGCCATGGTTACCACTCAGTATCATAAATAACGCTCAAGGATATGAAATGAATGAAAAGAATAAAATAAGCAACTGGATTAACGGTATCAAACCTTGCTTCACAAATTGACAATGTGAAAGGAAAGCGGAAAGAAACTACAACACAATGCAAGCGACGAAAAACAAGAAAAAATACAATTCATTATATGTGTTCATTCTACAATTTCTACAAGTTTTTTCAAACTTTGTCTGTGCATGCAAACACTGGAAAACTAGTTCATGTCGCAGTATATGAAACAGCTGATACCTCTCTCATCTTTGTTTGGCTTTGGCGTGCATTAATATGTTGGTTTAAATTAATTGTAAAAGTTTATGAAAAGTGATTTCAGTTGTTTATAGAAGGTTATCTCATTGAGCCTATGTCGATTTGTTGTTTACTTAGGCTTATTTATTTCTCCGTTAAACATATACGCTCATAGGCCTAATCTCTTTAAAACATTTTGTAATTTAAAAATTAAAGCAGTTATCTCATCTTCTACTATAAAACCATCATTTAATCATGGCAAAATCTTTGGCAGTTATTAAATCAAAGAAAGACAATATATTTAGTCAAATTCAAGAGATTTTTTATCTAACAAAAAAAACATCTGATAAGTCAATCCTGCAAAAATTGTTGGTGCGCGCTAAATCTATAAATAGGCTTCGTGAAGAATTTTCTGATATTTTAGACATTTATCATGAACTAGAAATACAGGCTAACCCGAATTGTCAACCCAACTACGCTCCTCTTAACAGAATCAAGGAGTTAGTCGATTATGTTAATTCTACCGTATATTCGATAGAAAGTAAGATGTCATCAACAAGGCCTAAATGTGAAATAGTTACTTCTCAGTTACATATACGACTGCCTAAGATTGAACTCAAGCATTTCGATGGTGAATTTCTCGAATGGATGTCATTCATTAATATATTTAACGCTAACATTCATGAAAATGCATCGTTACCAGCAGTTTCTAAACTTCAATATTTATTGAGCGTTATCTCAGGAGAACCGCTAAATTTAATTAAATCTCTTCCTATTTCTGACGCTAACTATAAAGTGGCCTATGACTTATTAAAAGAAAAATATCACTCGCCGAGGCGGTTAGTTACTTTACACCTTAATCAAATCTTAGATTGGCCCTCTGTAAACAACACGCCTAAACAAATGAGAAATTTTGTAAATTTATACTCAGAAAATATACAAGCTCCTAAAGGTCTTGACATCGATATCACTAGTAAAAATCCTTTGTTATCTGCTATGCTTTTACGAAAAATGGATTGTGAACTTAGGAACAGTTTTGAAAACTTCCGTTCATCAAGTGTTACTCAAGAGAGAGTTGACTCCACTACAATACCTGATGCAGCGGAAATTATTAAGTTTTTAAGTAAAGAATGTAATGAAGTTGAAGATGCCAATCTTCATTCTCCTTTCACCTCGAAACCCTCCTCGTCTGGATCACGCACCCCCTCTGGTTCCCAAAATAAATACTTTAAACAAAAAGTATCACTGATGTCCTACAATTATGGAGAAGGCTCCTCCATTAAAGTTAAACCTCATCCATGCTTTATATGCAATAAAATTGACCATAAGGTCCATATTCGTGTCCGGACTTCAAGAGTCAGGACGCCAAATCCCGTCTCAAAATTGTAAAGGAAAAGGGGCGTTGTACCTCATGCTTAGGTACTCACCATCTTAACGACTGTAGGTCAAAGTTTAGTTGCTACAAATGCCACAAAAATCATCATACATTATTACATGTTGAAAATTACTCTACGCTGCAACGGACCACACCTCACACTTCGCGTCAAGACTCTCCGACACTTCAACAGGAAATAACCCCTTCTCCAATCACTATGACCTGTCAAGAATAGCAGAATACGTCTCAAATCTCTAATACTGTTCTCTTAGGCACTCTACTTGTTAAGCCTACCTCGTCTAACGGTATTACTCATGTATTTCGTGCTCTTGTTACTCTGGCAGTCAATCTTGTTTTCTCACCGAGCGTGCTGCTCAATTATTGTGTGCTCCTCGTACTAAGACCACTCATAGTGTGGTAGGATTGTCTCAGGTACCCTTACGCTCAAAAGGTCTCACCTCAGTTGCTGTTGAAACTCTTCGGGGCAAGGTTATTTCAATTAATGAAAGATTTTTAATATTGGAAGAAATATGTGTTAACCTACCAAGCACACAAGTAGACTCTGAAGTTCTTTACAAAGGTTCGTCCTTGTGTTTTAGCAGACCCTACGTTTCACTTGCCAGGAGGCATAGACGTTCTTCTTGGTAGTGCTTTATTTCCACTTATACTTACTCAAGAAGCTTATAACCTCGGACCTGGTTTACCCAGGCTAATAGACACACACTTTGGCTTTTTAGTAATGGGTAACGCACCATGTCTCTCTGGCAGTGAACTTCATAGTAACTCCAGCTCTCAATTATCAACTACACTTCTAGTTGTCAACGACATTGACTTCACTACTCACTACAAAGGTTTTGGCAACAGGAAGAACCCCCTGCTGTGTCTAAGCTTTCTCAAGAAGATACATTATGTGAAGATCACTTTCTCGCCACTCATACTCGGGACCAATCTGACCGATATTGCGTCAGACTACCATTCAAGACTGAACATCCTCCTCTGGGTCAATCTCGTTTAAATGCAGAAAAAAGACCACTTTCTAGAGAAGAAATTTAGTGCTCAACCTCAATTTACTCCCTATATACTGATTTTATGGGTGACTACTTAGCCTCTGGTCACATGATATACGCTCGTAATACTGATCTAACTGTACCTCATTACTTCCTTCCTCACCATGGTGTTTTAAAGGAGTCTAGCAGCACAACTCGTTTACTGTATTTGATGCTAGTTCTGAAACCTCTAATGGTATTTCTCTTAATATTTTAATAACAGGCAAAAAGATGCAAACGAATATTTGTGATTTATTACTAAATTTTCGGATTCATAACGTTGTTTTTTCTTGTGACATTCGTCAAATGTATAGACAGGTAAAAATGCACCCTGATGACCAGTGCTATCAGATGATCTTATGGCGTGAAAGTCCAGATCAGCCCTCTTTAATCTACAAGCTCACGACAGTGACTTACGGAGTGAATTGTTCACCGTATCTTGCCATTAGAACCTTACCTCAGCTCGCTGCAGACGAAGGTGACTCCTATCCTGAAGCTGCAAATATTCTACGCACGCAGACGTTCGTAGATGACATCATCTCTGGAGCTGACTCTGAAGAAAAGGCTTTGAGCCTCCGTAAGCAACTCATCTCGCTCCTGGCTCGCGGAGGCTTTGAACTACGCAAATGGACATCTAACTCCAGTCAACTGCTGCAAGATCTTCCTGATGCTCATTTAGAGACCCCTGTATTCCTTCAAGGCAGTAAACAACCACATTTCACTATATTAGGTCTTCACTGGTCACCCTCTACCGATACGTTTACCTATAATTTGAATTTTCCTCACAATTCCAGGACTAAACGTCAAATTCTCGGTATCATTGCCCAGATTTATGACCCTTGTGGCTTTCTCTCGCCCATTGTTATGTGGGCCAAACGTTTTATGCAACTACTCTGGATCAAAGGATTGAACTGGGATGAACCACTTCCATCTGAACAATTGAAATTATGGCAAACCTTTACAGACTCGGCTAATACTCTACGAGAAATTGTAATTCCTCGTGCATTACGAATAATACACTCGAGAAACTTTGAGTTACACGGTTTTTCAGATGCTTCTGAGAACGGTTATGCTGCCGTCGTTTACTTGAGATGCCAACTTAGCGACGACTCTGTGTTAATTCGGCAAGTAATATCGAAGACTCGGGTAGCCCCTCTGAAGAGGCTCACGGTACCTCGATTAGAGCTAAGTGCAGCTCATTTACTCGCCCAACTAGTGGGATATGTTATCTCTCTTTTTGAAAAAAGGGTGGAATTTTCTTCTGTATTTCTATGGTGTGATTCGACAGTAACACTGACATGGTTACAAACACCTCTTCATCGATTGAAGACGTTGGTCGCCAACCGGGTAGCCCAGATACAAGAATTAGTGCTTTCTCATTACTGGAGACACGTAGCGAGTGAAGATAATCCTGCTGATTGCGCGTTGCGTGGGTTACTTCCTAAACATTTACCACAGCACTCATTGTGGTGGTACGGCCCCTTTTAGCTACAAAAATCTAATGATAACTGGCCTGTATCTCATTTTATGCCTGCAAAACTTACTGACACGGGAGAAGAGAAACCCATTTCACCTATATCTCTCATATCAACTGCTCCTCATGAATGGGAGCTTTTCACTCAGTTTTCTCACTTTAGCCGACTCCAGCGTGTGATGGCTTATATTTTGCGATTTACTCATAACGCTCGTCATTTAAGAAAGCTCGATGGTCCTCTCAACACTCTGGAAATGAGAGCGTCAAGACAGGCAATTTTCAAGATTGTTCAAGAATCAGCGTTCAGAGAATCATGGATACATCGTTGCCATGAAGAAGGATCCAACTACACCTGCCTAGTCACAACTCCGCGGACTCTCTCCTTTTCTCGACAAGGATGATATCCTACGAGTGGGAGGACGTCTCAACGCTTTAAAACTTCCTACGGATGTGCAACATCCTGTGATTTTGCCCAAACGACATCATGTCGTCAACCTTCTTATTGACTTTTATCATCGAAAATACTTACACTCGGGCGCTCAATTGACTCAATCACTTCTTGCACAGGATGTGTGGATACTCTCGGCTCGAAGTGTAATACGCTCTCGCATTTTTCAATGTGTTGTATGTTTTCGACACAAGCCTCACAATAAATCTCCGCTCATGGGCGATTTACCAAAAGCAAGATTAACTCCTTCTCGTCCGTTTCTCAACACCGGAATTGACTACGGAGGTCCTTTTAACATCAAAATGCACAATTTGCGCTCGATTCTCTTGACCAAAGCATATATTTGTATCTTTGTTTGCCTTGTGACAAAGGCTGTACACATTGAAGTAGTATCGGACCTGTCGACAGATGGGTTTATTGCCGCTCTCACCCGATTTGTGTCTAGACGCGGTCTTTGCACAAATATTTATTCTGACTGTGGAACGAATTTCGTTGGAGCGAATAATGCTTTACAAAATCTCATCCTCTCTTCAGGCCGAACCCCTTTTGCTGAATTCTCATTACAACACAATATCAACTTTCATTTCAACCCGCCTGCAGCTCCTCATCAAGGTGGTTTTTGGGAAGCAGCAATCAAGAGTGCAAAACATCACCTCCGACGTGTCATCGGTGAACATATTTTAACTCTATCTGAATTTTCCACTCTCACAACTCAAGTAGAGGCTATTTCGAATTCGAGACCTCTCACACCTCTGTCAAACGACGCCTCAGACCTCAATGAACTCACCCCGGGTCACTTCTTAATAGGATCTTCATTGGTTTCAGTTCCAGAAGAGGATCTGTTCAACGTTCCTGCCAACCGACTCAAGCACTGGCAGCTAATCAAGGCCTTTCACCAGCGTATTTGGAAGAGATGGCATCTAGAATACATCCATACTCTTCAGCAACGGGGGAAGTGGAACGTGCCAACTGTCAGCCTGCGCGTCGGCGACCTCGTGTTAGTGCATCAACCCGCACCACCTCTTGCATGGCCTCTGGCTAGGATAAGTAGTGTTTCTCCAGAAAAGGATGGTGTGGTAAGAGTGGTTCATTTGAAGACAAAGCAGGGAACCTTGACAAGACCTGTTCACAAGGTTTTCCTTCTACCTCTACGCTCATAATGAACTTGCGCCATAGTGCGCTCAATTTTTGTAAAAGAGATATTTTTATTTTCCTTTATGAACTTTTTATTTTTATAAACTCTCAAGATATTATATTTGTGTTAATTCTCTTTGAATCTTAGAAGGATTCAAGGCCGCCGGTATGTTACGTATTTAAAATTAATATAGACTCATTTCTTTTATTTTAAACCCGCCGCCAAAGTCAGACAAAGCTCACCTGTGATAAGGTTTGTTCTGCAGTTTGAACGGCAGAGCAAGTTAGACCTTTCCGGAGTGTAGACCGATACCCCTACGTTCTAGTATATTATTATTCTCTTCAATCTCCATACCTTAGGTACTAGTATACGTGAATGCTACTATTTTATTAATTTTTAAACCGAATGTGACCAGTGCGGGGAATACGAACAAGTTTTCTGGCCAGAAATCGCTTATTTAATACGCGAGTGTGATAAGTGTGTATTCCATGGTTCACGTAAGTACAAACTATTAATTTATATAATTATAATACTTATTGGTCCTCCGAAACTATTGTTACCAAACAGAAACATTGAATAAACAATTAGACATTAAAATAGGCGTAGCAATTATTATTTATGTAGGCTTATGTATTAACAAATAATAAATTTATATAAGCAAACATTGTTATTATTGACAGTTGTAAAAATTAACAATACTAAAAACAGAAAAACATTTGGGACGTAACCATGGATTACCTATAAAATATGAGACGTTTGTGATATGAAGTATTTACGAGCAAACTTCGTTGAACAAGCACTTTCAGTTCTCACTGTAAGGCATTAATATTAATTATTTTATTTTCACATTTTTTTCATAATGAAGTATAAGTTAATAATTAGGAAATTCCAAAGCACTTATTTCTTACCCACATTTTGTCACATTCTGGTAAAATTATTTTTGCTAAATACGCATGTATTTATTTGATATATTTTATAATACGAGTATATTATATATTATACATTGCAGATTTATGTACTTGTAAGTACACGCACGCCAAAACCTCCATTGTATAACCTTAAATTGTTGCCATGGTTACCACACAATATCATACAATTTTTGGCGGGGGGGGGGGTCTAGTCCGGATTCGAAATGAGCATTTTCATGTTCAAAGTCTAGAGCTTTTAGGACTGAGCGAAATTTCCCTATCTAGAAGTGAATTTCTCAAAGAAGTATATGAATTTTTTCTTTCGCTCCCATCAGGTTGTCGTCGAAACCTTCATTGTACATTCTTAAATTGTTGCCATGGTTACCACACAATATCATAAATAATTCTCAATTAATAAAATTGAATAAAAAGAATATTTTGAACTTTAAAATACAGACAATATTTTATATAAATAGAAATCGATTTTTTTTTTTTACCTTACGACTAACAGTTAAATTTATTTTACACTAAACAATTTTGTTATATAATCCTATAATATGGTCATTAACCCGTTGTAACTTTAAATAAAATATTCTCCGATATATAGTGACTCAAAGGATTAAATACAAGATGGTTAGGTTTTTAAAATTTAAATCCATTGACTGGTTCTCTAGCAGAATGTGGCAAGCAGCGGTACAGGTTCTCGCTCCTATACATACTTTTTTTATTTAAATTTCAACTGCAACGGCTTTTAAAGGTAAGTTTGGATTCAGAGGAAAACGTGCACAAGGAATCTGCGTGCGATGTGTAGTTAGAAAGTCACAATATGTGTATGTGTGTGTGTATGTTATATTTTATCATAATATATTATGTAGTTAAATATTGAACCTATATTTACGTAAAACCTGTTTTTGAAGTCAAATTAGTTTCAGGTTCAAATATATCTATGAATATTATTACTAAACGTTTGAGCTTCGCTTGTAGCACAGGTAGCAATTATGTGTTAAAGAACACCATGTCACAATTTATCCTCAAACCCTTTTTGATGTGATCATTACCAGTGCGTGCAGCTAATACAGCATCTAACATGTAACAAGATAACATCTAAACTGCTATAGTTTAGATCATGTATTTTCTATACTCAATGATGATGACTTTGTCATTGAACGGGCTTAAGGGTTAATTATTGTGAATTGGTCTTCGTTATTAATTAGCATTATACCAATATTATTACTTGGCTAAAGTAAGAATGTATTATGTTAAAACGCTTATTTCTGTGATTGCATATACGAGATTAAAAATATCCAAGTTAAAAGAACACCATACGGAATCGATTTTAAAAGCAAATATAAATTTAAGCCAATAGGGTTTGCGCCCACAGAGACTCATCACCTCTTTGGACGTTGCCCTTAAAAAATCCAGAAAGTAAAAAAATCTTTATTATTTTTAAAGTTTTTAAAGTATTACAATGTAGAATCAGTATTGCTGATTTCATGGTTTTTGATTGTTTCAGTTAACCATTTGTACTGTTGGAGGAGTATCGTATTCTGTTGGAGAGTACGTGTTGGAGAATAGAGCTGTGATGTTGGAAGCCATGAACCTGGCACCTGTCCAAGGGCCTAGAGCGAATGGTTCCCGATCTGCTGTGTAAGTGGCGTAGACACCTCTGGCTCTGTAACAAAATATTAGCTATCAGAAAAACATAGTTGGAATAAATTACAAGAGTGAACAATAATAAAACTTGAAAAATATCCGGTAGAATTAAGCTATTGTAATAACAAAAGCTCGAATGCCAGAGGAATATTTTACTGCCTATGTTCATAACAGGCAATCGTGATACTTGGCATGCAAAGAAGAAAGTATATGGGAAAAGGTTTACAGTGGGGAAATGTTTACAAAGTCTGTAACTTGGGATACTAGTTATTAACGCAATATATTTGTTCTAAATGCATAACACTTCACATCAAATTTTGCAGATGCGATATATTTTTAATAATGTATAAGAACTCTTACGACATAAGGACGTTTTAATGATATATGGACTCTAATGAACTGTATAAGACTATAATAACTTTTTTTTACTTAATTTGTTCCTTTTATTGTCATCTTTTCCGTTATTCACAATACCTTGTGGGTATCTTCAAGACATGCATTAAAACAACATACACATATAAACAAAATAAAATATGTAATAATCAATTTCAAATATAATCGGACAAATATACTGTCATAAACTATAAAACCACATTAGTTTATGACATGTATCTATTCTATATTTTTTTAAAATTTACTATTACATTTTTTATTTTCTTTAATTGTGTATATTGTTTTAATTTATGTTTTGATAAATGGATATAAGGTAATGTGAATGATCGAAACGTCGATGAATTAAATAAATAATAATTAACATAGTCTTTTATAGTTCATTACAGTTCTGAAATTATTAAATAATATACGTAAACGTCAGATCCTTTCCCTTTTAACATTCATAATAACTAAATAAATGAGCTTCTGAATATTTACAAGCGATATTAGCAATTTATTGTAATGATGTGTCTTTTGAAATTGTGACCTCCATTCACTTCACCAAGTATGTTAGTTTTCAGTCAAAATATTTTCTGCAAATCTCTTTCATCTTCTATAAAGCACTCACGTGTCCTGAAAACCCTCTACAACTCTTGCGAAACAACTAACTCTTCTGCAAAAATGGTTCATCTTCTTCAGTATAAGTATAGACGTGTGAAGCCCCTGTAAAACATATACGGATAGTTTGCAAAAATACTGACAAACATTTTCTACAAACACATTATTATTCTTGGCACAATACTTACATCTTCTACAAAATATTTATAATTACTATTAAAAAAATCATAAAGTTTTCGTTAAACCTCTACATTTTTGTACAAACTTCTACATGTTGTACATTTCATCTTCTGAAAATCTTCTATTTTGGTTACAAAATCAGCTATATTATCTGAAGTCCAACGTTATTTCTTCTGCAAAAACATTCGAATATCCTCCTTACAAACATACATCTTCGAGGCGAAGACTTCGGAAAACACTTCATTGGTTTGTAAAACATCTTCACCAACTTCTTACGTTTCACTGACAATCGCGATTTCTACAAAAGAGCTACAGACTTTGCAAACCGCAAGCAATATAACGACAACTATTACAAACGAATCGCTATCTCTTCAACAAATACCTTCAGTATTTTATAAAACACACACTTCTTCAAGACAAATATAACACTTACATCTTCTGTACGGGAATCATACCCATCTTCACCCTTGATTGTCGTAGCTTCTCCAAGTTCTTATTACCAGCATGCCCTGAAATATTATCAGGACTGTTCCACTCCTTGCTACAACTTCTCTTTTATTTAGAATAAACCTAACACGTTTTTTTTTAGGATAAATATACCAGTCTTTTTCTGCACCACGGAATAACTTCCCTTTCTGAAGCTGAACTGATATCCAGCTATTTTATTATCCTTCTAGAGTCTATTGTTATCTAGAGCAGTCTTAAAATACATTTAAAGGCACGAAACGAAGAACAGCTGTCGCGTCAGACGCGGAGACATCTGATGTGTGAACAAAAAAATCAACATAATTGTACTCACGTTGATGGACACGCTTCTCCCATCGGCACCGGATCGGGTTTCGGACTACATTTTCCCATAAAGAACTCTACGAATCCTGAACAAGGCCAGCTTATGAAACCTATATGTGTGGTGATAGATTCTGCAAAGTACTCCGGAGCTCTGTTGTGGTCGCAGGCGAATGGTTCTGTAAACATAGAAAGCAATACGTCAGACATATTGAAAATTAATTTTATAATAATTAAGACTTTGGGCGTCTCAAAGTCTGTTTGTATTCCGACAATAAATCCTGCAGATTTAAAGAGCTACGTGATTTTATAGTACTACACACTGATATTACTTTTCGTTCAAGGTGGTTGTTATAGTTTGGTAAAAGTAGGGTTTAATTTGAAAACAGTTGTTTTTTTTATTAAAATAATTACCTACTATCGTAATTCTTCCTAACAACACTCCTTGTTTTTGAACCTCGGTTTATAAAATTCTTTTAGAATCTTCTTATATGAGTAACATATATTAACATGAAATAATGTGCCTGTAGTAGAACTTACTTTTTTTATAAATGAGTATGGTCGTTTCGGGAAATATGTCCTGTTATCAAGTCGGGCCGTTACCCAGTTTACGAGTTCTGAAATGGTCCTCCTAATTTACACAAAAGGTAAGTGCTATTGTACATAAGTGATTCCATATTAATATTATGTAAAGCGTATAGTTGGAAATTAGTAGCTGAACCTTAAATTATAAATAAAAAAAATAGTGTAACTTTTCATACGAGTTCCAACTCATATGAGTTCATATGTATTCATTGGAATACGACTCCGCGGCGATAAAATACCATATTCTTATAATATCCACTAGGAAAAAATTATCTATATAAAGTCTACTCCCTGATTTAAATTCATTAAGAAAATATGAACTCTGAATCCGGATGGAGGAAAAGAAATCGGACGTCCGATATGTTAAAGTGAACGGCTCAGTGACGTCATTATCCTCAACGAGGTAAATCATGAGATCAAGTAAATGCATCCTCGTACGTCCTGGGTTGCTTCCCTACTGTAGATATGGTTTGTAAAAAAACCATTGGCAGTGATATACCCCCTGATATACCTCTTTGTAGGGCTGGACTTTAAAAAAAACAATTGGACTAAACGTAAAGTTTTAAAAGACTTTTGAAATCTTCCGGAACAATCGTGTATCCTGTAAACAAGGTTACTTCTCGGAAGTTGAGTTCATGAAAAGGAATCTAGCTAACCTGTGTAACACAACTTAGGTTTATGTATTTATCCCCTCACTATGGTAACACTGTACATTGACAACCTGTAATATTATCGCTAATTCTGGTAGCACTTTTCTAAACTAAGCAATCAGGGTCACTTACATACACAACTGTCCCAAAAATTTCAACCTTATCTTAAATTATATTTATATTTAAATTATATCTTAGTATTTTTCACAAAGTGATGGTTTCAGGTATGAATGCACGACTTACGTGTAACATTTCTACATCCAGGCTGCGTGATGCCTCCGTTCACGTAAAAGTCCACATGCCCAGTCTCTTCCACGTTTCCCTGGATCAATGAGTTTGTGTGTATTACATCCACGAAGAATGCGTCGCTTTTGTCCAGTTTTCGATCCTTGCCGCGACCGATGAACAAAAGCATGGCAGGGTCCAGTCCTAGAAGTACATAGCGATGACGGTTAGATTTATTGCATACAATAAGTGTGAATATTATTTTATAATTGGATTGGTAAGTTGATGATTACTCGACCCTGTTCGATTTTCGTTTTTACCTCTGTTACTCAAAATTACATTGTAAACGAGAATACAGTGGTTTTAAATGTACCAAACCATAAATAGTCCTATAAATATGAAAAAATTAGAACATAACAGAAGTGTAAAAATGTGCACATCACACTGTATAAACTCTACGTAAATAAAACACCTTTTGAACGTGAGTCAACTGTTATAATCTTTTTTCTTAACCTGTTCCCTCTAATCAGTGATTTGTCAGATCATGTACGCTTAACTTTATATTGCTGATAGTTTACGTGTTCACGGAGTATTTAGTAATTAGCGTAGTCAATGTTGTTTTAATTCATTGCTCGGCGATTTTTAGAAGTTTGCATAGTTTCCCCTGAAAAAGCCGGAAAAATAGTCGCCGAATCTATGCCAGTTTAAGAAAAAAATAAAGGATACTTGACTCGGGTACCAACTGTATTATTTATAAGTTATATTTTTCCAAGTAGAGACACAAATGTATATAAAGTAAATGTTTCTTTTTAAGAAAGAACGTTTTTTTCTATTACATTTTATTATTATACAACTATTTTACAATATACTAGAAAAGTCACCGGTTAGAATTGGCCTGTTTAAAACCAAACCTTACTTAGTCTAACAATGAATACACCAATCAGCTACTTAGGTTGCATATACAACATAGCTAACCCGTGTTACTTATGTGAAACTTATTTTCTCTTATAACCAAATCCGTCCCAACTGGATTCTTTGTAGGTGTATTTTAATGTAGCTTCTTATTTATGTGATATAAAAATATGAGGAATTATTCATAAGTGAGATGTTTAAAAAGTAGGGATTTGTTTGTATGACGAATATATATAGAATGTGTTTTTGAGTAACATAGAGTCTATGTTATAATTAAAATATTGAAAGTGATAAATTAACTGTGAATAGGCTGTTACCGTAATGAAAAATAGGAAATGAATGAACAAGGGGAGGTAATTTGGAACATGATCGGAAAATAATTAAATCTGTCTGATAAAGAACAAAGAAAGGCGGCCACGTATTTTAAGAAATATTAAATGGGTAAACTAGGTTTAAAATAAATTACCTGTAATTCTCGGAATCACGTATGGCGCTAGGCTAAGAGCCAAATAGTTGCAAACATGAGCTCCCAGACTGAAACCAATTACGTGCAGATCGAGTTGTACAACCCGGCGGCGTAAAGCCAGGACCAGCTGCGACAAACAGTGTCCAACATGGCCGAGATTGTACACGGCGAAGGGGTAACAAGGCCCTCTGCACAGGCTAGGCCAATTCACCATCCATACGTTATAATCTCCTTGCTTCAGATAGGCTGCAAAATCAATAACAGCTGGATCAAAACGTAAAATATTATGTGAATTTGCGTGTGTCCTCGAGCGCCAGCATGTCTGTGGATGAAATATATGCTTTAAAAGTGTAATAGTTTTTAAAATTATAAGCTCAATTCATTGCCAAATCAGTTTATTAGTTAACTATATTTATTCTCAACATAATAGGAATTATTTAATTTTCTACACTTTTATTCTCAGCTGGATGTATTTACTCTATTAGCCTACATTTTATTAGTTCTTTTCAAATAAAATAATTAACTTCAATAAGAATAATATTACAATGTTACAGGTTTTTAATAAATTATAAGAAAGTTTTATAACAAACTCTTTACACACTCTTATGGGTCTATCATTTACACACTTAGCAATAACAAAAGCATCCAAAAACCTTTTTAATTAGGTCTACTAATAACTACGCAATTCGCCAATAGTCTATTTACACTTAAGACGCACGAACTGTCAGTCTGTCACGAAAGGTTTTTACTCTGTTCACAATATTGTAAAACACTCGTCCATTCACGCTTAACAAAACCTTAAAGTCTCGAATTGCCGTTTTTAGTCATTTCTATTCGCTAATCGCTAGAAGGTTCTAGCAAAATGTGGCCATTGTGTCCGTTCAAGATTATCTTACCCCATTTCTATCCGTTTATTTCTACAGTAGAAAGTTCTCGTATTTACGAGTCTGCGTACTGTTGTGTCCACCCAAGCATGTCCTTCCAGTAATTTCTATCCGTTTATTTCCACAGTAGAAGTTTCTCGTATTTACGAGTCTGCGTACTGTTGTCCCCACTCAAGTGTGAAACGACTTGTATTTGTCAAGCCGTTTCATAAATCACGGGTAGTTATAATAATAATTATAAATGAATCGAATCAATAATAAAAATCACACATTGCAGAACGTAACATAACCTTAAATAAACATAACCACTACTTAATCATGTAGTTTTACTAATGATGTACTACTGAAACTTCAGTAAATAGTTGTTTTTTTGTCAAGTGGTATCAATAATTATGCTCTAATAACAGGAGTTGCAAGATGTACAATCAAAAAACTACAAATTTCAAACTCAAGTAATAATAGTATATGTATAATATATTTACAACAAATTAATACTTTTCAAAGTAGATAAATTGTTTTCAACGTCTGAAATGCTTTTTTACTGAAAGAAACACACTGTTCATGTGTTAGAATGAATAGCAGGTGGTGAGTTGGGGAAGCCCTTTACTACCCGTTTTGCCCTATTACTATACCTGCCGTCCTAAACGCATGTCTCAGTACGAAGCAACCACGAAATGTGCTTTTATCTATCACAATTATATTGCCTATTATTTACTGAGCCTATACGATTTTTGTAAATGCATTTAGTGTATCTAATTCTTGAATACAATTCCAACATATAATCGACAAGTTTATAATATCGTTATAATGTGACTTTGGTTCCGAAATGTGAACACTCCCAAATGGTAGTACTGTAGATGGTTACCTGATCGTTTGACCAGAAGGAATGATTCGTGTAATAAATCACTTAATAGCGGTGTGTCCTAAGTCGACTGATAGGCAGAGAGTGATAAGGTAAAAGATAACAATTTGAGTTGATAAATAACATTCAAATAAATGTATTAAAGCATGTTTCATAAATTGAAATAGGTTATATGAAATAAATATCATTTAAAAATATAAAGATGAAACATTCATATATATATATATATATATATATATATATATATATATATATATATATATATATATATATATGATGAATAGTTGCTACCTGGAGTACATCCGTTCATTTTGCAGTCCATAAATTTGCAGTTCCGACGTTTCGCTAGAATCTCATCCAGCGAGACTAGCTCTTCTACTGTTGTTGGGTTCACCTCGTCAATGCTGGATGAGAATCTAGCGAAATGTCGGAACTGCAAATTTATGGACTGCAAAATGAACGGATGTACTCCAGATAGTAACTATTCATCATATTTTTCCATCCGTGAAGGAATACGTATCAGCATATATATATATATATATATATATATATATATATATATATATATATATATAGATATATATATATACATATATATATTATATATATATATATATATATATATATATATATATATATATATATATATATTCTACTGGTAGAATTATTAGTTAGATTTATAGATTTTACATACAAGAATATACTTAGTAGGTCTTAAGCTTTTCGCTAGTTACATTGCTAGCAGTATCGAAGACTTGATCATGTTAAAGCATCCTTTATTATTTAGATGGGAATACTGTAACTAATATTTATTGTATTGTGTGTTTAAACTTTGTACAATTGATATTTAGTTTTCAAGAGTTGTATTTACGAACTCAAGTCTTTGATAATGCTAACAGTGTAACTGACGAAATGCTTATGACCTCTTTGGTAATTACATTGTTGTTTGTGAACTTTTTATAAAAATATACTACCAGACACTTAAATATACTATTAGAAATAAGAGGCTAATTAAACTTCAAACCTTAACTCTCTCTCTCTCTCACACACACGCACACACACACACACACACACACACACATACAAACACACACACACACACACGCACGCATGGACGCATCTGAAGGTAGATTCACCCCAATCGTCCCGGAAGCACTGAACCGAAACGAACAGACGAAACAAAGCAGAACCAAGCGAAACGCGCAAAATGGATATTTCACATAAGTTACTAGAAAATACATTCTAAACAAAAGAAAATGTATTTATATATCACAAACTATATTTAATATTGAAAATATAGAAACATCTAATATAGCCTCAATGCACAAACACATTAAACTGTATGTTTCTTTGTAGAACTGAGGACTATTTTCCTTTAAATTCAATTATTATATAAGATATGTATTTTACAGTCTAGCAACAACATTTCCACTGAGGGTTACAATGGGTATTACTTCATGGAATTACCAATTTATTACTTGATATTGGCTTGTGTTTCTAAAATAATGTTATATTGTGTGGAGGTATACGATTTATAGCTACTATTCAACTATTTATTAACCACTATTTATAGCTAACAGCATTAAACTTACTGTGCTATAGAATTTAGAAGGAAAGCTCAATAGCATAGGTCTAGATATCTTTTGGCTATACAATCTGAGGAGTTACATTTTTACGTAAAACACTTAAACACATAAACACTTCATTCTTCTCACCTGTTTTTATTTGCATCAGCGAGTCTATGAACATGTCGGCGTTGTATCCGTGAATAATGAGCTTGTTCGGTCTTTTGGCGTCGAAGAATGAGGCCGTCATGTTGTCAGACGATGCGTTGAAGTATACGTACTGAGCGTCGCCGTCGTCAGGATTAGACCTGCAAAATCAAAGCAGAACATGATATAAAGTGCGCAACGTACCTCAGCTGAATCACAATTGTGACTTATTAAAATTTAATGCTTGGTGACAAATACAATGGTAACGAGAACATGCATTAGTAAGTAGGGCATAGAGAAAGATGTTAAATGTTCTCCAAATGTACCAGTATAGGAAGCAAGGTGTTTAAAATAAGGCCGGAAAGAAAACAACTTTGAGGATTGAACATAGTAACAGCTGAAAGAGGAAAGATTGTAGGTATTGCTCATTTAGAATCCATTCAGTGTGTAAATTAAAGTGGGTTTAACAATTATTTGTATACTTTAAAATATTTTCAATAATATTTTCATAAATTTTGTAAGCCTGATTGGATTAACCTGAACTAACCTATGCTAGTACTAACTCCATTGCTTGGTTAGGTATTATCAATCATAAGTATAATTGATTCCAACGTGAAGGTGTTACCCTTTGAAACACCAATTAAAAAGATGTTTTAAGAATTTTATCTCGGCCGATATTAGGGGAGTTTATACGCGCAGAGTTGCATCCTCACGTGAACTCACTCTCTATAGGGGCGACAAGAGCATGCATACTAAAAAATATCGACACTACTCTTCTTAGTTTTATATTGTGTTTCTTATTTTGATCTTCCAGAATATATTAAAAGGAGAATGGTTCCAGTTAGTCTCAAGAAATAAATTTGGGGCATTGAATTTTCGAACAAAATTCATTTTAAATTTTTTTGGAGAGTGTACAAACAAACAGTATAGAAGAAAAACTCACTAACTGCTTACCTTGTGTAGAGAAATATTCGTACATTGTTCGTGTCAGGGCAGACACTGTGGGTCACGAGAACGCAGTTCCCGAAATGTATTTCACTTCCACTTCCGACACCTGAAACAGTCGAATACTGAGTACACACAAGAGTAGCTTATGTGAGTCACTTCGGCAGAGGTGCAGCAGGATTTAAACGCCACAGAGAATCAACCCAAACACTTAACTCGAATACTAGTATCGATAGCATTAGATTTATTCTGATTTGTGGTATTCGAAACCAGTATCAGCTGATACTGTGACGGAGAGTTACAAGCTAAGGTTGATAGCGCAAGCTATTAATGTGTAATCCTACAGAATATTATGGTAAAAATTATCCAGAAGCAGATATTTCCTATTCAATAAATAATTACTGAAATCATTGGTACCACTGTCAGTTTGCTACTTACCACAAGACATAAAGACGATCATACAGCTGAGTGCCGTGTACAGCGTCATTATAGTGCCCAGACGTGCCAACATCTGAAAATGAAATATCAATTACAATTTGCTCGATCGCAATTACCTGACTTTATTGAAGAAGTAAACTAGAGTAATAAAAACGAGTGAAGCCTACTTGATGCATGTGTTGGGTGGGGTACAGTGAGGAGATGAACATCTAGTTAGCACCCAGATGAACTAGTCAATTCAACATATCTTTCATTTTGTCACAAATTTGAATCTAATAAATCACACATTATATAGGACCTTGTTTTGTGTCTACGTTTAATCCACAGCTATTTTGTTTATTCATTCGTGGTTAAAAAGTTTGTAAACTTTTTAGCTCCAAAGTAAGACATTAGGTTAGTTGTCTTTAATCGAATAAGCTAAACCCAAATTTATTTAAAGCAACAGTCAATGGTTGCTGGGAATATATTGTTTATATTATCCTGCAGAGCGTTTCATCCTAAGAACGTTTGTGATCTCCCGGCGCTAAAATACTTTAAGCTTATAGCTTCACTTGAAAACTTTTACAATTAAAAAGAAATTATTATTGTAATATTCGTATGCCTCCACAAATACATACTGAACAGTTTAAATAACTTAGCATTTTAAATCCCATATTCCAAAAATAAAATATTAAAAAAAAATTTCCTTATACGATTACAAAAAACGACAAGATTTAGAAACAGTACTCCGTAATGTTAAACTTCTTTAAGCGGTGCTAGTACTTTCTTCCGACGGAAGTAACACTGTAGAAGCAAGAACAATTTTTAGTTAAAATACCTTCCATCAAATTTCCGAAGATGAACGATTTGTCCCTCAGGTGTTCGGAAGCAAACCAAGCGGATTATAGTGGAAACTGTTTCCGTCTTCGCTTAGAGGTTATTTGGAGGTTATGTTGAAGCATTTTTTCCCAAATGAAATTCTCTTTCTATTCCTATCTTATATTTAATTACACTGAGGTTAACGTTTGACAAATAAAGATGTTCTTCGATTTCACTTAATTTACTCAAAAATACATTCTAAACAGGAAAACAATATTTTAATCATCGATAAACAAAGTGCTTAAAAGATTTTTTTTTAAACTTCACCATGACCTGAACGAACTAACACACGGAAAATTAATAGTATAAACTCGAAGTTTCTTAATCAGAAGACAAAACCCTCCTTTACACTACAATATAATACATCTATTTTTCAACAAACAGTCGAAACAGCTTAGCAAAACATAGATTTGGTTATTAAAAAAATATAAATTTAGTATAGTTAACGTTGAATTATACCATTTATAACTTGCAAACACTGTATAGCTACGCGTAATTCTGTATACACTGAAAGTTTCTTAATAAAGCACGGCACTATATTATAAAATTCTACTATGCACTTATATTAAGATAGGCTTCAGCTACCAAGTATTCAGCTGGGAAAGATATGGTTTTAAATGTAAATAAACCGTAAACTTAATAAATGTAAAATCAGCCTTTTCTCAAAAACCTAACCATCAGGCTTCCAATGCATTCGTATGTACATAAAGAGTGAGTTTATAGTATCCTTTAGTCAAGTTGGTGCTGATGAATCTTTGTATAGTTCAGTTTTTATCATTATATTTTTCATATGAATGACGACAGTTTCTACTATCACAACTGTGCTATTTTATGTACTTTAAAATTTATTACTTATGTAGTTAAAACTATATTTGTGTGAAATATTACAGAATTTTACTCATCATTTTATCTTTAATCATTTGTTTAATTATGGCAACAAAAGTGTTGAATAAAATCTTGTTGTTTTATAAAATGGTCACCCCGTTTAGTACATATTAAACACTAAAACACTAGATCATATATTTGTACAGTAGATCTCCAATTATCCGAACTCCAACTATTCGAAATTCTTTTAGATAAAAAAAAATAAGATAATCGCAGATATAGTGCGGACCACGTAACCGTGTACTTGGCCTTGCGTGTACTACCACTTCTGAAAACATGTTATTTATTGAGAATGTTCGATACATCAACAGCTTCTGCATCGGATATGTCTACCCATATTTCAAGAATGATTACTTCATACCATATGTAGTTTATCTAATATCAACCGTGCCACGCAAAACAGCGTTTTTGCAGTTATTATCATGTTTGTAGGAAAGTATTTATACTGATCCTCTACCTCCTGTCTCGCCTACTACGACTTCTCAAGGCCAAGAGCACGGTTACCTGGTCCGCACTATACGTACTGCGATTTCTAAGCAATGATTCTGTCTACACGAGCAATTGGTCTTTCCTCTGTGAAGCTATTGTAGGTTTGGATGCTGAGTAACAGTCTCAATGCAGTTTTGTACAGACTGTCAACCGTCCTAGACCGATTATCACTATTCGATTCAATTAGTCATTATTTTTTGATCCGTAGTTTTATGTGCGAGTCCGTTTTGTCATTCAACTTGGCTTCTAAAAGGAAACGAGTTGTCTTATTGTTAGCGTACAAAGTAATTATAGATCAATAAGATAAGGAATTAGGGGTAAACAGTTAGCTGAGATGTACTTTGATGGACAATCATAGATTTCAGACATTAAAAGGAATAAACTTACACTTTTAAACTTCATGTCAGTCCTTTAAAATGAAGATGAATGAATGTTTTTCAAGGAAACCAATGAAGGAAGCAAAAAACAAAGAATTATAAAATGTTTTAAAGTGGATTTTGCAACAACGTTTTATGGGAAACCAAATTTCGTATCCGATTGTTTGTGAATAAGCTAAGATCTTAGCTCAGAAGGTTAGAAAAAATATAAAAATTAAAGTTTATACTGTATTTATAAAATATAGTTTTGTTCTCCCATTTGAAACATACATGCCGTAATTAATTACAATTGACCCTTTTTTTTCTAAAAAAACCTAATTATCCGAATGTAGTCCCAATTTTGAACAGTTGGGGTCTCAATTTTCCGGTCCCAATTGATTCGGATATTTGGAATTCTACTGTATGTTGTACTTGCCTATAGTAACTTGATTGATTATAAAGGACGGACGTTTCGGGAGATGTGTCCCATTGTCAACTCAGACTGCAACTGTTAACAATGGAACACATCTTCAGAAAAGACTGTTCTCAATAATCAAACAAGAAAGTCCTACTAAAAGCAAGTGTAATATACTTATATATATATATATATATATATATATATATATATATATATATATATATATATATTGAAGCGTTTTCAATTAAAAACTAGTAGCTCAAGTGAAATTGGAATTCAATAACACATTATTTCTTATAGAATTGTTGTTCGTGATATAATAGTATGGTAATTCTGCAATTTATTTTGATTGAGAAAAGACCTTAATTACTTTTAGTTTTTTAGTAGTAAGTTATGATCAAATTATAAACTCTCACGGTGTGTTAGTGCGGTGTAAGCCGATGTGTGTTCATGTTGTTATGACAAATGTTACAGTAAATTGTTTGTTTATAACTAAATTTATTCAGACAGGATACTTTGTAGTTGTATTGTAATGTACCTATATAGTGAGGCAGTAAAATATAGTCTTAGGTTTTATCAAGGCTCTTTGTTTTTATAAAATTTCGCGCTTTTTGGTACGTTTAGATTATTAAGCATTGTTTATTTTTACCGACACTTAAAATAATTTGCTTTTTCTTTGAATGTATTTTTGAGTAACAAACGTGAAAACGAGAGAATCGGAAATCGGAGAAGATCCGTATTTGGTCAAGTATTACCAAATTAAGTGATAAGCTTATTATATACAACAAAAGTTTATATTACGTGTAGAGTATGGTAGTTTTTGTTTTACATTAGAAGAAATTTAGTTTTATTAAATATATACTTATTATCATCTTAAATTCTTTTCCTGTTTTAAAGCTAAGTAATTTTAAATTTTAGTAAAAGTAAGCTAATAAATTTAAAAGTAAAACTTATAAATGCGATACGTTGTAAAGTTTTAATAAATTTATAGTTATATAATAATAAATATGGTCAAGTTTTTTAAAACTTTAAACTCTGGCAACAGCTTATTCTGTTAACAACAAAACTATAATAGGGAAATTATTTCTTATCTTATTATTTCTTAGGCGCTTATTTTTTCCGCAATACGAGTATAATTTTATTTCCCATTACAAGAAGTTTACATTTCAGCTGTGGTTTTTCTTCATACGCCCATATTTTCAACCTATTTGCAGGGTTTGGTATTTGTATGCATCCAGAAGCTCTTTTTGTAAACTGCGATTAGGAAACTGTACAATTTTTAGTTAAGTCTTGTATGCCGTAAATAAAGACAATTTTCAAGTTAACGTTTTTGTTAACTTCCCTCTATGTTTAAGAACTTGACTTAAATCGCTAATTAATTTTAATTTAGTAAAATTAGTGAGTTGTAAATAAACCACAAGAGTTGTACAAATATTAAGTTTTTACTAAGTTAATAAACATGTAAAACATGTCTGTAAAAATATTTTTCTCGATAGTATTTTTAAAATATAAAATAGTTTGAATAAATTTTAGAAAAACATACATGAATTTTATAGGGGTTTTTATACTCGTATTTAATAGTACTTTCTTTTTGAATAGAAATTGCTGTATATAAATACAGCTTAAATTTAAAACCCAAACAACATATTTTCAGTTACTTACTTAATAGATGATTTTTCCAGGTTTTTCAAAATTGTATTCACATTTTCGTAATAATTTTGTCACAATATTTTTAACAGACTTTAACAACACCTACACTGGTCCATACCTTTATGGCCTAACTAACTATCATTAATCAAATTGTCTTCATGTTGCTTAACATTTGAAGAAAGATAAAATAATAACAACAAAGCACAATACACACGACCTTTGTCCATTAACTTTATATTGTCACTAACCTCAAATTCTAGACATTGTCTAATAAACAGCTGCTCAGTCCATTACGCAGGCGCACTGACCAATCAGCTGAGTAGACCTGATAGCCGAGGCACACTTTCACATACTAACATTGAAAGTTACGTAATTCATTGCAGTTGTTTTGTAGCTGTAAGTCGGTAAGTTAATTAAATAGAACAAGGAGATGATAGGTTTTACAGCTACAACAAATATTTTAAAACATTTAATGGGTCACGCTGTACTCACACCCTCTCAAAGCTAGTGACTATTTAATCGATTGTATGAATGAGTGTGTTTGAGTGATGCAATTCACACATTAAAAATTGTGTCAACATTTGTAAATCATAGCGCTAACATCTGTTGCATGTCACGGTATAAAAATGAAGTTGGATATGGTGCAATGTTTTTTTTTTCAGGAGAATTCAAAATTCTAATCGAATGACATAAGACGTGCAAAAAATGTAAAGCTATAGCTGAAAAGTCTTAATTATGTATTATAAGTTTACATTTTACAGTTTACCACATTTATAAATTTTGCTTAAAAATGTATTAAAGCTTTACTTTAACCAAATCTCAAAATTACAATACAGAAAGTAATATATACGTGTAGGTATTAATAAAAACATCTGTTGTAAAACATCATACGTTACCACACACTTAAAACAAATATACAATATTTATAAATATAAAGATTAATGTATAGAAAATTGTCAAACATAACATCCAAGTAATACAAAGTGAAGACAAAAACAGCTTATAGAGCTAACCTGCTCCATGCTTTTGTTTTTAAAATCTTCGAGACAATTTATTCATCTCACTTTATTTCCGTTACACTTTATAAAGTGTTACCAAGACACAGAAAACGTTCTTATTAATCTCCTTATACATTTCCCTGGACAACTCGGTAGGTGTGCACCCATTGGGATGGGTTTAGCTGCCTTTGTGGTCCTCATGGCAACCCAAAATACTTCATGTGCTAGTAAACATACATTAATACTCACATTTATAGCCTGAATAAAACGAATAGTACTGGGCTGTGGCGGAGAGGCGAGGTTAGGCTGTCGGCTGGAACACTTGTCCCGCACAGCTACTAAGTAGACTATTTACTACTTAATTCAGTAAGTTAATTTTATTAGTAAAAACCTACTGAATAATCAATATTTTTTAATAAACAGACTATTTAAAAATATTGTTATTAATATATTAAACTTAATTTTTGGTTATATACTGATAGGCTAATAATATATTTAAAAAAATATCTTTTATTTATAGAAACAGCTTGCCTTTAAGTAATCTTGGGGCTATTATTGTTATAGTCTACATCAAAATATTTAGAGCCGATGTTTTTACATTGAACGTAATGGGCTTAGTCATTTTAAGTAACAATTAAGTTGACCAATTTCATTAAAAAAATTACAACAATCGAATTTTTCATAAGTTTCCAGTAAAGTGCAAACACACACACACACACACACACACACACACACACACACACACACACACACACACACACACACACACACACAGACACACACACACATACTTATATTTTTAAAAAAACTAATTTCAAAAAGCAAAATAATTTACTCTGGGAATCTCAAAATTAAATTTTCACTAAAATATAAAAATTAATTTTTTTAATGAACACGCTAGTTTCTTCTAACGTTATGCAATCCCCTATAATGCAATCCTGTAGGATAAATTAGGCGGTTTTCACCCCTGATAAGCAAAGCTGTTAAATCCTGATAAAGACTGTTTATTAAGATTTAACAATATTATAAAATATAGGCCGTAAAAAATATTCAATAAATTAATAGAGAATAAAACTTGCTAGACTGCTAGAAAACTAATCACTTTACCACAGCTACACAATGACACTGACTGACAGAGTGGAGGTCGACCTGGCGGCAATGGTCAGCTGCCTGAACAGAATCCGGCCTGCTATGACGAGCCCACAGCCCTCTGGCCGCTTTGACATTCATAGATACATATTCAGGTTTTATTCAGACATAGTTTATGTGTTTTAACCCAGGTAGCTGGTAACACTTTCCCGGAACTCCATTGAATTAAGTTAATATGAACCCAAAAACCACTCCCAATGTCAGCGACCAAAGTTCTTCTTCCATAAGTCTTTGAAAGCATTTACCCGCATCTTCCTGAACGAAGCGAGTAAATACCTCTCTATGATTAGTACGGAGAGTAGGTCTACACTAGGAATAAAACCCTCAACATGTACTTCTCCTCCACTTTCGAGATTATGGGATCTTCATCTTCTTCAAAGTCGTATTTCTAGTACACATATCCTGTGTATTCTGGATACAAATATCCAGATCAGGAAGGTTTATTTCACTAACATAATCCTATCACTTATTTATATTTCTGTGTTGTTCGCGTCAAAAGAAAACAAAATCATCTAACACATCTCAATATATATATATATATATATATATATAATGTATATTGACAAACGTATTTTAAAATACATGATCTTATCAACGAGAAAATATAATAAAATAATTTATTTAAAAAAATCACTGCAGTGTAAAGATACCAAACGCGAGTTGTCGTGCTCTGTTGAAAGTTTTGAATATGATGAATAGTTTAGAAAATTAAAGGGCTTCCAAGCTGTTGCCATTTATTATCAACACAAAAAAATAGTATAACCAGTCTTACTGTAAAAATGTAAACAATACATTGGAACTAACCTAATGCCATTTGACCTCTGGATTAATGGCGTGACGCAGAGATAGAGTTTTTTATTCTTAAAATAGAACTGTTTGTTTATACTATTTACACTTATTTATAAATTGGTCGATAGTTTATTTCAGACGAGTTTCTAACACATAATCTAGATATGCCTGAACTGGAGATTTAAGTATATATACGTTCACTTAAATGAAGGTTTTCATTTCCCGATCAGTAGCAGTTATTTGAAGAATTTATCTCATTAAGGGGTAATAACAAACACTGTCGAACCTGTGCAGAACATTAATGATGTCTGTAAATTTTTCAAAACGCGCCAGGAAAAACATTAGTTAATGTGAAAGAAAGAGGACCCACCACGCCCTCTCTCTCTCTCTCTTTCTCTCTCTCTGTCTCTTCCTTCTACCGTACACGTTCCCCGGCTTCCTTTCTCTCTCCCACTAATGGCACAATCTTATGTTTATGTACTATGCTCTATTGAATGACTCATAGATAAATCTAACGGAAATTATACTGACGCGTAGGTCTAATTGTATGTTTACGCCTATCCAATTAGTTTTGTTAGGCGTCGCTATAGACGTTTTTTTACTTCAAAACAGACAGTGATAGCTGATGAATGAGAATATCCTAGCTCTAACAATTGTGTTACAAAATGTTCAATACCAATTAAATTATATTTGTTCTTGTTGCCAAGTAATGCTCATGGCGTTCCAAAATTATGAACCTCCATCTGACCCTTTATTCCTGATGCGCAGCTGCACCAAATATACAAAGTGGAATAGGGTGAAAAAGCATTAGAAAAACTAAAATTGCAGTTTATTTTTATTTCAGAAAACTCTATTATCCTAAAGCAAACGGCGGTCTATCGGCTGTTCTTACTATATACACTCCACGGGCTCTGAAACAGGCAATGGCTTCAATGAATACATACTTCAAAACATATTTTAGAGCTAAGTCTAGTAGTTTATAAATTATAATGAGTAAACTATAAATAGCAAAATATTCAATATATTTAAGCAAATGTGTTATTTTGCCTTGTTTTTTATCGGTCTATTGGTTAAATGATTACAGATGTAGTTTAATGTTAAGAACTCTGTTATTAATAACTTTTTATTTTGTTCAATGTTAAATAAAATTTCCTGCCTTACAGTGGTGTATATTATATTTTTGTTAAGAGGGGAGTCAGTCAGAGAAGAAGGGGGTTTGGTGGCCCCGAGGATAAGCAGCGTCTGTCACGCGACACTGGCTGCGGGTAGGAATATAGGAACAGGGCTTTTTGGTTCGGGCTGGATCTGAGGAGAGGTTTCTGAAAGGCAGGACGTTTTAGTGGCTGGGACGGATCAAGTTTTAATGCTGGGGGGACAACGTTTATTATTTATGTGGGACTGGGCTGACTGACTTTCTTTTTTTTTAATATTTTTTTTAACATGACATAATACATTTTTGCACATGTGTTTACATGTGTGTAGTGTAGGTGTTGTGACATATGAGTGTAGTAATGTGTAATAATTTAACATAAAGAAATGGAGTTAGGTGAAGATGATAGTGCGTTTAAGATTGTTGTTATGGAGGGTCCAGAAGGATTCTGGGACGGGGGCGGAAGATGGGAGGGGGTCCAGACATATCGCTGATGTTCCCGATAAGAGGGGAAATGTGGTATAACTGAGATATAAAGGGACGTGTACAAGGAAGAGGAGAGAGCGAAGGGTTAAGCGAAAGGATATGCGAGGGAAGGTAGGTAAAAAATCGTATGAGTCACGATAGAAGATAACTTCCGTGAAGTAAACTTCTCTAACGCGGGAGTTGGCAAGCTACTCCATGTAACTTGATATATAACAATAAATAGGCACATCAACTGGTGGGATTCGCTACCTTTTACGTCCCTCGACCCATAGTTCAGAATTGAAAACGTTGGCATTTGTTTAGCTTTATAAAACCAATGTTATTAGCAAGGCTTTGGAAATTTTACTGGCACAATTGCTATACAGAGTGAATTTACAAAGCTTGTATAGTTGCAGAGAATAGCTGACATTTATAACTCTACGTGAAGTAAATACAGCTCATAGCACGAGTCTTATTAGGTCAATGTCTTTAGATTGGTTAATACGGGCGATTATTATTATTAACCAATAATAGGGCGAAATGACTAGAAAACGCTCCATGAGATAAACTGTACTTTCTTCTACGCAGGAACATCCTCCTTTGTCACATGTAGAAAGCTAGTGACTGGGAACGGAGAGTGTTTTTTTTTTTTTTTATTCCGAGTCTAATCCCTCCAGCCACCTCTGACTTGCGGTTGTGCATGCCATGTGCATGCGGTTAGTATACCTACCGCAAGTGAGGGAATCCGGACTGATTATTCATGCATATTCAGAAGATAGTAAAGTGAAAAAGAACGTCAAGTGTCCTGTGAGGAGCAGGAGAAAATCTTAGCAAAAAGAACTTGTCAGGAAAAACTCCACTGCAAACCATTCAACAATTTTATGGGCAACGATATTCTTCTGATAAAAAGTAGGATTTACATTTAATGGGCCCTAGCCTAAGTACTCATCCTAACCTAACCCAAACCCCTACACAAGCCACCAAGATTAATATTTACCGTCTTTAAAACATTGTTGAAATATTTTGCAGGTGTATTTATTCATGTTCTTTGTTTATTATGAAAATAGGCCTACATGTTTAAAAGTATGCCAAAATCGACTGGCGACAATCTACAGACGTTATCATTTTTTTGTAATCTAATTGTTCAACCAAATCTGTAACTGTGCCCTAGAGCCTTTTTGATCTGCTTTTCCGGTTTGCATCACTCGTTAAGCCCCACCTAAGACTCATCTTCTCAAATGTAAAAGCATGTTAGAAAAAGTGAAGAAAATTTCTTCCCTAAGACGGATCTTACAAATCCCGTTTATCAGTAATTTGTAAACTCACCCCAGGATGGTGAATTCCCCCATCCGTAGTCGTTGGCCTTTCAAATAACTGGTCTCCGAGATAAACGGGCACCATCCAAAAGCGTACTGAAAGTAACTTGGGCATGACGTCCCCCAGAAGCCCAGCTCCGACGTGACGGACTCGGCAAAGTACGTTGGGGCCAGCATGTGGCTGCACAGAGGCGGGTCTGCAAGTTTTTATGTCTTCTTATATATTCACAAAATTGTATACGTAATAAATACAATGTAATAAAAATAATCTAAAATTAGTCTCTAAGTAGTAATCTAATTAGTCACCCTTTTAATAAGGCTAACATTTGGGGCCCCACCAATTTCATAGTAAAATCAACTCAAAAGCGTTGAAATGATCTTCGAAGTAGTAAATTAAGTAATTAAAATGAGTAATTAATACTTATTATAATACCTATAAGTATTAATTAAGGCTTTAAATGATCTTATAATGATTATAACTAAAAATATTAACGGAGTTGAAATTGAACAAAAAGACCAATCAAGAATTACTGATTTAAATATTAAATATTATTTAATTCATAATTGAATTTATTGTAAACGGATTTATAATAGAATATAAATTAGAATTGCTACTATACAAATTATTTATAAATTAAATTTATAATATCCAAATTTGTATTTTATGATGAAATAAATCTTTAAAAAAATTAAATTCGGGCCCAAATTAGTAAAAGGTTTAGTAAGAGAGTTTTGCATTTCTTAAGAGAGCCTCGATCACTCTTATGCCCCAAAGACCCCACAAACTAAAATCCGGTGTTGTTAGTTTCCACTTCTAGCTAAATCTATGGAAGGATTTAATTTTCAACCAAAAATGTCTTTTTTATATAATTGTCATTAATTGACAAATAAAGTAAGATTCAGGTTTTATTTAAATAAAGCACATTGACGTTGTTTTAACAGCTGCAAGAGTTTTATAATCTAAGGATCGTAAAATCTTTATAGATCATTGTCTGTAAACGAGGAAAACTTTAATATCAATTCATCCTGTATGAGAAGTGTTAATAAAATTCTGTTTTCATAGGTTATTCTTCAGTAAATGGTATTACTTGCCTGCAAAAATTCTCAAAAACGTGATAAGTAATATAGCCTATCACTGAAATTGAAAAATGTTGAAAAAATCTAAAATAACTCTATTCTAGAAACTCACTGTCAAAATTATACACTTTAAATTTCTTTTTACAAAAAGCACTTGTTATGCTACAGTTAAATTTAGCTATATTACACATAGTTAAAAAGTATTCCTTTAGGTTAGTTTTGGTTATAAAAAAGTACTAAAGTTTCTCAACGTGGGCTAACCGGTTGGTGTGTAAAATGGTGTGAATCTTTTCCCTGTAATGGGAAACATGTATAAATGGGGATCACGTGATGAATTCAGATCAAACGCCACAATATGGAGGCCAACTCACAACTGGCTATTAAAATGTATTGATTATTTTTTAATAACTAAACCGCTCCTAAACGGATATACTATAGCTACATTTTATGTAGTTTAACACAGAATTCTGTTTTCTTGAAAGTAGACATTTTTCCGTGCGTTTATTGGTGAGGTGTTTAAGAGTTTTTTTTCGAATGTTTGCAATAATTTTGTATTGTGTTCCCGTGTTTCTAATACTGTCTACATAACCAGGTAAAATTTGCAGGGCAATGTTATTTACTGAGGATTTATCATTTTCATTTAAAATTCATTTGTGAGAAATAATTTTTGAAATTACTTTTATGCTGCGAACATCCGGGTTGCAAAGTGCCATCATTCACATAGAAATCCACATCCCCCATAGGCTCCATCTTGCCAAACAGACCCACGTTGGTGTGAATGACGTCAACAAATATCGCATCCGATTGGTCCAGCTTCATGTCGTCTTTCAGCGTTGCAAAGAATGGTAACGCTGGGTCTAAACCTGCAACGAAAACATTTGGAGACATTTTACTGTTTATCTTGAAAATGTTCACTATTTCGGAAGAATTAATATGTAAAACCATTTGAGCTGTTAAAACAATTTATCTTAAATCTTTAACTGCTTCTGAAAATAGCAGTTTATTGAAAGACACTCTATTTCCAAAAAAATGTGACTTTCTAAACATGTGTTATCAGGTTCAAGACCCAAACATGAGTCATTCTACGAAATTCATTTAGCGCCTAAATGGTGAGGTTAGGTAAATCTGTGATTTATCAAGATTCGAAAATTTCAGAACTTGGATTATTATGACCTGTGAAACAGAGCTCATGACAGTATTTCTTTAACATATATATTTGATTGAATATTTATTGTTTTAACTGATTATTAATTAATTATTGTTTTAATAATGGTGATTAATTGTTTGTTTAATTGTTCTTAGAGTTTCTTATCTTTTTTATATACTCATAATACTTTAGAACAGTTTTTATTTGAAACAAAATATTAACAAACTACGAAAGTAAACATAATTATTTAATTAATTATTAAATAAAAAATGTTGTAAATAAACATCATGGGAATGTTATAAAGTAACTTGCTTTCTGTTTCACCATTAACGCTTAAAATGTTTAAAAGAATATTGTTAAAAGAAATCAATGAAGATCGTTGAGAAAAATATTTCTAAAATATCTAAAATCTGAGTACACAGTCGATCATCGTAAGTACATTAATTCGTTAGGCTTGAATTAAAGTAGAGATAATTACAGTCCTCTTCAAACGTAAGCACAACCTCCCAAACTTAAGTTTATAATTCCAAAGTATTTACTTCTCAAAATCCCTAGAATGGACACAGAAATATCCTTCGCTCTTTCTTCCCTCTAAGTTGTAAATAGGTAAGGCAAACATTAAGAGCGATGCTCCTAAAATCTCAAAATACGTTCAAACGTAAACGTAATCCACCCACCTCCATTAGCGCCAATTTAATGTCAAAAGTGCCAATAGGACAAAAAATAATTATTACTTTCAGGAAGTGTAGGCTAATATGTTTAAAGTGTACTCTAGCCCCTCAAATTAAAACATAGAAACATGCATTACCTTAATACATTGTTTCAAATCTGAAAAAAGGCTAAAAGGACTTACATGAGTCAAATAATTATGTAATCAGAGATCTGTATTAAAAAATTCAAATCCCTCAATTCAACCTTTAGCGGACCTACAAACATGGGTCTTCCTAAATTTTAATAAAGATGAATCCTAGTGGTACTTTTCAAAACACAGTTCGAGTACTAAAATGCCACACACAAAAATGTTGGCTGGAAGGAAAAAGAGTTTATTTTACCTGTTATTCGACCTATTTTTCTCCCGGTTGACTCCCGCACATAGTTGCTGGCGTAAGAAGCAATATGAGAGCCTAGGCTGAAGCCAATAAGATGAACATCCTCTGGCGGGTGTACTTC